>VYXB01004475.1:17739-105920 GCA_013397135.1 Pachyramphus minor | reverse complement strand
GAGGCTCCTGGCAGAGGGTTGGGGTGAGGAGCGGCCCCGCAGCTCGTCCCCACACAGGACTTCATGTCAGACACTGGAGAGAGGAGCAGCAGGTGGAAATTATCCTGGTAGCTCCTGGAATTTGGGATCGGGAGGGCCTGTGGGTGACAAGGAGGGGGAACAAGCCCAGCAGGACCCACGGCTTCCTCTCACCTCCAGGCAGGTTTGGATCCTTGTCCATGAAATTGGGGAGATGTGACTTTTGCAGGGTAGAGAGTGGGGGAGATGGGGCGTTTAAAAACCTGGAGGCAAGAGAGATGCCAGCTGGGAATACATCTGGGAAATCCATTGCTTGCAGGCCGAGTGGGATGTGGGTCTGTGGGATGGGAGGAGATGAGATCTGTGTGTCTGTACCCACTGGGTAACTTGGGCCATGCCTGGGAGCAGGGAGGACTTGGCAGCCCCCTGAACTCCATCCCCCCCTCCCTCCCTCCATGCTGGCAGGGATTTTTCAAAGGAGCAGCAGTGAAGGTGCCAAATTCAGGAAGAGTTTGGTCCTAATTCCCTGGAAATCCCAGCCTACAGATTTTTTTTTTTCCTCTCCTTTCTTTTCTGTTGGCCGTGAGGATTTGCAAGGTGCCGGGTGCCCAGCCATCCTGCACTGCTTCCCAGAGTCAGGAGTTCTCCCAGGAAATCCCCCTGAGCCCTCCATTCCTCCCCCTCCTCCAAGCCAGCGAAGAGCTGCCATTAGAAATCCGCTCTCCGTTTAAATTTAGATGCCTGCATTATCTTGAATTTGGATTTATTAATTATTTGCATCTGGTTCCTATCAAAAAAAGTTGAGCAATGCAGATGTCCTGATTTCGGCATCGGCTTGGGGGAAGAAACACCAAATCCGCGGCGTTTCCATTGTCTCCTTAAACAATGGCCCATCAGAACAGCCGGGAATTGCGATCCCGATCCCATCGCAGGGGTGTGACACGAGTTAAGCATCATCCGAGTTGCGTGAGCTCCTCTCCATGGGTGACTGCGGCTCATTTCCCAGCCGGAGAGATTAGTCTAATTAGCAGAGCAAATCTGGGTAAGGCAGGCTCTGGTAATTAGTAATCAGTGGGATGTTTCCACGCACTTTCTTTGCCTGAGGGGTAGAGAGGAGTTTAGAGCGTGGCCCCGTTTTTTGGGAGCAGGGAGGACTTTGGAGAAGTCAAGGTGAGTGGAGCTGCTGGTGGCACTGGTGGCTCTCACCCCTCACATCCCATTTGCCCACCAGGACCTTCAATCTGTGGGAGCCCAAGGGTGGAAAGCAAAGGGACAAACCCCTGTGTCCCCAAACCACCCCAGCACCCCTTTTCCCTGTAGCTGCTTGTCCAGGATCGTATTCCAAGTGACAGTGGTGGCCCTGGTGGCTCCTGGCTCTGTCTGGGCTGTGTGACCTGAAGGTGGGAAGTTGGCACTCTGCTCCTGCACAGCCTGGCCGGGTGTGGGTGGAGGTGATGCCTCCAGCAGCAGGTGCTCAGTGGAGGTGGTTGTGTGTCAACACTTCCTCCATCCCATCCTTCAGCCTGGAAAACCAAGAGGAAAACTGCTGTGGAGAGAGGAACAGGGGGATGTTTGGGACCCTTGGGCCATCACACCTGGGCTCTCCTGTGCTGCAGCAAAAGTGAAAATCCATCACAACCCCAGTGAAAACCAGGTTTGAAACCCCCCCAGCCCAGGACCAGAAGGTGATTCCCACTGGGAATGGGGATAATCCTTCCCACACCGTGATAATTAGCATTACTGGGTTTATGTGGAAGCTTCTATGAGGCAATTTAATTAGGATTGATTAACGGGTGTCCCCAGCTAAAGCTGGAGCTGGAGAGAGATTTTGTCGCCGCGTTGGGAACACGCTGGTGCCGGGGTCACGCAGGGAGGGTTTATATCCCTCGGGAATGAGCACAGGGGTGGCTTTGCAGCTCTGAACTGGGAGCTGCTGGTGGGTACTTAGGGTTGTGAGACCCCTCAGGAAGGCGCTCAGCAGATTTTTCTCCTGTTCCTTCCCTCTGGAGATCTTTATGTGCAGCCAAGGGGAGGGAATTTGAAGTGAGGGAAATAGGAAAGGAGGAGGCACCACACAGGTGGGAATGTGGGGTCAGAAGGATGAGGGATGCACCACACACAGGGACTGCTGCTGCTTTCCTGCTTTTTCCTCTTCCAGCCAGGATGGGAGGTGGGATGGGGAGGGAGCTGGTGCCTGGGTGCTGCTCTCGTGGTCCCTCCTGCCCCGTGCTGGGGGCGGCGTTGGAGGTTGGGCTGAAAGGGAGTTATTTTTAAGCTCCACATCTCGGTGCAGACTGTCATTCCCATTCTCCCTACCTTCCCCGTGGGTGGGGGAGCAGGGGGGGGCTCCAGCAGCTTGGCACAGCCTTGGACCCAGAAGGTTGTGGCTGCCTGGGCCCCTTTTCCCTGCCAAGGTGGGATTTGAGGGAGCTCAGCCCCCACGGGTTTGGCCATCACAGGCTCCCTGGGGCTTGGATGAGGTGGAGGGGGCTGTGCTGTGCTTACTGCTCTTGGGGGAGGCCTTTGGACACTCTGAGGGCTTTGCTGTGTGATTTCAAAATCAGTTTATTCCCAAAATCAGGAGGGAGGCTTTAAAGTCACAATATTTTAGGAAGAGGGGAAAAGGAGGTGCTTTCTGTTGGTTGGGCATTTCTTGGGTGTTTCTTACATCCAGGGCAGGTCCCTGGGGTGATGCCCTGCAGAGGACCCACAGGATGGGATCCTGGGTGTAGGATAGAATCAGCCTGGAGCAGGATGGGACAGCAGTGGGAATGTTCTCCCTGGGGAGATGCTGGGTGTTAAATCCCTGCTGTGTGGTGGAGCTGCCCCAAAGCCCTTCCCAGGTGTGAGCCAAGGAAAATATAAAGCTGCTGGAAGGATAACTGATGAGGGGATAAACCTGCAAGGGGAAGGCCCTCAGAGCTGCCTGCCCTTGGCCCTTTTCCATGAGGCATTTCTGCAACTCTCCAGCCCATCACTGAGCTGGGTGGCACCTCCTGTGGCACAGCACCAGGGTGGCACTGCCAGGCACCAGCACTGCCCCTCACCACTCGTCCAGAGGGAGATTTTGAGGCAAAATATGATTTTTGGTAGCCTGGCACGATGCAAATTGAAGCTGGTTGGGGCAGGAGCAGAACATCCAAGGGACCCTTTCCAAATTCCACTTTACCTCTCTCCAGCTCCTCTGCTGTCAGATGTGTCGGGGTTTAGTGTCAGATTTTGGGAGTGTCAGTCTGCAGAGGCGGTGGGAGAGGATTGGGGTGGGAGGGTGGAGCCACCAAAGTGCCTTCATGATGAGGGGCATTACAGAAATATTTGGGTTTATTTATTGGGGGGATTGGGAGCTTAACCTGGCAGCAGAGCAGCGCTCATCCCATTCTGGGTGGCATGTGCAGCTCCACACTGTCCTTCCATGTACACTCCATGCTGTCATTCCATGTGCAGCTCCACGCTGTCATTCCATGTGCAGCTCCACGCTGTCATTCCATGCACAGCTCCAGTGTCCTTCCATGTGCAGCTCCACACTGTCCTTCCATGTGCAGCTCCACTCTATCATTCCATGCACAGCTCCACTCTATCATTCCATGCACAGCTCCACGCTGTCATTCCATGCACAGCTCCACACTGTCCTTCCATACACAGCTCCACACTGTCCTTCCATGCACAGCTCCACACTGTCCTTCCATGTGCAGCTCCAGTGTCCTTCCATGTACACTCCACAGTGTCATTCCATGCACAGCTCCACACTGTCCTGTGTCTGATGCTGCTGCTCCAGCTTTGGATGAATCCATTCCCGGGAATGCCGCAGCTGTGGGGTGCAGGAGGGGACGGCAGCGCTGGGTTTTGTATTTCTTTTCTTTTTTTTTCTTTTTATTAATTTTTTTTTTTTTTTTGGAAAGGGCTTATATAACCTTGGGGATTCTATTAATAAAAATAATGGTTTTGAACTCTGGGAACAACCAGCCCCAGCAATGAGCGAGGAAATGCTCCAAGTCCAGAATGCAGCAGCAGGGAGATAAGGGACAGGCATTCCGGGCAGGAATAGTGGCCAGAGGCTGTGGAGGGGGAGAAGGGATTCCCTGCCTGAAGCAGATCATCAGGATCTGCCTGTGCCTCCTGTCCTACACCTCCCTGTGCCCAGGGAAAAGGAGAGGAGGTGGGAAGGGGATTGTTTCAGTCCCAGTGTGGGTCTGGACCCTGTGGGTGTGGGGTGGGTGGGCACCTCTCATCCTCCTGCACCCATTTTTAAACATCCCAGATCCCTCAGTTGAACCCCAGGCTGCACCCAGGGCAAAAGTGTGGGGAGAGCAGCCCAGGTGAACATCACCTGGACCCAAAGTGTGACCCAGGATGGGAGCTGGGGGATGCTCGTGGCCCTCAGGGGTGGGACTTGGGGGATGCTCGTGGTCCCCACAGACAGGACCTGAGGGATGCTCATGGTCCCTGTGGACACTGGCCTTGGCTCCACAGGGGCTTGGGGGGAAGTGCTAAAGGGGATAACAGCAGATTTGGGGTTAAAGAAGCACATCTGAGGCTCAGGCCCAAAACAGGAGGTGGCTGTTGTGTGTTCAGTGTGACTTTGTGGTCATGAGCCCTGGGGGGGTTCATGTTCTCCCCCCAGTCAGTGCCAAGGAACCTTTGTTCTGCTCTTGTGATTTAGGGGCTGTCTCTCTTTTTAATCCCTAAGTAGCCAACAAGGCATTTAAAGGGTTTGCTATAAAATTAAGAGAGGTTAAAGCTAAAGTGGCAATTAGAGACAGCTGGGACATAACCTAAATCAGGGCATTTGGAGGCAAAAACCCCACAGTCTTTGGGAGGTGTTCAAGTGTCCAGCTGTCTCCCTTTAATACCAGAATATTTAAAACCTCATTTTTCCATTCAGGGTGAATGTTGCTTTAGGTTTATTGTGTTTCTCCCTTTGCCATGTGGGATTATCATCAGCTTGTTTCCCAGAAAGGCTTTAACGCCCCCCTCAGCAGTGGCCAGGGGTTTGGGCTGGTTTGTTTGGGACTTTATATTTTTTTTCCCCCTTTAAATCTCCCTTATTCAAGTTGTCACAGCTTGACAGCCTTGTGCCAGGAACACGCTGTCATCCTGAAACTCATATCTTTAATTCCTTCCCTCTGATGCTAATAACACCTTAAGATGATTAAGACTTGGGGGGGGAGGGGGACAAAATATGATATTTTTCTGCTGTTTGGATGCTGATCACTGACTCTCAGCACTTCATTCATCTCAGGGAATAAAACTGGAGCAGTCACTCCCTTCCTCCTGGGGGTTCTCCTTGGGTTTAGTGTCTGGATCTTAATTGCTGAATATCCGTGACTGGGTGTTGTCCAAATGTTTTTCTTGTCAATTGGAGAGGCAGTGGTGGGACAATCCCCCTCCCACAGCACCCCTTGCCTGGGGTCCCCCCTGCAGCTCTCTTTGGGATGTTCCCAAAGGCAGCATTCCCATGCTGGCAGTGCCAGGAGACACGGGATTGGGCTTGGATGCTCCATCCTGCCCCAGCCCCAGTGCCAGCCATGGCTGGGCTCACAGCGTGAGTGACACAGATTCCTGTCACCAGGAGGTTATTTATGTTTTTTTAAAGAACTTTTTGGTCTGGGACGTGTTCAAGGCGTGTTTTTGGCTTCCCAGTGTCGTGGGGCACCACTTATCCAGTGCCCAGCTGATGCTTCCCACTGGGCTGGGCACCAGCTCCTTTGCCAGTGGCTTCCACACCTTTTTGCTCCTCTAGGAAATAAAGGTGTTGGATAAAATGAAACACTGCAAATCCCTGTAAATCCCTGGACGTGGAGCTGTATGTTGGCGTGTGCAAGGACAGGATCCTGGGCCTGCACTGAAATAGGAGGGGAGGAGGGAAATAGGAGACAGCAGTTAATTTGGAAAAACATCTCTTTTGGCTTAAATTCCCTGTGTGTGCTGGGTTGGTGGATCTTGTGGTCTGATGAGTTGGCTCGGGGCTCATGGGATGAGTTTGGGGGCTTTGGGAACACCGCTGGAGGGGGCTCCTCAGCCCTTCACAGCTTCTGAGCAGGGAGAGAGAACTGACTTGAGGAAAACAGGGACCAAGGAGGGAGAGCAAAGCTGCTGCTCCCTGACATGGTGTAACCTGCGGGTTTGGTGTCCCTTGTGCTCCTGGCATCTCCTGCTCCTGGTATCCCTGTGCCCCCCATGTTCCTGCCATCCCTATGCTCCCAGTATCTCTGTGGTCCCCACATTCCCGGCATCCCCATACTTCCCATGTTTCTGGCATCCCCGTGCTCCTGGAGTTCCCATGCTCACCACGTTCCAAGCACCCCCATGCTCCTGGTGTCTCTGTGCCATTCCACGTCCCCAGTACCCCCACACTCCCAGTGTCCCTGTGTTCCCCATGTTCCCAGCATCCCCATGCCCCCGGTGTCCCTGTGCCCCTCTCCATTCCCAGTACCCTCATGCTCCCAGTGTCCCCATGTTCCCGGTACCCCAACACTCCCAGTGTCCCTGTGCCCACTTGTGCTCCCGGCACCCTCACATTCCCACTGTCCCCGTGTTCCCCACACTCCTGCCCTTCCCATACCAACATTCCAGGCACATGGAACCCCCCCCAGTGACACCTCCTTACCTTCTCCTCCTCCCACCCCGCAGGAAGAGCGGCTGAGCCGGACGAGACGATGACTGTGGAGAGCACAGAGACCAACGGGCCCATGAGGGAGCCGGAGCTGGGGAGGCCCAAGGCCCCAGTGCCCCCCGTGCCCTCACGGCGCCGGGGCCGCCGCCTGCGGCGCAAATCCCCCCCGGAGAGCCCGGTGAAGGGGCAGCTCCGCATGCGCTCGCCGGCCGGAGCCTTCGTCATGGTGGGCATCTCGGTGGTCCTGGTGGGCATGACCATCGCCGTGGTGGGCTACTGGCCCCACCGGGGGCACGGCAGCACCGGGCCCGGCGCGGGCAATGCCAGCGTGGCTGGGGACACGAGGAGGGAGGTGGCGGCCGCGCGCCACGGGCCCCACAGCGAGAAACTGAAGCTGATCGGCCCCGTCATTATGGGCATCGGGCTCTTCATCTTCATCTGCGCCAACACGATGCTGTACGAGAACAGGGACATGGAGACCCGCCGGCTGATGCAGAAGGGGCTCTATGGCTTGGCCGGGGGGCTGCCCGAGGGCGCCGGCCCCGAGGACGGGCACTGCCAGCACGGGGATGGCCCCAAGGCCAATGCTGAGTGTGTGGAGGGTTGTTACCAGGTGGACCTGTCCTGCCAGCCCTGCCCCAGCCCTGGCAGCAAGTGGTCCGACTGCTACGGCCCCAACCGGCTCCAGGCCATGGCTGAGTTCCTGCAGCACCCTGTGGGATCCCCTGCGGCCTCCCTGCGCAGCCTCCGCTCCGGCGCCTCCGCCGAGGCCAACCTCAGCCTCCCGTGCCACGCCGGGGCCGAGTCCCTGCTCTGCTCGGCCGTCGGCGCCCTGGCACTGCCCGTCATCAAACTCAACAACTGCCTGCTGGACGCTGCAGCACGGGGGGCTGGTGGAAGTGTGGGCCCTGCTGAGCATCCCCTCAAAACCCCACAGCCCTCCCAGGCCCCGCTCTCCGTCAGCGACAGCGTCACAGCCTGTGGCCAGGACTGTCATGGTGGTGGTGGTCACACCATCATCGACATGGATGGTGGATGCCCCGGTGCAGAGCTGGTGGCAGCAGATCTCATCCCTGACGTGCAGCTCCACACCCCGGGACACTCCAAATCCCTGGACCTCGGCCGGCCGGGGGTGCTGCTGGTGGCCCCCATGAAGGACCGGAAGAACCGGAGCTGGCCCCGGCTGGACCACGTCAGCCTGGTGGGCTACGCCAAACTGGAAAGTACTGGCGAGTCCTCGGACCGGCTGCTGGAGCCCAGCAAGCCCCCGAGCCGGGCAGAGCCCCGGCCCAGCTCCTGGGTGGTGGGCACGGAGCAGGGCACACAGGTGTGACCTCCCTGGGGACCGTGGCACCACAGCCCCTCATCCTGGCCCCCAGAACCCACCGGCGGCCCCGAAACCCCGTATCCAGGAGGGGTTTGTTTTTAAGCAGATGCCAAGAGCAAGGTCCTGACACGCTGCTCCTGGGGAAGGACTCGCCTGGGGTGGGATGTCCTTCCTGGTGGATGCCCTTGGCCTTACAAGCCGTTCTCCTGGTGGCTTTTCTGGAGGAGCCCCCACTTTAAGGCGCAACAAACTGTGGAATGGGGATGTGGGGGCAGGTGAAGCCTCACCAGCCCCTGCAGCACTTTATTTCAGTGGGGTCGGGGTGGGGGGATGTTCTAGGGGGGTGGTGGCCTCTTGTCCAGTCTCAGCCCACCAGAAAATTTGCTTGCCCAGAGCACGTAAGCCCAACAGGGCTATTAAATATTCCCTGGATGCCACGTGGTCCTGCCTCGCCTCCTCCTGTTCCCAAGGGATGCTCGGGGTGGGCAGCACCAGCAGCAGCCAGTCCAGAGGGTCTCCAAGACCTTGTGCCCCCACCCAGGCTGTGCTGGAGGAAAGGATGCTTCCTAACCAGCTGCTGAATATTTGCAGGATGAGGTGATAAGCTCAAGGTTTGGGGTTTTTATTTTGGAGAGGAGGGATGCAAAAGGGAGGGAGCTGCAGGCGGCGAGTGAGGTGCTGCTGCAATTCCCAGAGCCTGTCTGTGGATCCAGGTTTATTGGTGCTGGTTTTGGTGGGATGAAGGATGCAGGAGGAGGGATGTGAAGGGACAGTGAGGTGGGTGAGTGTCAGCGCTGGTTTTGCCTCTTTGAAGCTGTTATTTGATGCCCTTTAGATGCAGAACAGGAGCTGCACAGGATGAGGCTGGAGAGGTGGGAGCTGGGGGTTCATCCCATCCTTTTCTGCTCCCTCCAGCTCTGGGTGGCTGAAATACATTTCATCTGCATGAAATGTCTGGGGGTTTTTATTCCTGTCTCTGCTTCTGCCTCTCTCTGGCCTGAAGTGAGCACAGAGCATCAGACCTTGCAAGCTTTGGAGTCAACATCCTTCTCCAGACCAAAACATCCCAGCAGAACAGCTGGGGAGTTGCCTTTTCTGGCAAAACCCCCTCTTTTCTCTAAAAGCAACCCCCCACAGTGGGGGTTTATTTTCCTGCTTTACAAGGAAGAGCCATCTCTGTTTCCCTCACAAAGAGGTCAGAACCAGCTCCCCCTGAGCAGGGAACAGAGACGGGGCCGACGGCTGCGGTTTGGGGCCGGTTGCATCCCGAAGGATTCGCTGGGAGAGAGACCAGCCCACAGCTCAGCTTTTATTTATTTGGCTGCTTAATCTCAACACTATTTAGGCACCGGTTCAGTGCAATAAACAGCAACAAGGAAAAGTCACCAGCAGGGTCTGCCCTGGAGCAGCATCCCAGGGGAAGGGCCAGGAGGTTGTTTTTGTCCAAAAATAACTTTTTATTTGGGCTCAACCAGCTGCAGCCAGAGCTCAGGCCGGGCCCTGGGCCACGGTTCGGGAACCAGCAGCAAGAAATTGGAGCCTGAAGCACCACAAGGAGCTGTACCAGGAGCTACTGGGGGGGTTTGTTTTCATTTTTCCCCTTCATTTTTTGGCTGAGGCTCAGCTCGACTGTGGGAAGTGGCTGGATCACAGGGGAACCTGCCTGGACCACATGTCCACTCCAGCATCCTCCTCCTGCCCCATCCTCCTCCTGCCCAGCTCAGCAGCGTCCTCCGGGGAGGCACTTCTGAGCCACGTTGGGATTGTTTCAGAATGAAAAGCTGCTTGATTAATTAATCTGGCAGAGTGAGATGACCCATGCCTTCTCCAGGGAGAGCATCATCTGTGCATCCCTCACCTTCAGCTCTGGCTGTGGACACCATTTCCACAGAATCTGTGGGATTTTAACAGCGCTGGATTCAGAGGATGGATGTCGTGGCTGCTTTCCCCACAGCGGGCTGGGAATAAACTGGGCAGGGATGGGGCTGGATTAGAAAAAAAATTAGAAGAGAAAATAGAAATATCCTGCCTGGATGGATCCCTTGGCTGAGCCTGCTCCGCTGCAGAGGTGGGAAGTGAAACCATCCTGGAAGCCCTGGAGATCTCTCACTGTGCAGCTGTGAAGGGCAGTGCTGGGTGGTCTGTCCTGCCCAGAAACAGCCTGGATATGGATTAAATATCCAACTGTTCTTACCCACTGGAGTATCCCATCCCAGGAGGTCCCCACTGCAGGAGGAGATTCCTGCCAACAGAAGAGGGATTTTACTAGAAACACCAGCGAAGAAAATCAGGGGGTTATCCCAAATATCAACACATCCAGCCTGACCAGGACTGACCCTGGGGTCCCTTGGGCCAGAGGATGGACACTGGATGGGCCAGAGACCCCACTAATTGCAGTTACCCCCTACCTCAAAGGGCTGGTGCATGGCTATGGGATAAAATGTGGAAAATGGCTTTTGGGGAAAGCACTGCCTTGAGCTGTGTGTGGGACTGGTGCCCTGGGAAGGTGCAGACCCTGAGGTGAGGGCTGTAAGAGGGTCTCCCATGCCCAGGGACACCCCACTAGTGCTGCAGATTTGCTGCTGTGACACCTCCATCCCCCAGGGACGGGGTGCAGGTTGTTGGGGGGTTATTAACACCCTCCCCAGTCTCCTAAACAGCTCTGCAAGGAGCTGGGACCAAGGACTGTGCAGCTCCAATGGGGCAGGGTCGGTGCCAGCCCAAGAAACATCCTGCAAAGGGGCAAAAAGAGGAGTGGATGGAGAGGACCGTGCCAAAAAAAACATCAGCTCTAAATAGCAAAGGATCCAGACCCAAACCTTGGTGCCACGGGCACCCTAAATCAGCCACAGCCGGGGGGGATCAGCTCCCACCCCACACCTGATGCTGCTCAGCCCTCGGGCTGGTTTGCAGCCCTTCCTGCCCTCCCTCCCTCCTCCTGTCGGGGTCACAGCCACGAGTCTGCTTGGCCGAGGAGTTCCTTCCTTAGGATTTCAGGTCTGTGGGAAGGGGGGGGGCTCCTGCTCCCGGCTCTGCACTTGCGGTACCGCCAGGGAACACCGAGGCTGCCCGTAAATCTGCCGAGGTGCTGGGAAGATGAAGTGTCGGGGACAGTGTGACCTGCGCGGGGTGACGGTGCAGCCCCTCCTGCTTCGAGATGACCCTGGTGGGCGTGGGGAGCTGAAAAACCCCTGGGACCTTTTGGCAGAGTACACAGGGTGCTGGTTTTTGTTGCTTTATTTAAGAAAAACAAGGCAATGATGTGATACAAAACGCGTCTCTGCTTTAATGAGCCGGCACTGAGCCGAGGGCACCCATCCTGGTGCTTCCCAGTATCCGAGGGAGCCAGGATGGAGCTGGAGCTGGGGTGGGTTTGGGGGTAGTTACTTAAATTTATTTTTTTTTAATTATTTTCTGTGGCTGTGGGGGTGTCCTGCACAGGTTCACTGGCACCCCAGGAGCTGCACGTTCCTCCTGCTGCAGAAATGGGCTGAGCAATGTGGGCTGATCCCCCTGGGGCTGCTCCAGGTGGGATGGGGGGAGCCGAGCTCCACAGCCAGAGTCCCCCCAGTGTTATCAGTCACTGCGTGGCAGAAGCCAGATCCCAAATCTCCAGGGCTTTGGCTTGGAGTCCATTTGGAACCACTGGGGGCAAAAAGGGGGAAGGGAAGGAAAGGGAGGGATGCCCACAGACTTGCAGGTGTCCTGCAGTGGTGCTTTCCTGGGGGGTTGGGGATGGAGCAGGAATGCTGTGGGATGGGAGGTCACTCTCTGGCTCTGACTTCTCCCTCGTGCCTCAGTTTCCCCAGTGAAGGAGCCCAGGGCTGAGCTCAGTGTGTCCTCCCTGGCCCATTGTAAATGTCATTCCTCCCTTTCCACCCTGTTTATCCCCCTGAATCCCCCTGGACTCTCCCGGCTGGAAGCGATGGAGTCACCCCACTGCTGCAATTCCCCCTGGAGCCATGAGAGCAGCCCCGACCCGAGGGCACTGCACTGACCCCCTGGGAACACAAGTGGCTGCTGAGCCCCTGAAACGGGAGGAACAACCCAAAAATAGCCCAGGGCTGGAACAAGCTGGAGTTTGAATGGGAACTTTCTCCTCTCGGTGTGACGGCTGCTGCTCCGGGATGGAGACATGAGGAAGGAATGCTGATGGGTGATGAAGGGGAAATGGCTTTTGTGGCTCCTTCCCAAAGGATGGGACCTCCAAGAGGGAGTCTTTGCCTTTGGTGTGGGATCTGGGGCCACCCTGGAGCTGGGACAGGGTCTCCTGGGAGCTGTGGGGAGCTGCTGCTGCCTCCTGCGGGGCCGGGACAAGGGCTTGGGCTTTGGGGTTTTATTTATTTGCATCTGTATTGCCATGGTGTTTGTTTGTCTAATATTTTCCCTTGCTTGTAGCCAGGCAAAATGCCACAACAAAGTCACCACACACACACACACCCACACACCCACACACCCTGCTTTGGCTGTCAGGGGGGTAATCCTGGCTTGGGACACCCATCCAGAGGGGCTGGAATGGGGGAGCTTTAAGGAAAAGCCTTTCCAGGTGTGGTGGTCTCCTGGTTGACAGCCCCAGGGCTCAGTGGCTGAGTGAAGGGTCCTGGTGGGTGTTTGCTGTCCCTGTGCTTGTCCTCCTGGGAAAACGAGCTGGGGACACAATTCCCCTGGGAATTTTGGGTGGGGCTGCAGTGTCCCCTGTGCTGGGGGTGTCCCTTCACAGCGAAGTGTCGTGTCTTGGGTGGATGGGCCGTGTGGGAGCAGGTCCCACGGATGTCCCTGCAGTGTGTCTGTGACAGGGATGGGCTGGGAGCCCTTTGGGAACTATTGTGAGCCCGGTGTCCCCTCACCACGAGGGTCCCAAAGCTGCTGATGGTGTTTCTGCCAGGACACACTGGTGCAGGGCACTCCCCCATGTTGCCATGGGAGCTGGGAGCTGTGGGATGGACTGGGAGCAGCTTGGAGCTGCTCCCTGGGCGATGCTAAAGTGGGGACACAGCTGATGCCTTGGCTGCTGAGCAGGAGACTGACACCCCAAAGTGCAGCTGAGCTGAGGGATGAAGCCATTTCTTGGTTGTTTCACCCCAGACACGCTGGGTTTGGGGCTGTGGTCTGTGCCTGGCTGTCACATCACACCAGGGCATTGTCTGAAGGCACTGGGAGCTCCACAAGCCCCAGCTCCCCGGGACAGAGCTGGTTTTGGCATAACCCTGGTGGGGTTGGACAGGGCAGGAGCCACAGCCTGTGCTGGCCCAGGGAGATAATGTGACACACTCAGCTCTGCTGCAGAGCTGGGAGTAAATTATGGGAGTAAATTACAGGAGCAAATCACGACCCTGACACGTTACGGGAAAGCAGCTCCAGTGGTGGCAGATTCCCAACTCTCCAGGGTCAGTTCCTGGGGCTCCTTTGTCATTTTGGCTTTACAGCATGTTCAGATTTAATACTTGGAGAGCAGAGAGGCCTGGGGCAGGGTGGCAGAGGTGATGGCTGTGTCTGGGAATTCGTGGTGCTTTTAGTACCTGTGATGGGCCATGTCCCCCTTCCCTTTCTGCCTCCTGGGGAAACTGAGGCACAGGGGATGGTACCACAGCAGCCCCAGGGCTGCCCCTGCCCCCAGGGCTGCCCTTCCCAGCCAGTTCCCAGTCTCCAGCAGCCCTAACTGGGCCAGCTGGCTTTTGTTCTCTGTCAGGCTGGTGGCCAGGATGCCCTGTCAGCTTTCTGCTCTGTATTTCTGTGCCTCCTGAAGCTGCTGCAGCCAGAAAAAAAAAAAAAAAAGAAAAAAAGATGGGACCAAAAAAAATAGATGGAAGTGACATTTTCCCCCTGCTCCAGTTCAGTCATGTTCCCTCAGGGCTGGGCAGCAGCTGCTGAGCACAAACTCACCTGGGTGAATTCTGGATCTCAAAAGGGAGGTTTTATATCAAATGATGCTGCCTTAGGGAAAACTCTGGGAATCCCTTCTGGCCCTTTTTGGGGGGGGCTTTGGTCTCACATATGCCCCCCCCCCGGGATCTGTTTAAAGGGCCTGAAGGTACCAAGAGCCCAGGAAAATGCTGCTGTTGGAGCCTGGAATGGGGCTGGGAGAGCTTTGGCACTGCCATGGCTGCATTTGGGGGGCAGTGGGTCTGGTTTAGGCTGGAAAAACCAAATTAACACGAAGCCAGGCTGGGGAGAAAGATGTGGAGGAGGGTGAGAGGAAGGAAAAAAAGGCTTCAGGGCCAGGGAGAGAGTTTTGTTTGAAAATTTATTGAAAAATTCAATACAAGAAGCAATACTGAACACTTAGATCTGTCTAAACGCTACAGCAACTTTCCCTTTGATTCACTATGAAAATCCAAAATAACAGCTCCCATTACTAGTTGATCTAGAAAGATTTGCCAACTTTAAAAGTTCCTATTTTTATAAAGAAGAGTGTAAATGCCTACCCTAGACAATTCACAATTGCCTTAAAAAAATTTTACAAAGCTCCTTCATCTTCTCAACTAAATTATTTTATTTATTTTTACTTTTTCTTCNTTTTTTTTTTTTTTTTTTTTTTTTTTAATTTTTTTTTTTTTTTTTTTTTTACAAGTCGCATCTCTAAGGCTGGGACACTACCACCTCTTAAGGTAATTGTACAATTAGGAAAACCAGCAAACCACAGTTTATTAAAACCAGAAATCAGTCAGTCCTTTGCTAACACATCTCTGTTGGTCAGGGATTGCTATCGGGCAACCGGAGCCACCGTTCCAGTTTAATGGAGGAGAACAGGAGCTCCTTGCCTTCCTTTCTATAAAAACATTCATTCATATATAAATAGCTTCCATATAATGTATATTATACAATCAAGACAGTCTCTGGGTGAATTTGTGGAGTGGGAAGAGCTGGGAACATTCATATAAATAGACCTTACTTAGCCGGTTTGTCCCTCGAGCTGACACAGCACCGCTCAGAGCCAGGGATCTTAAATCCCACTGGAGGTGGAAGGGGTGTGGGCAGCCCCACCACAGCCCTGGATGAGGGTGGAAGAAGCTTCTTCTGCTCTTAACTTTTATCTTCTTCCCAGGCTGCTGCTGCTCCCATCCAGCTCCTGGGCTCGGGCGCTGCACGTGTCGGCGGGAGAGGGTCAGTGGGAAACCCCCGGGGTCAGACAGCAGGTGATGGAAAAGGGCAAACGAGGCCATGACTTGTTTAAAATACTCAAGGAGAAGCAAGAACTCAGCAGGGGGAAGTGTGAGAGTGGACAGCCTGGAAACAGCCACCCAAAAATCCAGGGGGAAAGTAAAATACGAGCCCTTAAAAAGGAACATCCACAGCCACGGCGAACATGTCCCTCTGGGAAGGAACCACCTCTCCTGCCAGCAGGTTTCTCACCCCCAGAAATCCCCTGCTCAGGGTGTTTTGTCCCTCTCATTGTGCTCAGGGCACAGGACACCCCAAGGGAACACCCAGGGACCACGTTCCCCTCAATTCTAGTGGCAGCCAAGTGCCTTTAAGTGCTATGGACAGACTTGATTTATCACACTGGCTCTGCCTGGTAAAGCCCTGAAACCCTCTCAGCCACTACTCCATGTGCCCATTCCTCCTCAGGTGGCTGTTGCAGGTGAGAAGGAAGGACTAAGCAGGGGGGAAAAAGCTAAATTCCCAGAAAAAGAACAGTGCCAGAGGGTGCTCAGCATGAGGGGTGTTTAAGGCAAGTGTTACCCAACTAAGTTGAGGACAGCAGGGACACAGACCTGATCCAAGGTCTGTGTGGCAGAATAAGGAGGGAAGGGGCTGTTCAGACAGACAGAGGAAGACTTAAACTCTACACTACAGCTGTGGAGCCCAGGACTCCCTAAATCCCCAGGGCAGGATGCCCTGGGGAAGGCAGAGCAGCCCAGGAGGGGACCCTGCACCCAGAGCAGCCCAGAAGCAGCTGCTGCCATGGGAAGGCTGGAGGCTGAGCAGGAGCCAGCAAGGCTCAAGAAAAGCCAAAATCCAGCAGCTCCAGCAGTCTCCAATCAATACTGACAACTTAATTAAAATTGCACCTGAATCTGAGAAGCTGCAGCAGCCCTGGTGCAGTTCCAAGGCTGTTTGCAGCTCAACAGCGAGTCGCTGCAGCCTGAGCTAAGTCCAGTGACTTCTGAAACACATTATTCAAATTTGAAACTGGAGAGAGCTTTTTCTTTATTGCCATTTTCTTCCCATCCTCGCCTGAGGAGCAGCAGAGCACTCCCTGCCCTCAGCTACCAATGTGCCACACACTATATATATATTTATACATTAAAAAAAAATCAATCACAGCCTCAAAGTGGACCGAAGTGTTCACAAGTGTCTCTGCAGACTCTTTACAAAGCTTGGTTGGTTTTTGGGTTTTTTTTTTTGCTTTTTGAATTTAAATGCTGGAAGGGCAAACCCAGGCATGATTAGAATATTCCCACAAAGCTCAGAGAGCAGCAGTGGGAGCTCAGCCCCTGTTGCAGGGGAGGGAAGCACATCCAGCCCCTGGAATCATGTTTTCAAGTCACCCCTTCCACACTGGAGATCATCCTGGGGGTCTCTAAGCTCAGCCTAAAGGGGGTCATGAAGCCAAATCCAGACCCCCAGGCCAGTGTGGGAGAGGGAATGTCAGCACTTCCCATGTGGTTTGGCTCTACCACGACCAGCAACACCTGACACCTCCTAAAATTCCTTGTTCAGCCTCTCCAACTACAGCTTACAGGCCTAGGAAGGATTGTCTACAGGAGTTTAAATTAAATGATAGTAGGATACACGCCCTGGGAGATGGGAAATGTGTTCAGCTTTAAATAGCACTGCGAGGGGAGGAAAAAAACCCAACCCATGACTTACAAAAAAAAAAAAAACAAAAAACCCTCCCTAATTTAAAAATCATGAACACAAACAAGTGAAAAACTATGACACTGGAAAAACTCAGTTCCTGTGAATGCTGCACAAGCCTACCTTAATAGCATCCCGAGTCCAAACACCTTAAACACACACTTCTAAGGGCTTTTCTTTTTAATTTAATGGCATCTAGAAAACACAAAACAGGGCGGGGAGCACTCGGCAGAGACACACGGGAGGAGGGCGAGATGCTACCACAGTCCTCTTTTAAAGCTCTAAAATTCACAGTATAAGATACTTGAAGCAACTTCCAGTGTTCCTTAAATCTAGTCAGCTATTCAGATGGGTGCACAGGCTACACCACGAAACCCTACTTGAGATCACACACCGGGGGCTGGATCCCAACGGGGAGGAGGAGGAGGAGGAGCTCGGGGTGAGGGGCAGCTCCTGAGAGCTATGGGAGTAATCCAGAGGCAAACTGGAAATGCTGCAGGGAACTGAAGTCTTGTGGCTCTTTTAAACTGACTCTCCTGGCAGGAGGACCCATGGTTTGGTGAAGGCAAGTACAGATCCTGCGCCGGGAATGCGCACGGAGGCGGCTTGAGCTCCGTTATCCCGGGCGAGGAGGAGGGAATAGGAGATAAAACAGGGAAGCCCGGGAGCCCTGTGAGGTTTTGGGGTGGGGCTGTGTCTGAAGAGGCTTTGCATGAGAGGGAATGCAAAATTGAAAACCTGTAAAAAAAAAATGTTCAGTACAGTTAGAAATATGGCAGATTTCCGTCACGATAGATATAAAATAAAAAAAAAATAAACAGAAATAAAACAAAAATAAACCAACAACAAAACAAAACCCTATATCCAATAGGATCCAGTGGAGTCTGGAAAAATCCCAATAAAATGTCAAAGCGCAACTCCTAATAAATGATATGAATGTCTCTGAGTGTCAAGTCTGAAATCCGAGGTCTTTGTGCTCCAGGTAGTTTCTTGGTAGTTTTGCTGGGTTTCTTTTTTCCTGGTGTTGTGACTGGCAGGAACGTTTCCTAGGGAGAGAGGAACAGGGTAAGTTCCAGCAGCCAACAGCAGCTTCCTGGGACAGAGAGGAACCTGCTTCCCAAAAGCAGATGGAGAACAGGTGAGTTACCATCAGTGGTAGGTGGGAAGTGCCTAAAGGGGCTCCAGGAGAGCTGGAGAGGGATTTGGGACAAGGGCCTGCAGGGACAGGACAAGGGGGAGTGGCTTCCCACTGCCAGAGGGCAGGGAGAGATGGGATATTGGGAAGGAATTCTTCCCTGGGAGGGTGGGGAGGCCCTGGCACAGGGTGCCCAGAGAAGCTGTGGCTGCCCCTGGATCCCTGGAAGTGTCCAAGGACAGGCTGGACAGGGCTTGGAGCAACCTGGGCTGGTGGAAGGTGTCCCTGCCTGTCACAGGGGGGTGGGACTGGATGAGCTTTAAAGTGATTTCCAACCCAAACCACTCCAGGATTCTTTGATCACCAGTGTGGGATGGAATTTAAAGCACTGAGGCAGAGGCAGAGCTCCAGGATTCCTCAAGCAGCTCTTTCCTAAACTCACCAAAGAGGGATCTTCCCAGGCAAACTGGGGTCCAGCTCAGGGGTTCCCTGGCACTGAGTCCAGGTGTCCCCAACAGCTCCCTGTGCTGCTGGTGCCTCAGAGGTGTTTGGGAAGGCAAAGCAACCCCATGGCAGGAGCTGTGAAGCTTTTAACCAATTGTGGCTCATTTCCCCAGCAGGATAACTTTGTATTTGTGCCTCCTCCATCAGCCTCACCTGATCTATCAGGACCAGCCTCAGCAGCAAACCATAATCATTTTATTGCCATTTTGCCTGTATTCACCCAAACCTTGTGTCCCCATCCCTCCCTTGTGGGGGGTGTCTGTACTCACACAGCCTGGCTACTCCTCTGCAATCTCAGTCTCCTGGTGCACGACCACTTTGGTCACCGACATGTCCGGGTGCTGCTCCTTGGCCGCCTTGATCGCCTGTGCCAGGACCTGTGGGACAGCCAGGAGGGAATGGGGCAGGAGGGAATGGATCAGAGAGTGTCACAGCACAGGCCAGAGTGTCACAGCACGGGTCAGAGTGTCTCAGAGCATGGTAGAGAGGGTCAGAGCACGGGGCAGAGTGCCTCAGAACATGGCAGAGTGTCACAGCATGGATCAGAGTGTCTCAGAGCATGGCAGAGTGTCTCAGAACATGGCAGAGTGGGTCAGAACATGGTAGAGAGGGTCAGAGCACAGGTCAGAGCCTGGCACCCACTCTCCCCAAGGGCACAAGAGCCACCTTCTAACTCTGAGGAGTGAAAAAGAACTTTACAGGATTATAGAATGTTAAGGGGTTGGAAGGGACCTTCAAGATCACCCAGTTCCAACCCCCCAGCCGTGGGAGAACTCCCACTAGACCAGGTTGCCTGAGGCCTTATCCAGCCTGGCTTTGAACACAACCTGGTGCCATTACATCATTGCTAAAAAGAAAAGCTGTTTTTTAAGAGTATCCCCATCTCTCCAGTGGTAGAAGATGGACGAGAGCAATCAAGCAAAGCCTGTTTATTCTTCCAGCCAGTGTGATGAGCACATTTCAGACACCTCAGACATTTTCTGTTGGAATTAATAAACCAGTTCTTGTCACAAGAATATTCTCCACCCCCACGATACTTGCAACTAAATTTAAATTCACAGTATAATTCTCTGATGACAAAACCATCACTTCCAACACACGCAAGAGGCCAGTGGGGCTGACTCATCACAAAGGTTTCACATAAAGCCAACGAGATTTAATGCAGGTGCTGAGTGCTCTGAAATGACTTCTGGCACTGTACAGCAGCAACAGTGCTTCAAAGTTATGGGAAAATTAATTCAGATCAGCCAGATGTCAAGGAAAATTTTTATTTCACATTTTTATGAATTTTTTTTTTTTAAAGTGCCATCGTCCAAAAAATATTCTGGCATCAAAACTTTGCTGCCAACACCAGTTTCAGAACAGAATTCAGCTTTGCTGGCCCAGCTGCATAATGTTAAAAAGGAATTTATTACTGATATAGAATCATAGAGTCACAGACTGGCCTGGGTTGGAAGGGACCTTAAAGCCCATCCTGTTCCACCCCTTGCCATGGGCAGGGACACCTTCCACCAGTCCAGGTTGCTCCAAGCCCCATCCAGCCTGGCCTTGTCCAGCAACCACAAGCTAAAAAAATATCAGTTTGGAAGTTTTATTTTTACCCCAGTACAATTTCCCTTGAGTCAGCTTTTTAGTGCCATTTTCTTTGGACAGGCATGACTGTGTCCTTTGTGCCAGCTCTGGGAAGTTCTTTTGGATCACACCCACAACTCCTACCTGGTCATGGTCTACATCAGCATCTCCTGTGATGACAATCCTCTTCTCAATCCGTGTCTCTGAAATGCCACCTTTTACAGTCTGGAACAGAAGGAAAAGCTGCTGTTAGTGTGGAAGTGCAGAGGAACTGGAGCTCAGTGGGGCTGCCTGTCTAAAAGGATCCAAAAATAGCGTCACCAGAGTCGTGCCACGGCATCAGAGTCACGGGGGAAACTGCTGCTGCTCAAAGAAAAACTGTCAAATAGTCATTTTTTTTATAGCTGAGCCAGGGAAGCACTTTTCCTCACAGTACAGCTCTTCCTGCTGCCCCACAGGACAGTCAGAGCCCACTGACTGCGCTGCAATTAATGCATAATTCAGCCTTAACGTGGGCAACCTGGGGCCCACGTGCTTTGTTTCAGGTATTGATCATATTTTTTGAAAGGAGCTTCTAAGAGCTTTTTTGTTCTCCTGTTATTCAGCTCTGCCCATCTGCTCCATCAGGCTGTTGTTTGAGCTGTTGTTTTACTGGTGTTACCTTGGTGATCTGGGTGGTGGTGGTGCTGCTGGTGGTTTCTGAAGTGATGGTCTGGGCAGTCAGCAGGATTCCAGGGTCTAAATCCCCATTGCCACCGTCTGTCTGTGGGACACAAGGACAGGCCATCAGTCCCTGAGCAGTGTGGACAGGAGCAGGGGCTCCACATCACCAGAGCAGGAAGCAATCCAAGGCCAGAAGCTCCTCTCCATCATGGATCGCAGGACACAGCAAGTCAACCTGTGCCCGGGTGCACGAGGGCTGGGGAGGGCTCTGAAGGCTGGAAGTCCCTGGACTTTTAAGGCTGGAAAAGCACAGATCCACAGAATCCCCCAGGGAGGACCTGTGGCACCTCTCAGACCAAGAGGGCTGGGATGTTCCCAAATCTGGGCAAACTCTGGCCCTGCAGTGCTGGTCATGCCCCTCCACGCTTGGACCACAGAGGGAGACCAACGCAGACACCAATCCCAAATTCCACCTGCCTGCATCCATGGAGATCCCCAAAGCTGAGAACAACCTGTTCAGGAGGTACTTGTCACCCTTCCTCCCTCCTGACAACACCTTGCACATCCCTTGCTTACTCTCTGCAGAAGCAACGAGCAACCAGACATCTGCTGAACCAGGAATAACTTTTAGAGCTGGTTCTTGGATCTCCTCCCACCCAACCTGAGCACTCAAAGTCTCCCAAAAATCCTAAATTAAGTCATCCTGGCCAGCTCATCCTGTCCATGTCCCCACTGGGCAGCATTCCCAGCTCGACAGAGGGACAATATCCACAGTTACCACAAGGTGGGACCATTTTCCACAGCCTGAAGAGATCTCATGGCACATCACATCCCCTGCTCCCAGCCCTGGAGAGGCACTTTTCCTTTTCATTTCCCAGTTGGAGCAAAACTCCTCTATTCATCTACTGAAGACCAGGGCAGTGCTCACCACCACTGTCTGAACAAACCCTCTACTCCTGCAACTGGGACAGATGCTGAGCAGTCATGGGATCCTCGGGAATCCCAAATTAGACAAGCATGGGCCACAGGGTGTGGAAGGAGGTAGAACTGGATGGCTTTTAAGGTCCCTTCCAGCCCAAACCATTCTATGATTCTGTGATAAAACCCATTTTAGACTGAGGATTGATTTTAACCTTAGCAATCAGTATGACCTTCATGCACTGATATCACTCCATTAACTTTTCTAGTTTTCAATCACCATGTCCCCAGTCTGGTTGCATTTTATAGAAAACTTCTGGTGTTCAACAAGAACAGGCTTGAAACCCAAAGGGTTAACAAATAATTTATAAACCAAGTTCTGAAGAGGCATAAACAGTGAAGGAAAACAAGACAAGACATCTCTTGCAGAAAGAAAAGCCAACTCAGATCAACTCCACATGGTCCAATCTGCATCCCAAAGCCACCAGTGGCTGAAGATAAATTCTGTTTGCATGCACATCTTGAAAAAATAATTACTCTTCAGGGATAGAACCACTGCTCCTCTAAAAATACCAGATGCACCTGGAAACAGTGTCCTCAGCATCAGTCAGTGTGTCTTGGATGTGCAGAGAATGGCAGGTGCTGCTGTCTCATCCTGAGGATTTGGCAAGAAAACACTTCTTTGAGTTTAATGAAGCCCCTGGAAAATTAATCAGGACACACCTTACCTGTGCAGCTTCGTAGGTGATGGTCTTTGTCTCCGTGTGGACGATGGGGACTTCTTTTGTGGGAATTTCGCTTTTGACGGCGCTGGACACGTCGGAGATGGTGACAGTCTGTGTCTTCACCAGGGGGGGCTGTGAGACAGGGTTAGAAACACCTTGTGAACACCCAGTTCCCATCTCCACCTCCTGACAGTGCTGCTGGCAAGGGTTCTGACACTGATCTGATAAAAGCACTGTGGGAACCAAGGGCAGCCTGGGAATCTTTGGGTTTAAGGCTCTGGAAATGCTCGGAGGGCAGAGAGAGGGAGTGAGGATTAGACAGGCAGCAAAATCCTCCAGCCCTTCCCTGCCTCTGGTGAGCCCAAACCAGGAATTAGGGGTTTAATTGGTGTGTCACAACACCACAAAGGCACTGTCTCCACTCATTCTTAACTTCCTAATTACCAAAAGTTCGTTGCCAGCTGCCAGGGGAAGAAGACCCTCATCTGCTGATGCCAATGTCAGGATTAACACCAACCCTGGGCACACAAAGACTTGATCACAACTGAGCAGCTTTATCCTGACTCCAAGTGCAACTGTATTATTAAAAGTCCTTGTCAGATCTTAAACTTTTATTAAATCAATGTCAGATAAAACAGAAAGACAATGAAGGGGGGGAAGGGGGGAAGAGAAATCAGTTGTTCCACCACCTGATGATTATCCAGAAGAAGACAGAGTTAGTTTTACACCCAGTGCCTTCCCAGAGGGCTCAATTTCTGCTCACCATCCCCAAACCTGCCAGATGCCACCGTGATCGTTAGCAGGGGAACAGGCACCTATTGAACCAAGAGCAACATCAACACTGAAGCAGGCAAAAATACCTGGCAAAATCCTTGAGGAACTAAAATTACAAGGGTTTGGAGCCTTTCTGTGGGGGTGCCACAGGATGCTTTGATCCCAGCAAAACAAAGGGCATTGCACTGCAGTGATCGTGTTCAACACAAAGATAAATTGAGAGGGGCTCATATTTAATGCGGAGATAAATTGAGAGGGGCTCGTGCACACTGATTGTTGGGGCATTAACCAGGTCAGTAACTCCAAGCACGAGTCCAAGCCAAGCAAAGCTGACTCCTCTCCAGGTCCATGGCATCTGCTTGCTGCAGTGTTTGGGTTCCCACTCCAGAGGCAGACGGGTTTGGGGGTGCAGGAGCTGGGCTCTCTACCTGAAAGCAGCGAATGACCACGGGCAGCCCGTTGGGAGCATCTGAGCTGTGACACTCTCCACGGGGCTTTCTAAAGGCAAAGCTGTCTTCACCATCCTCTGCCACCTCCTCCTCCTCCTCCTCCTCTCCCCAGGGCTGCCGGGGAGGTGCAGAGCTGGTGGGGGGCTCCAGCTCAGAGAGCTCCGAGTCCTTCTCCACATCCACACAAACCCCTTTTCCACATGGCAGGTCCTCCTCGCTGGCAGGGAGGCTGGGAGCTGCCTCCTCCTGCTCCTCCTGCTCCTCCTCCTCCTCGCTGCTTAGGGAGGAAGCACCAAAGTGCTGGCTGGGAGAAGGCTCTGAGGTGGGTGGCACTGGGGTCTCACTAAAAGCTACCGACTGCTTTGAGCCCTCCCATGCAAAGCCAGAGATAACACTGCTCCTCTCTGGCACTGCAGCCACATCCTCTTGGGAGGGAAAGTCACTCATTTTCTAAAAAGAAACGGATACACAAAAAAGGCCAGAGAGAGAGAGAGAGAGAGAAAGAGAAGCGTTAGGGAGAGCAGGAGGGCAGGAGGCATCAAGGCAAAACATTGCTTTGTTATCAGGTATCATCCAGTAACACATGCAACAGTGGGGTTGGACACTGAAAAGCCATGTGATGTACCCAGTGCATTTATAGACACAGCCTTCCTGGTACATTAACAATCCACTCTTCTAAATTTGAAGGAATTAATACAAAAGCAACTCCCTGCACCTAAAGGAAGAGCCACCACTAAGCGCTTTTTGCCCCTGTTTGGAAAGAGGAATAATTTCAGTGTTGCAGGTGGGGACTTGTGCACATCCAAAATTCCCACATGCAACAAAACCCATCCACTACCCCAAAACCATCCCCCAGTTCTGCTTGTACCTCCCTGAAATACTTTACACCGTGTCTGAAGTCGCACACAGAGCGAAAAGAACAAGCCCAGAGTTTCTGCGCCCGACAACCCACAGAACCTGGGAATGCTCACCACTCCGAGCACCCTGCTGGGTGTGTTGTAATTCCAGGATAACTGACACAGACCTGTCCTTGTGGCATTGGGAAAACTGTTGTAAGAATATCTACAAGTTAGGAAAGGCTGAGAGAATCAGATTCCTGCTCCCATTCAGCTCCTTAGCGAGGCCTCAGCCAGGAGGGAACAACAGTGACAGAAGGCAAAAGTTAAAACAGGAACAAGACAATAACCCTGTGATGGAAATCGAGTTTCTCTCCTTATTGACATGGAAATTTGCCTCCAAGGAAAGGCAGAATAAGCAGTTACAGGCTCTACAATTTCCAGGTTTTCAAGCTGTCACATCATCCAGAATCAGGGAACAAGGGATGCTGCTCCATCAATGCCATGACTATCTCTTTTCAGTAATTAACCTCATGGTTGATTTCTGGTCACTTTGTATAGAAACAGCCACATATCTGTTAATCAAAAAACAGGGATTAAATCCTCACAAAAACATGGTAAGTCCATTTTGCCAACTGCAATTCCAATTTTGGTGGCGGTGTTAAGATGAAAGGAAACTGTTGCCTCACTTTCTAATAAGAAGATTCCCTGGGCAACCAAAAAACTGTTAATTTGTGCTTAAATTGTGAGGACTGAAGCCCGTGGGGTATTTGGTACAATGCATTTTTTTTACACACCAGAGGTTCTCACCTTGACTGACCTCATCTAATGGCACAACTCGATGGTAGGGTAAGACCAGGAGCTGCTTTATGCAGGAACAAACAGATGCTTTTTTTAGAGTCATTTCAAGAAATGAGTCTTCCCTAATTCCTCATGGGTATTTCTCAGTTCTCTGCTCCTTTATGTTGCAGATGGATTAGCTGTAAGGATTTCTATCCATTAGGATTTCCAGTCTCTCGGGCTTCTCTTAAGTTCTTGGGATATTGCTGAGCAAAATGCACTTAACAGGAGTGAAGGGACAAGGAGAAAGATAGTCAGGTCAGACTGTCACAGGGAAGTGTTATTACTGATCAAAATCCAGTTCCATAAGTCCTCCTCCAAAGGAATATTTGAGGGGAGACCTCATGGCAGTTTGCAGCTTCCTCATGAGGGGCAGCTCCGATCTCTGCTCTGGGGGGACCAGGGACAGGACCCAGGGAAGGGCTGGAGCTGTGTCAGGGCAGGGTCAGGTTGGATCTCAGTGAAAGGTTCTTCCCCCAGAGGCTGGTTGGCACTGCCCAGGCTCCCCAGGGCAGTGGGCACAGCCCCAAGGCTGCCAGAGCTCCAGGAGGGTCTGGACAATGCTCTGAGGGACAGGGTGGGATTGTTGGGGTGTCTGTGCAGGGCCAGGAGTTGGACTGGATGATCCTTGTGGGTCCCTTCCAGCTCAGGATATTCCCTGATTCTACATCCACCCTCATCTGCCCAACACAAGATACTCCACTGCAATGTTCCACAAAACAGAACAGAAACGAGGTTATCAGCATTGAACACCCATGCCTTAATCTTGTTTTAAAACCTGAATTTATACAGTGCCAACATTATGATTTTCCCTTAATTATATATGCTAAACCTTGCAAATTACTCAAGGGATCTTGAGAAGACACAGCACATCGTCTGGGGTTTAATGGAACATGCCTTAGGAGTGAGATTTCCTTGCAAAACAGCTGGGGCACTACTCAACCAAGAGCAAAAATAACAGATAAAACAAAGCAGATTAACCAGCTACACAAACATTGAGCTATTTAAGAGACAAAAACCTGTATGCAGTCAAAATATCTTCCCAATTCCCTTTCACAGACAGAGAAAATAATTTGCATTTTGGAAGTATCTTGCACAACAGAGGCATAAAGGAAGGGAAAGCTGGAATGGAGCCTGTGCCAAGCTTATACTGGTACCAGTAGAGCCAAGTGCAGCAGCAAACATGCAAGCTGGAAAGACAGAATGAAATCCTGATAAGATCAACTGATCAGAAGCACTTTTTGCCTTGCCTTCCTATTCCACTGGTAAGAAGAGAGAGCAATGGAAAGGTATTTGTTTCCAGATAAAATTATCTCTATAAAACTCCCCCCCGGGAATTTCAGCATCTGTTACAAATTCTGATCTTATCAAGATTTATTTTCAATTGCAAATGCAAAAGCATCCCTACATTTAGGGCTCAGATGTGCAGTTCCAAGCTCTCCCTGAGACCCAGGAAACCTGAGGGGTGCCTGGGCTGCCAACTCCTCATTTCCACGGACACGACCCCAAACCAGCAAGGCCTAAATCAAGCACAAAGCAGCCAAAGACAGTGTAAATCAAATAAAGGACAGGATGCAATGCCCCAGAAGAAACAAACTGCCCCAGACACGAATGCAACTAAAGCACCACCCTCTAAATACAGATCTTTGTGCACCTGAGGGCTCAGCTGAAGCGTTGCAGTGTAAAGTGCCACACAATAATTCAGACTGGGGATAAATTAATAACAGGCTTAATTACATGGTTGATATCAGTGGCTAAAAGGATTTGGAGGGTTTTTTGAAGTGTTTTTGTATAAATTTGCCTGTATTTTTTCAAGAACCTGCTGTTTTGGATCAGCATCTATTTGTATGAACCAACTGCCCTGAGCTGTCTGAGTGGGTGTTGTTTTCATGCTGCTGCCTCTCTCTGTAGAATATTCCATTATTCTCATCCCAAACCATACTCTTATGCTGCAGGAGACTTAAGGAGTGCTAAAGTGGTGCCAAGTGCCAGTTACTAAAGATATTTTATAAAAATTAATAAGCCCATGAAGTTACAGTGCTCCCTACAACCACCGCACGGAACACTAGAAATCCCGGCTGGTCAGTACTTCCCAATCCCGTTCTTTTCCAGCGTGGCAATGGAATTGTGAAGGCTGTTATTAGGTTATCCCCAAACACAGATCCACAGAAGCTCACAGGCTCAGAGTGACCATCTAGGGATGCACAAGGAGATGATGTTGCTTTGGCAGCAAACCACACTCACCAGAGAACGCTCCCAGATCAACAGATGCTCAATCTCACAGCTGGCAAAGCACTTGGGTAAAAAGTATTATAAAGCAGAAAACAAGAGAGCCTTATTTTACAGTACCTGCCATTGCCTTACAGAACTGCTTTGCCTTAAAGATAGAAGTTAAAAGAGGTTTAGAAGCTGTTCAACACACCCTGGCATTGAAAAGGACGGACATTACCTATGGATCTGTGGGTTTGGATGGATATTTAATTGCCATTGATCTGATCACATCCTGACCAGCCTAGTCAGACAACAGAAGGACAAAAGAGATTTTAACCAAAATTAAAAGTAATGGTAGAAAGTACACAATGTGCTAAGAGCTTCAAAATTTAAGTCCTGAGCAAGAATTCAAGATACTACACAACACACAGTAACCACCTCCCATCACTGCATCGAGGACTTGGCAACATGAAACAACATCAACACTTAAATTATCAAAATAAGGTTGTTGGGCCGTATGATTCCTTGTTGGGCAATATGATTCCTCTGCCCACCCATCCCTGGTCCCCTTCCCATCCCTTTGGTTGGGGATGAGTGGCTCATTATTCCAAATTCCCTCTGCAGAGAACAAACCAGTGGCGCTGCAAGAGCTGCCTCTGGCAAACAGGGGATAACACATCAGAGTTTATAACTGACACCAATTTTGTGCTGCTGCTTTTTGCTTCCCTCATTTCATAAATGAAGTTAAAGCTCTGCTCTGGTGCCAGGCACATCCCAGGGAGCAGCAGCACGAGCAGCCAGATCTGCCTTCCTGGGATCCCTCGTGACAACACAGCATGAGCCAAATGGTTTATCCAGAATAAATGATCTCACCAAAGAAAAGCTGGCAGATAAAATTAAAAATTACTCTTGATACAGTCTCTGAACACAACCTGAGCTTCAACCAGCCAAAATCCAACCAGAGGCTCGTGTAGTATGACGGAGCAGACAGTGGTGGTTCGTTAGGAACGTGGTTTCTTCACTTACAAAACCCAAAAGGAGCATTTTTGCCCTCAGACAGAGGCTCTTGCAGCTGAGTTGTGCAGGATCTGCATCAGTTCTGCCCTCAGAACAACTTTCTGCTATTGCTTTTTCAGTCTCTGAAGCGAAGAGGGAGAAGGTGTTAGCGTGACATTAAGCACTTGGTTAGAGGGCTGAACATTCTGACCTCCCTGCAAACAAAGCCTGACTTAAACCAAGCTGGATTTAATCCTCAGTCAAGTTATTCTGGCCAGTTTAAAAGCTCAGAAGCTGTGTCCCCTCTCCCCAAGAGCACCAAATCCACACTCAAGAGTGTCCAGCTGACCCAACACTCTGAAAGCCACCAGCAGTGACCCAAGGTCTGATGGCTTCTGGTTTGAGAAAGGAATACAGAAGGTTAGTCCAAGCAATTCATTAACACAGGTAGTTAATACAGCTTTTTTTTGTTAATAAGCAGTGGAAAGGAGGATGTGATTTGCAATAACATTTATTAATGATAAATGTACATATTTACAAAGAAAAATCTGAGAAAAAATACAAAACCGAAAAAGTGTTCCAAAAGAGAGCATTTTAGGTAAAAAAGAAAGTGTTTTTAGTCCCCACTGATCCAACACCACCATGTACCACTGCTAGAAGATCCCAAAGGGGCCCAAACCAAGGCCAGTCCTTCCTTCCAGCCACACAAACCACGATGGATGCAAACAGGGACACAAGAGGAACCACCACTGACAGGTTCTCCAGTGTCACCCACTACTGAGACCAGACCAGAGAGTTCCTGCATGAATCCATAATCCTTTTTTGGGGTTGAATTTGCCCAGAAAGCTTCCTCCCTCATTCTGCAGGTCACAACAGGCACCATCAACTCACGACCAGGAAAAAAGAAAACCCAATAAACCAGTGGAATAATTCTCAGAGTGACAAATTACTGACACTGACGGGAAGTGAAAGACACTTTGCCCACAACCATCAGGAGTTGGACTCTATGTTCCTTATGGGTCCCTTCCAACTCAAGATATTCCATGATTTTATGATAACCTTCCCAGGAGTCCCGTGGTACAGGCACAGCAAGGCCAGCCCAGCCTCATTCCTCCAAACACAAACCAGTCCCTTGGTGCCACGTTGAGGAAATCCACCTCTCCTTGTTATTTCAGGAGGGAAAATGGGGAATACCAACTCTTTGGGGTCATCACTGCACAGACTGCAAGGAAGGGGAGCTGGTCTTGGCTGAACTCCATACCCTGATCTGCCCATGGAGAATCCTCAGCTCATCTTCTACTGACTCCCCAAGAGAGGAAGCTTGTGGCAGGAGATGCAGCCAACACCCTCATTTATCTGCTCTCTTTTAATAATGGGAAAGAAAACAGGGGTGTTGTTTTGCAGCAGTGAACACCACGAGTATCAGCACAAGCAGAGCCCAACACCCAGCACAGCCTCAGAGCTGAAGCTGAGTTCCAAGCCACCAGCAGCATTTTGGTGCTTAAAGTTACTGATGTCCACCTTTTCCTAAAGCAGGAAAGCACAAGAGATTCATGTATGTTCTAGGTGGTGTTCAGAAGAGATGGAACCAGGGTAAGAAGAGTCAGAAGGTGAGTGTGGAGCCAAACACACCAATCACGGTGGAAAATGCCCCGACAGCTCCCAAGGGGATCCCACACAGGAGCACCAAAGAGCTGAGTGACCACACCCCAGAACACTGGGAAAGCCTAATTAACATCAAAACTGCTGCCAGATTTATCCTGGTGTGCCAGAGTCACCAAAATGTCATTTTCTGCAGCAGGCCACATTGAAGAATCAGGATTTCTCCTGCCAGCCAGGATGAGGTTACGCACTGCAGACAATTCCAGGATCCTGGAAGGATCCAGGAAGGGAAAACTCAGTTCTCCATCCCTCACAGCCTGGCATTGCACAGGGTGTGTGAATCCCTGTCAGTGGGTGCCAGTGTCAGGGCAGGCAGCCAGGGACTGCTGGTGTTCCCAGCAAGTTTGTTCCTGAGGAAAACAGGGAGTGAAGCACAGAGTTGGTTCCTTTAGAAAACCCCTGAGACCTCTGCTCTTAAACAGCACTAGAGCCAATGAGCTCTCCCTGTGCTCAGGGATGACAGCAGGAATCCCAAAATCCCTCCTCTCAGCGCTGCATCCTGCACGGACATCAAGGGAAAAGGGTGAAACCACAGCACCAAGGTGCAAGAGACACGGAATGTGCACAAACAGGAGAGAGAACGTGCAGGAACGAGAGCTTACGTGGAATGCCATGGACTGTCACTCCCTTTGCCTTATAAGCAAGCAGGAAAAAAAGCAGAGAAGGGACTGGGAAAGGGGCTGGAGCCCAGAGGGCACATCCCTGTGGCATCAGATGGATGAGGTTTCTGTTCCTGCTAAGCTACAGGAATTCTCTGTCAGGAGGGATCATATCCACCTGGAGGAATGTGGATAACTGACCTCTAAACTGCCACAGAAACAGAAAGCATTTGTTCAATTTTTTATACTCTGTAGTGATAATTGGTATACAAATCCCAAAAATGTTCCTGAGCGTTCTCAGAGTGTAAAGTTTCCAAGGTTTTTTGCTGATGACAACCAGCCTTATCTCAAGATTAAAAAAGAGAGAGAAAGAGACCGTTTGAATTAAAGAATTACAGAATTGAGCTGAAGTGGCAGAGCCCACTTCTCATCCCTCTGGGGTGAGACACCCTGAGCACTCTGATCAAATATTGCTCTGGGCAAAGAGTTTTAAACTTCAGGTCCTTTGGAATTGGGTGACAGAGCTACAGAAACCACAGCTTTGCCAAAGCCACCCATGTGGCTTCCAAGTCCTTGTCATGGGACCCAAAAAACACACACAGGAACCTCAGGAGTGAATTCCAACAGCGATCCTGAGCAATGGCTTTGGGAAAGGAGCACCTGTTGTGTTTAAGCTGCTCTTCTCCAGGAAATATAGATGGAAAATGGACAGAGAGACACCCACACAACTCCCATCTCTTCCCTCCCCAGCCAGGTTGGGGAGATCAAACAGTCCCTGGTTTTCATCACATCTGTTCCAATTTTGGGAAGGAGATGCAGGCAGGGAATCCCAGCCAGAAGCATCCCACTGGTTTCTTCCATCCTGCATCTTCTGCACGTGGCACCTCAGCATCTCTTCCCACCTCTCCTCTCCAGGGCCCACCTTTGTCCTCCTAAACTCCACCCCAAACACGCTGGAGTTCAAGTGCATTCCAAGGGATGCTCCAAGGATGCAGGGACACAGCCTGCTGACACTTTCCTTCACCTGGAGAACAACCCTCTGATTCCTGCACTTCCAAGCCCTGAAGGAGGACGACTGTGTATTAAAGGCAGTGTATTAAGAAGGGAAGAATCTTTTCCAATGAAAAATCAGCATCCTCACAAAACAAAGTCCTAAAGGCACAAACCGGTGAACTAATCGGAGCAGGGTACAAGAGGAACTGGAAAGATTCCCATGGGATTAAAACAAAGGGTTTCACTACCAACCTAAGTTCTGAGACAGCATTTAGAGCCTCAACCTGTACACTGAAAGCAAGAGGTGGCTCGAGTGGTCCGTGACACACCACGGACCCTCTGACCAGACAGCACATGCCATGTTTGCCTTATTCCTGCAAGCTCATCTGCTTCCTAAATAACACTGTTCACACGGATACAGATCTAGAAAGGGTTATAAATACATGTATTTATATATATTCACACATTTTAGTCCCTGTAATAAAGGTCTGCTCCTTTCTCTCCCGTGCTGCTGGAGCAGCTGCCACCACTGGTGGCACTGGGGGCTGTTCCCAGAGTAACTGTGTCCAGCCCAATCCTCCAGCAGCTGCAGGAAAACACGGATTCGTGCTGAAAGGAGACATGGGGGGCTCAGCTCAGCCCCATCTTTACTATTTACAGAAAAGAAACCCCTCAGACACAAAGTCCCACCTTCCCTCCAGCCCACAAAGCAGCTCTGCTCAGCCCAGCCGGGCTGGAGCCTGCACAGCCCAGCCAGGAGAACTGGGATAAACGGGAGCATCATCCAGACATTTACACTGTAGGCAATAAACAGCGAGCGGCATGCAAAGGGTTTGGGTAGAGAAGTCAAAAACAACCAAGGGCTTCAACACTTAGAAGTGTGTCCTGATGTGGCCAAGCCAACATGGCAACAGAGGGGATGTTAAAGCTGCAGGTGACTCCAGCCCTGTGACTTCAGCAAACATGAGTCCGTTAGTTCCACACAAATTAAACTCAACACATCCCAAGTGCACCAAGACCATCAGATTCCAAGAAATTATTCATCTATGTTGACAATAAATTTCTCTTTGCAATGGGTTTTCTCCTGTAACACTGTGTGTTCTCTTGGACATGAGATTAAGGGTGGAGAGGGAAGATGGGATGCTTTGCTTCCCCCACTGGGAAAAGAAAAGCTTCCTGTCCCTGAGTCATCACCACCAGCAGCAGTGAGAACCAGCACTTTGTATTGAAATGCCAATCTGAGTTTCCTAGGAAAAGAGTGGTTATGGATTAGATTCTGATATTCTTCACACAGATTCAACCTCTTGTTGCCCAGAGAGGCTGTGGACTTCCCATCCCTGCAAGTATCCAAGGCCAGGGTGTACAGGGCTTGGAGCAACCTGGGCTAGTGGGAGGTGTCCCTGCCCATGGCAGGGGGTGGAATGAGGTGGGCTTTAAGGTCCCTTCCAACCCAAACCATTCCAGGATTCCATAATTCAGCAGATTACTGCAAAGCCTCTTTTGGACCATTATCAAAGGTTCTCCAGCTTTTGAACATCTTACATTAAAAACAACAAGCCTTAAAGCAATTTTCCAGCAATTCCTACATGAAGTCTACAGGGGCTCAGGAAGTCAGCGACTCCTCCCATCATTTCCTCTCCCCATCTGCCCTCTCACAGCAGTCAGGAACAGGGCTCAAAGAATTTGCTTTTGCACAGCAGGAAACTTCAGAAGGGCCCTGGCAATCCCAGACCACTCCTGCCAGGTCCCATCCCAGCCACACAAGGACACACAGTGGGATTAACAGGACGGTCGCGGGGTGTCCCTCCCCGGGACAGCGAACTACGGAGATCAAAGACCAGGACAGGGAAGATGCAGCAGAGGCTACAGCCAAGAAATTCGAGAGCTTTGGTCTTGAGGTTTCAACCATGACCCTGTTGCCACTCAGAGAAAGAGCAGCCACCAAACAGTCAGCGCTACGACCAGCAGAAAGGACATCACAAAGGGAATGCGCGGAGAAGGAAAAATGCTAGAGTACAGCTGACACTTTTTGAGTGCTTTCTGCTCTTCAGGAATTGCAATAGAAACCTTTGGAAGAGTTTCTTCACTTGCTGGCCGGGGAAAGGCTGTCTCAGTAGGTATCTGCTGCTTTTTTAGTTTGTCTTCATCCTGTACTAACAGAGGACGCTGCCGTTTCTGCTTTCGTGGTAGAAGATCAAGAAAGACAGAGAGAGATGAACAAAAATGACAGATGGAAAGTGCCCAAAAGTGACACTTGGAGGTGTGCAAAGCATTAGGACAGCTCTTCTCAATGTAAAATAAACTGCCCCGGGGAGCAGAGCGGCTGGTGGCCTGGGCCACACCAGCCTTGGAGCTACAGAACCTCGTCCTCCCTGCAGAGCTCATCATCAACTGGATCAGGGTGGTGGGTGGTTTGTGCCTGCCCTGCCAGGAAAGCAGGTGCTCAAAACCTCCTGGAGTGTTTTGGAATTGGAATGGTTGAGAAAAAAGTCAGAGGCATTAGGAATAGGAATGGTGCAGTACAAAAGATGGTCTCTGACAGCTTCCTAATCTACCCTTAAAACCAGTGTTTGGCACATCCCATGGAACAGCCAGACTGCGGAGCAGGTACAGAAGGCTTTTCCAAAGTTCTGCCCAGAGTATCAAAATTATCGATTGGTCTGAAAATTCTACTGGAACAAGTGTAAAATTGTTATTCTCAGAAATGCCACGTGTGGAACGGGCAGGATGGCAGTGGGAGCACTGCAAGCTCCTGGAATTTTGCTCCATGTTTTAGCACTTTCGTTTCTGGAGTCTGAAGAACGTTAAAAACCCGGAATGAGTAAATCAGCACACAGGACCATGCAAAGGCTCCAGCACTTCTGCTGAAGAAAGAAAAGATTGTGGGAATGTTGCTGTGCAGTAACTCTCCATCCCTTTAGTTTGGCAGCCCTGGGCAAACTCAAGTGTACTTAGGAGAGGAAAAACTTGGCTCTCAGCTCCCTCAGCTGAGCCAACCTCCTCTGGTCAGTGCGGTATTTTGGGACTGGTTCTTTGCACACCCCTAAGTGGTGAGAATTGGGGAGAAAGTAGCTGGGAGACTGGGCAGCAAAAGAAAAATATAAAATGCCAGAGTAACATGATTGTTAAAACAACAAAGAAACGGAAAGAAAGACAACATAAAAAGAACAGGGAACAGTTAAACTTTCAGAATTGCTTTTCTCGCCGAATACACGGTTATATCGTTCATGCAGCTTTTTCGAACCAGCCATGCACCAAAACAAGCAAAAACTGAAAGCTGCAAAAGCTGCAGCAAGTGCCAAAGTCCTCTGGGTGTGAGTTATGAAACTACTTCATGTAGCCAAAAGAAAAAATGTTATCCAGCAGCTGCTGTCGAGTTTTTGCTCGGTGCCATTGCAACAGCAAGTCTGGTTCAGAAGCACAGATCAGAGCAGCAGCTTTACCTCAAGCCCACCAACCTGTCTCTCAGAAGATAGGACAGTGACTTTCTTGACCTGGACACACAAAGCGTGTTAAGGTTCAGTTGTCTTGTAGTAAAACATTCAGGAACAGCAGAAAAGCAGCCCCTGGCACAAAACCCTTTGGCCACTTGGGCAGGGTGAAGGTACCACTTTGCACAGTGAATTATCATCCTTAAATTACCATCATGATTTACCATCCTTCAACACATGCAGGTGAAGGAAAGCACCCTCCCTGGTCAGTGCCTGGTGAAGATGCATTTCTGGAAGTTCACAGAACTCCTCCTCAGAGCAAGATCACTTCAGAGGGGGACTTTCCAGAAATGCAAATCCAGGGACACTAAAGACCCACTGCAGCTTTAGGTGGGACAAGCCCACACCGTCCAAGACCTCACAATGTGGTCACCTTGTCAGAAATTCTCCATAATAACCAAGAATATTGTTCTTGAACTGCAGTTGTGGAGCTTGAGAGCCCCTGCTCTGTCCCACCCACACCCCAAAAACCACATGGCACTGTGGGCAGAGCTCTGCTGCCCAAATTCCTCTGGATTTAAGCTGAGGCTCAGCAACCACAGAGCAAAGTCTATCCATGTGTTAAACAGGGTAACCCCAAGGACAGTTTGCCCAGAGAAGCTGTGGCTGCCCCATCCCTGGAAGTGTCCAAGGCCAGGCTGGACGGGATTTGGAACAACCTGAGCTAGTGGAAGGTGTCGAGATGGGCTTTAAGGTCCCTTCCAACCCAAAGCACCTTGTGATTCTAAAGCAACCAACCCTGACTAAGTTCAATTTGGGGATCTCATTCCTCCTAAACTGTCCTGGGTTTTTTCTACACTTTGAGGAGCTTATAGTAAACTTGGTGTTAAATCCCTTGTAGGTGTTACAATGCTCCATCAAGTGCAAGATTATTTCCTGATTAATAAGTGTTTCCCTTGATTAAATACAAGTTTATCTGCAGGGCTGTGGGCACGAAGGAGAAAAGCTGGGCTTAAACCAGGAGAGAGTCTCCAACTGCCACCACTGCAGCCAGGATGCAATTTTTCTGTTGTAATAAAAAATTGCATTTCCTACTGAGTGAGAGAGTAATCAGAGACTGATTACCACGGGTGCTAACTACAGTTTTACTCACAAGCTCCAAATCTGAGTTAGGCACCACCAATATGACATAGAGAAGGTGTCTCTTAGCCAAGAAGAAACCAGTTGGTGACAGATCTCTGCTGTTCCAACTGGTTTTCTTTGAAAAATTACCTTTTTAAAGAAATTAGCAGAGAAACTGGGTGTATGTGGCTACTAACACACAGGCCCTGCACCTGGAAGGAGGAAGGTTCCCATCACGTATGAACAGCCCTGCTGAGGAGTCTTCCTGAAGCCTCCACAGCAGATCAGCACCTGGAGTTCCTAATGCAAGTCTAAACCCCAAGAAGAAACTGGAGAATAAAGTGATTTTGGAAAAATTATCCCATCCTAGTGCTTCTTCACTGGGTTGCAATATTATCTCTGAATTAATAACTCTCTTTCATTTAGGAGTTTAGGTGGGGTTTTTCCCCACATTCTGGGGAGATGCAGTCCCCAAGCCAACCATGGGAAGTGCTCTCTAACATCACAGTGGCAGCAGGTGAGGAATCCCTACGTCCTTTCCTACCGAAACAAAAAAAAAAATCACATTTTTATGACGCCTACGACTTCAACTCTCTCAGGGACCACCCTACACGTTAAAAGGCCACCCCTTGGAACACCACCATGCCCCGAGGTACTCACTCCATCTGCTCCCGTGGGGATCTGCCCGTTGACGTTGAGGGTCCGGAAAGGGGAGTGGGTGGACAGACGTTTGTCCCACTCACTCGGCCGCGGCTCCGGGACGGACTCCATGAAGTTCTTCTTCAGCTCACTGATGTTGGCGTGGTGCTTCTTGATTTCCTCCTGGGGCTTATCTAGATCCTACCAGCAAAAGGGATAGGATGAGTGAAGGGGTGTGGGGAGGACTGGGACTGCCTAGGCTGCGCTTAGCAAAGCTGCGCTCAGCAGGGCCGCGGCCGAGCTTCCCCAGTGGTGCTCACACTGCAAACACACAAAGGGAGCGTCCTCTCTCCTCTTGGATTAATTGGGATAAACTGCAATCATGGAGCAGGGTCTCCTCCAGCTCACCTGCAATTCTCATGGATTTTCCCCATATGGGATTTTTTTTTTTTAGAGTTGCCAGGCTCTGTTTTGTTCGGGTTATTTTTTAAATGGGGCAGGTTTGCTTTCTTTTCCCTCTGCAAGCCTGAATATTCCCAAGTATCAATACAATTCATGTTCAATAACATGTTTTCCCAATTTTTTTTTTTCTCTCTTCATATCTATTTCCCTCTAATCCTACCAGGAATTATCTCTGCTCCCAGAATATCCCCATTACCATCATTTCCCCTCCCTCTCATCTCATCCCTCCAGGAGCTACCACAGGAGGTTTTAGACTTCTGAAATGAAGATGAGATGATTTTTTTTTTTTTTAATCAAACTGAGAATTTCCTTTATGTTGGATCAATCAAAAAACTCCTGATGATTTTTTTTTTTTCATCTGGAAAAAGCCAGATTTCTACTCTGTGATGCCAGTTTACAGCATAAACACACAGACTTCAAGGCAAGTCAACTCTTTAAAAATAATTTTTTCTTTGCAAGCAAACCAGAGTTTGTAGAAAACAAAGCTTCTGCATAAAATAGGCATAAGCCAAACAATAACTTTTCTGGACAGGGTCAAAAAGCAGCAAGAAAGGGAGAAATCAAGGTCAGTAAAAGCATCACTGGGAAATTTAACTATTTTTGTGCTTTCAATTGTTACTCAGCCCACTAATTGTAGAAGATGGAAGAGCAAACACATCCTTAAAGGAGGGACCCTCCCAAAAATCTGCACCCCTGCAGCTCACCCAGGACACAGTTAAACCCCAAATGCCTCTTTAACAACATTTACCCTTTTTGGCACAGTTCTAGGGGGAAAAAAAGCAAGTTTTGGCATCAGTTCTGGAGGAAAGTATAAGGCAAGTGCCTGCTGGGTAGGGAAAAAAAGCAGAAATAAGTCTGCTGAGGACTCCGGGGTAAATCCCTGCCTGGGTCCAGGAACCCTGTGGCTGCTCCTGGCTCAGAGAAGAGAGAAGGACCACCTTGGCTTTTCCAGCACTGTGCAGGAGCAGGGCCTGGGAGGGCTGGAGAGGAGCTAAAGCCACGAGGAGCTACGTGGAGCCAGGTGTGGAAAGCGCCTTGAGGAACCAGCTCGCTCAACGTCACCTCCTTTTCCTCCCGTTTTTCCCTTTCTGCAAGAACCTGGTGCACGTGGAGAGTTAAAAGGCTTTCAGCAAAATCGACAGGCAGCTTCAGGAGGGCGAGGTCTGCTGGGAAAATATCTGATCTGCCAAATGCACGGGTTAAAAAACACAAAGGGAATGAAGGGGGTGAGCTGCTGGGGGAGCCCTGTTCTAGGGGAGGGCTGGAGCACCTGCAACAGAACCAGGGAGGGAAAGGATGGCAGAGGCAGGTGTTGCACTAACAGGAAAAAGGGGTTTGGAAGCAATGACCAAGCTCTGTTTGGGGTTGGGGAGATGGAGTTGTTTGAGTTGGGTGGAAGAAGACGACAGGCAGAGTCTTCAGAGCTCCAGCAGCGGCCCGATGTGTTCACACCCTTCACTCGTGGCTCAGAGCTCTACGTTGTAGCAGGTTAAAAAAAAAAAATTAAAAATAAAAACAAAACCACCCAAAAGCTGCAAAACTTTGAAAGTCCCGATTAGGAGAAGGCAGTTAGTTCACTCCACTTTTCAACAGGGAAACCCTACGAGCTGCTGGGGCTGCAAGTCTGAGTAGAAACACGTAACACAGGGTAACAAGAGCCACAAAACATCTCCCATAACACAGTGTATTAAAGAATTAAAACATATGATTGGCGTGGTCTGTTCTGAGACCGTGTTTGGGTCAAAGCAAACGGAAAGGGCTCCCAAATTCAAAGGGAAGAGCTGTAACGTGGAGGGATGAGCCACCCGTGACCACTGAGCCCTCATGTCAGATCCATGGGGACCTGGCACTGAGCAGGATGGGACCTGGGGGGTGGTGAGGTGCTGCAAGGCAAGGAAGGGCTGAAGGAGGATGGATCCAAAAGGATCCCTCCTGCCTGAAGCAACATGGACATTGTGGTGGTCTGAATGCCCAGAGGTGACAATTTCATTGAATCCCAGAATGATTTGGGTTGGAAAGGACCTTAAAACTCATCCAGTTCTACCACCTGCCATGGGCAGGGACACCTTCCACCAGCCCAGGTTGTTCCAAGTCCTGTCCAACCTGACCTTGGACACTTCCAGGGATGGGGCAGCCACAGCTTCTCTGGGCAACCTGTTCCAATTTCCCCTGCAGTTTATCCTGAATTTTCTATTTTCATAGACTGGTTTGTCCCCCAGGAAAATAATTTGTTTCAAGAAATGAAAAACTAATCCCCACTACAATCTATGCCCCTGTGAGCACCCAGTGGGTCCCAGAGCAGATCTGAGCTCTGCCAATCATGTATTTTGGGTAGGTATGAGAGAATGAAAGTCAGAAGAGGTAGAAGGAAGAATGGCTGCACATCATCATGTTTACTGTCACCATGCAAAAGCAGAATTAAAAAATCAAATCAAATCAAAAGGTCTTTCATGCAAGAGCATGCAAAATAAAGGCAGCAGCAGAAGAGGAAGAAGTTCAGCGCAGATGCAGAAGGTTTAGGCAAATGCAACTCAAAAAAAGCTTCAAGTTCATACAAACCTCCAACATTAAATTGCTATGCCTGATATAAATGTTTTCACCATCTAGCCTCTTTGATCTCTTCTGTGAAAATGAAAGGAAAGGGGGAAACAAAACAAAACAAAACAAAAAAAAAAGCACAAAAAATTAAAACGTTGGTCTTGCGGGATCGAGAAATCGGCAAATTAAAAAAGTTAACTCAAGGTCGGGAGTGCAGCGCTGAGGCAGCGTGGGGTGGGAATTCCCACCAGGAATGGGGGTCTGGCTCATGGAGAATGGGAGATGGGATGAGTCCTTTAAAGAGACAGCTCCCAGGGGCCTCAGCTCCAGCCAAAGAGATGGTTACTGGTTTTTCCATGGAAACCTTGCACAGGTCACCACGTCACATTCCTGAGGGATGCAGGCCCACCCCAGTGTGAGGCTGTACTACCTGGAGTAACCTTTACAAGGTCCCAATGTGCACAGTAACTATGCCTTGACCACCTTTCCCATCTTGGATGTGTCCCTGTCACTTAATCAATACCAAAAAAACATCCTCCTTGTTTTTTTTTTTTTGCATTTCCTGCAATGCAAACTGCACAGTTTTCTCTGGTTTCTAACTAAATTTCTTACAGAGAAGATAAATTTCATAAATCAAGCCAAGTGTGTTTCTTTTGAACATTCAACATGCACAATTTTAGCAATCAGGCTGTACCTACAGGACAAAAAAACTACTCATTTTCCAATCAGGTATTTGGTGGTTTAAAGAAAACCAACATCCCAACCCAAAGCACAGGAAGAAATTGGAGCACTGTCTTTTTAAACATGTTACAGATGCATGAATGATATGGCAAATTTGGCTGGTGAAAGGGTAAAATGGCTAACCTTCCTCATTCTTATCAGCTCTTCCTCTTTTTCTGCAGGCTGCTGCTGTTGGGCAATGATAAAAAAAAAAAAAGAGTTGTTGGTTCATTTAACTACGTTGAACCTTAAAAAAAAAACCAAAACAACAAACTGTGAGCAACCTAAACTGAATTATTAGCACAAACCTGGGGCTTGGCACCATTCGTGGTGGGGACTGTGACCTCAATGTGTGTTTTCCTCACCTACATTTAAGAAATAAATTGGTAAAAACATTTCTTGTTAGTAGATTTGTTTCAAGAAACCGTTTAGTTTCCAAACACGGCTGCATAAGGTTGGTTTTGAGGAGCTGGGGGGAACATGCAAAAACCAACATGCAGCCCTGGGTTAATGACACGGCAGCTCCCGGCGCTCTGTTAGTCAACAGCACGTGAAATAATTCCTTCAGCTCGAGAATTATTTGTATTTGAAACCAGTGCTCTCCAGTGCTTCTCAAGAAGGGCTTCCCACTTGCATTAGCTTGGCCAGGCAATGTTTTCAAATGTCATTTGCAGCTGGATCTCCCAGTGAAATCCCAACAAAGCAACATGCTCCAATTAACACAGAACCTTCTCAAAAACAGAAATTATGGGTTATATGCACAGGTATTATGTTGGCAGAGGCAGTAAGAGCGGGCTTAGCTACAAAACCAAGCCTAACATCACTAATTAAGTTCTTTCCTGTCCATAAGTAGAGAGCCAAGATTGTCTTAACACTCTCAAGGAAGTATTTTAGGGAAATTGGATTGCCAAGTACTCTGAAGGCAAAAGCATCAGTGGGTGTTAAAAGAAGTGATGCAGCTACATTGGAGAAACAGGGTAAATTTGGCACGTTCAAATCCACAATTTCCTCCCACATCTATATTTGAAGGGGAATAAAAAAAAATCCAGTGTTTAAGCATTTAAGAAAAAACCTGTAATAAGTGAGATGGGATGAGTAAAATTTCCTCGTTCTCAGTGTAACACGAGGGAGGAGGAGCAGCCAGGCAGGAACTCTGTGCTCCAATTCCAACCCCACAGTGCCAGCCTGAGGATCCCTTCAGCACTTTCATTTAAAAATTACTGCTCACACGGGCCATGTAATTTTTTGAAGCAACTCTCCTTTCTTCATCTCCCAGCCTTAATTAATTGGGATTTCCCCTGGAGATGTCACACAAGACCCACTGTGTGATATGTTACAGGAAATGTGGCTCCAGCAATGCTGAGATCAGCTAAATTTTGGAGTGATGTGAAAATTGTGTCTCAAGGCAAACACCTCTGCTGCACCCCTGCAAGGCTTCAGTCAATAAGATCTGCAGAATATTAAGGACACTGTAATATTAACATTAATTTTCCACATTATTCTGACTTATTAGAACAACACACACATATCAACCCCAGCAAATGCCTCAGACATTGGTAGAAAGATCAAATAATGGTTAAAAAAAATGGCATTCAAACAATAAACCCCCCAAGGTCTCACCAGTGCCATTGTCAACTATAGTTTTAGTCCAGTTTGCAGCACTGTGTTACCAGCTCTCCCAGCCAAAGCCTATCAGTGTGAAAAACATTCTGGCACTGGGCTGCAGCCAGATCCATATCACTGATTTCACTGGAATTGCCTCCTGCTGTCGTACCAGGAATCAAGGGGCACAGCTTGGCCATAAACTCCAACCCCATGAGCACATGAAGCTCTTGGCAGTGTCTTTTTTAACCATCTTAAGGTTGCACTTGGTTTGACTGCAGCCACCAAAACTTGCGAGTGTCTCCTCTTCCACAAGGGAATGTCAGGGTTGGGATTTCCCTGGCACCCAGACCCCCATGCCTGCTCCCACCTGATGCCTGGGAGAGGGATAAACCCCTCATCTCCCAGGAGGGGAAGGTGGACAGAGCTGCTGCTTTGGGGTGGCTTCTAGAGCGACACTCCAGCTCTTCCAAAGAGACTCCGCTCTGACCTACCTTGGATGCATCAGCTGGCTCTGCCTTGGCTTTCTCTGGTGGGAATTCCTCACGTCTCACATCAGCTTTTGCTGTTTCTTTCCCTATTTTAGATGTGGCCACGTCCTTCACATCAGGCTTAGCTGGGGCTGGCTCTGCAGGGTGGGTCTGAGCGATGGCCGGGGCCGAGGTGGGACGGGGACTCCGCTCCGGGGTTATCACGGCCACTGCTGAGGAGGGGGGACACACAAGGACAAGGTTCAGAGCAGGTAATGTTCCAAAGCTCTAGGCAAAGTCTTGCCAAATTACAGTGCTGTCATTTAAAAAGAAAGGGAGGAGGAGGAGGAAAAGGAGGAGGAGGAGGAGGAAAAAAAGGGAAATGAAATAAAGATGTTGAGCGAAGCAGCTTGTGCGTTTAGTACGGGAGAGTTGAGATTATTTTCCTTATGGTTTAAATAAAATCAAACAAAGCCCCACACCAGATGGTTTACAAAAAGCAAGCTTGCACTCTGCAGAGAAGCCACACCAGAAAGGCAAATCTGGAATTTGACATTGTGTCACGGATTTCTGGGTCCTTCACACACAACTGACACGGACTCCACTGCAGTGCAACCACAAAACAGACACAGCGTGGGGAGTCCTGGGCTTGTGGGCACCTCCTCAACCAGAAACAGATGGTTTCTGGAAGGGAAACACAGGTTTTCCCCCCCTCCCCAATCTTTTAGGCAACTCAAATGAAAGAATATTCAACAAGCATCACTAGAAAACTTGACAGCAACTTCCAGGTGGGATTCAAAGCAGGCTGGGCTGTGTGTTCCAGGGGGTATCTCCAAGGCAGCATGGTGGGAAGATACCCAGCACCTCCAGGGCAGTGCCAGTGCAGGAATGAACAGCATGCTGCCAAAAAATCACCTTTCCAGAGGATGACAGTCTTAAAACACAAGCACTAGCCCCACACAAAATCAACTGCCTGTTCCTTTCCTTCAATTCCTGATTTCCCAGGCAGTTCCTGAGCCCTGAAAGGCCTGACTCCAGCAAAATATTCAAGCCAATACTGTGTAACAAAGCCAGCCCCAATTAATTCCCTGTGTGTACCTACAGATACAATAAGCTATTTGGTTCTCCTGACATTGGGTTTTATGGATGTTCCACTAAAAATACACCCAAAATAGTATCTTTGACGTGTTCCCACATTCCCAAAGTCACAGTTCGCAGCAAGGTCACACTGTGTAACCCATCCCATCCAACACTGGTGTCCAGTCAAAGACAGAAAATCTGCTGTTAAAAGAGAAATTGTGATTTCAAGCAACTCCTTAGTAAGAATTCCTGTTTCACTGTAAAGGTCACTGCGTCTCATCTGTGTGTAAATAAAACAAGAGAGAATAAAGCATCCACATGACCAAAAAACATAAAGATGGTGGGGGAGAGGGGCAAAAAAGAACCTGATTTTCCAGAGACTGGAATTACACTTTCAAAACAAACTCCTGGACCCATCCCAAACCCCACACCAACACCACGGGCTCCGTCCTCTCCCTGCTCCTCGGCACAGCAGCTCATTTCTGTGACCCAGACACTGTGTTATCCTTTCAGGAGGACAATCGGTGCTGTGTCCCGGTGTATTTATGCCATGGAAGCGGTGACAGCCGCTGGGAAGGTTGTACAGGGCTGGGATGGCAGGGACAGTCGGGATGAGGAGGATGCTGGGAGAGCAAAGCCGTCATCGCGGTGGTACCTGGCTCCTTCGGGACTGGCTCTAGTTCTCTCACCACCATCATTTTTTCTTCCTCCTCCTCCTCCTCCTCCTCCTCTTCAATAGGGCTTATCTCAATACTGCCAAGATCACGTTTGGCTAAAAAAGTTATGGATGTGTTAAAATGCCACCTCTAAGAAGAAGCAGCAAAGGAAACACTGCCACCAGTAAATCCGCGTGGCCACCTCTCCTGCTCCTCTCCCAGGGCATCAAGACATGTAGGAAAAATGATAACAGACACCAAGCTTTTCTTTTGCCATCCAACAGTGAGTTCTGGGCGGCCCAGAACTGTATTTTAGCTTATTTTCCTGATTAACTACTTTAGGCCATTTTGACACATGATTTAAACACAGGAAAAAGCACTGCCCCAAAATAAAAGATATAAAATGTAGGTTGGAACTGGATAATCTTCGAGGTCTCTTCCAACCCAAACCATTCCACGATTCTATGATTGATCACCATCACCCCACTGACAGTCCCTGCTGGGAACAGGAGTCAGGAGGAGGAAAAGTGCAGGAGATAAGAAGGGGCAGCTGCATCAGGAGAGCCCAAGCTGTGCTCAGGTCTAACACTGGCTAATGTCCACTCTGCTGCCACCTATCCCATGGAATATCCTCCAGTGTTTTCCATACTAACCAAGAAAATGTGAAGTTCTCAGTTACCTCCCTCCACAGTTTCAATCTCCTCTTTCTGCAACAACTATTCAACTCTATTTTAATTATGATTAGCGTGGATCTGACTGCAGCAGCAACGTTGCTCTAACACCCTTCCCCAACTAGGGGAGCAGCACTCCCTAGTGAGGAAATAAAGGGGAATGTAGGTGACCTCCAGCAGTCCTGGATCTCATAACCTAATTTTCAGGCACTGCACGTTCCTACAGCTCAGGGGAGCAAACCTTCCAAGAGGGAACAGCAAGGGAGGAGCATTAAGAGGCCACTGCACACTCACTTCTACACACAGCCAAGCCACGGCGCCCGCTCACCTCACCCGGGGCACTCCTGGAAAGCAGCACACAGCAAAGCCAGGGGGGATTTTAGTGGCAACAAACACCACCACAAGCAGTGCACAACCTGTGTCCTACAGCACTGCATCACTTCACCCCAGCAGTGACAGCACAGCAGCCACCAAACGCCGCTGCGGTTGTACCTGACCGCGGCGGCACCGGCTCCGGGAACTTTGGCTTGGCAACAGGAACCTTAACCACCTCTACCTTCTCCTCCTCCTCTTCCTCCTCTGCAATGGGTTTCATTTCAAAAGTTTCAAGAGTGTGTTTGGCTAGAAAGAGGTTTGCAGGTGTTAATGGGGGTTGGGGACCCGCACGGACACATGACAGCAAAGAGCGAGGAGATCCCTCTCAGCAGCTGGGAAGAGGTTTGCAAACCAGGCAGCTCAACAGTCATTTTCCACCATGGAATTGTGCACCAGCCTTTCTAGTGCTGCCACACCCAACAGTGCATTGGATAAGAGGGGGAAAGAACAACAGATATAAGCTTTGCAGGGTCCTGGCCCAGGCAGGGAGACGTGGGGACACGTGTGGAACGAGGATGGGCTCTGCTGTGGGGTCTGGAGGGACAGGGGTGCTGGCTGGCAAAATCCAGGCAAAACACATCCAGGTAAAAACCTATAGGAAAACTAGCAGCTTTAATTAAATGTACTCAAGTGATCCAATTCCAATACACCCTGGTGCCTGAAATTCTTCCCCTTGTTTTTACAGCATTGGGCTTTCTCTACTGGGCAATGCCACTAGTTCATGAAAGCTGGATCTAGATACTACAAAAATAGGGATGCAGTCAAAAGCACTCTGTAAAAAATTCCAGGTGGAAGGAGAGAAGCAGAGCAGTACCCACAGCATTTGCATACAAATTCTTTCCAGCCCTAACACACCACAGGCGGTCGCCATCCGAGTGATGAAGGCTGCAAATATTTGACAACACTGTGCTGTGAAACACTTATTAGCATTCAAATGTGCTGTTGTACCTACACCCCTCTTAAGGACATTAATATTTATTACTATTTATTAATAGTACCTCTCTTAAGAGAAATATAAGCTCCACAGACTAAAAGGGGGGGTATTTTTCAAATGCTGAACAAAAAGATCCCAGAATAGACTTTAAAAAAAAAAAGGTCCCAGAATACTTAAAAAAAATGGCAAGAAGGTCCCAGGATGAAGAATTTCAGAAGCTTCATAAGAAGTTTCAAGATCAAACTTTAAAGTTTGCTAATTCACATACACGAAACTACCCAAATCTCATGAGAGTTCTCAATTACCATCACATCCTAAACTTTTCCCAACCTCCCCACAAGAATCACAAGGTGCAAGGTGAAAATTTAAGGAGTCTCCCAGAGCTGGGCTGTGCCTCCTCTCACTGCAGAATTCTTCTTGCAAAGAAATGAAAAAAGAAAGCCGCCAGATTTGGTGAAACTTGGAATTGTCAGGAACAAGCACGTAGAGGACAGGAAAGGCACTGCAGAGAGTTGTAGCCACCACCACAGCTATACCTGGCTTCTCTCGGATCTGATCCGCAGGTTTTGGTTCAGGAACCTCAACCACCACCACCTCCTTCTGCTTCTCTTCCTCTACGGTCCTGAACTCAACTTTTTGAGTCGCACGTTTAGCTGAGGAAACGGGGCACACGTTAAGGACCCGCCCGGCACAGGTGACACTGCAACCGCCACAGGGGCCGCACAGCCCCGGCCTGCTCCTTTCCAAGCCCTGACATCCAGGTGTGGGGCTGCAGCTGGGATTTCTCTACCCCTCTGGGGTCACAAAGGCAAGGCCAAGTGGCAGCCAACAGCCCCAGTCCCCTCGCCCCCCGTGCATGGTGCCTGAGGAATATTGCCCACCCGGATTGCTGGCGAGCTGGAATTTGGTTTTGCTGCTGCACAGAGGGCAGATCAAGCAGCCTCTCCCCTCTGGATTTGAGGCACAAAGCCCAGGCTTGGAGTGTCACTGGGACCAGGAGCAGGGATAGCCTGGCTGCTGCTGGTCACCGGGCGCTGGGACAACCCCAGTGCCTCCTGGGCTGCAGCACAACCTCGGGGCTCAATCCAATGCTGTCCCTGGTCCATCAGGGATGTTCCCTTTTCCCTGGATCCTCTCAGTCCACAGGGATGCTCCCCTCTCCCTGGATCTTCATGGTGCACAGGGATGCTCCCCTCTCCCTGGATGCTCATAGTTCACAGGGATGTTCCACTTTCCCTGGATCCTTTCAGTGCATAGAGATGCTCTCCTTTCCCTGGATCCTCTCAGTGCACAGGAATGCTCTCCTTTCCCTGGATCCTCTCAGTGCACAAGAATGCTCTCCCTTCTCTGGGTCCTCTCGGTGCACAGCGATTCTCTCCTTTCCCTGGATCCTTGTGGTGCAAAGAGATGCTCCCCTTTCCCTGGATTCTCTCAGTGCAAATGGATGCTCTCCTTTCCCTGGGTCCTCATGGTGCAAAGAGATGTTCCCCTCACCCTGGTTACTCATGGTACAAAGGGACACTCCCCTTTCCTGGGATCTTAGTACCCAGTGATCCAGATCAAGTGGAGTCAGCTTAAACACTCTCCTCTCCATGTCTCCTCTAGCCTGGAGCTATCCATCTCTTTTAAAAATGTGGGATAAGGTCACCTGAGTGACATTCCAACCTAAGCATCGCTTTAAGGAACATTGAAAAAGTTTCAGTTGTGGCAAAAAATGCCCCCCTCAAGGAAAACTACGGAATTTAAGAAGTTATGTTAAAGAAAACAAACCGCTTAACTCCTGTTTTTCTAAAGGAAAATGCTTTGAGACTGAATGAGGAAATATTTCTACAAACAGAACTTTGCCATGAGCCTTTTTGTCAGTGAGTTCTGCTGGGACTACTCTCAGTTTGTATTTTTGTTTCGGTCTGGCTGAGTTGGAGCTCATTTTCCCACAGCAGCCCTCAGAGTGCTGTGATTTTAAGATAAGGATACTACCTGGGAGAGGAAACAGGCAAATAAGTACCAAGCAATGTCAGAGAGCGGAATGATCACAGGGAATTTCTGTTGTAATAATGCTGAAGGGACAAAGGGTGGATTTTGTGTAAATCACCTGCGTTGTGATGACGTTATTTTCATCTTTGCAGGGGGAATTTTTGTGTTGATTGGTTGTTTTTTGGGTTTTTTTGCAAAGGTCGCATGACGAACGCGGGTTTGAACAACAACCCTTAAACACGCGACTCACGGAGGCGAGGGGTGAAACCCCAGGAGCTGGAGCTCGGGTTTTTGTACAGCAGGGGGTTATTTCAGCATCTGGGGAGGGGGGGACTCACCTCCATCCAGGCTCCTGGAGGCTCGTTTGCTGGCCGTGCGCTCGAACTGGGGCGCGGGCCGGTCGATCAGGGCGCTCGCCTGCCGCGTCTGCGCCTGCGTCCGCCCGCTGTAGCGGAACTTGGAGCCCAGCGCCAGGAACCTGCTCTTGGGGATGGCCTCGGTGGAAGTCAGCCTGAAAAACATGCCCATGGTTTAAAAAACACACCTCCGGGTCAAGCAAGTGGCAAATCTCAGCGTGGCTGAGGAGGGTAAGGAATAAATATGAAAATCCGCGTCACCGACTTCGGACTATTTTGTGATAGTTGGTGGATTTCCCCCTCCCTGCATGAAAGGAAATGAAGGGTTCTCATTCTTTTTGCAACATCATCTTGGAAAAAATATGGATGGCTTCTTTGGGCTGTGCTGAGTTTCCCAATAAATTGGGAAATCCCAACTTGGCATTTCCCAACAAATCTCCTCGATTTTTAATAGCAAATGCTTTGAAATGAGTGCTCCTTCATGGCTGTGGCATTTCCAGCAGGAAAGCTCCCCAGATCCAGAGAGCTCAGTGTGCTTCAGAGCAGAAACACCTTCTGAAGAATCCAAGAGATCACTGTGAGTTGGACTGAGCTCAAATCCCACTAAACCTGAGCTGTTCTGGTTGAAGTGCCACTCACCAGACTTTACTTTTTAAGGAGTTTCATTTTCTATGGATGTACTGGGAAGGGAGAGCATAGGGGGGCAGGTAAAGAGGAATTAAAATAGAAACTAAAGAAATCTCTTGCCAATCAGTCTCACATCTACATCAGCCAAAGTTCTCTGTCTTATGTATCTTATGAAGCAGAACCTGCTTAAAAATTTACTGCAAAACAAACACTTAAATGTCCCTGCAACCATTTCACTCCAATTGTTCTCAATCCTAGGGAACATTGAAGGACCTAAAGAACACTGCTCATTTTCAGCAGTTACACTAAAGCCTTAGTTACTCAGAGTTCAGACAACCCACCTGAAGAAGGTGTGATGTTCCACACATACTTTCCAGAGCTTCTTCGCTGCCCGGTAACTTGGAAGCTTGAACCCAATTGTACTTTCATACTGTTCTTGCTGTGGAAAACATAAGTTATTTAGGTATAGCAAGGAATAAATGTGGCAGGAGCTCACTGCCCAGCCCAATGCTCTGTTCTGCTGCGGCACAAACTGCTGAACTCGCTGCAGGATGTGCAGGAGGAGCTCAGGTCAGAGGAAAGGCAGGGTTTGGCCACAAGCCTGGGCATCTCTCAGGATGCACTGGGATTTATAGAGGAACATGTTGTGGATTTTGCAGCCAGTCAGCCTCATTTACACCCCCATCATACTGCCCAGCTGCGGGATGGAGTCAAACATTGACCTCTCTGCAAGGCTGGGTCAAGGCAGTGGAAGCAGGAGGAGGAGGAAGAGGAGGAAAGAGGCAGAACCCAAATGTAGCCTCTCTCCCTGATGTGGCCAAGCTGCTCCAGGCATCTCCCCATTCATGAAGCAGCACCAGTGCATCCATCCCCTTCCTCCTGCCCTTAGGTGAAAAGCTAATTAGAATTTTTAATTACTTTCTTTTAATAAAAGCAAGACAAAGAGCCTTTGTTTTGCTTTGTGTCCAAAACAAAAGGAGCTAGTCCTCTCCCAGCTTCAGCTGTCCACTTCCCACCGTTCCCCTGGATGCTGGGAATACCCTGCAGTGCCAGGAGGTGGTGCTGGATGACACACTGTTAAACTGTCACCAGCTGGGCTGTAGCTCCGGCTCAGCTCCAAGCCGGGATCAGACACCCTGATCCGAAACGCTCATCCAGGGGAAAAGGCCGTTCCCTCCCTGCTCCATTTCAGTCACACACACACGGTGACAATCACAAGGCAGTGAAAAGTGACACCCAGGAGCCAGGACACACCTCCCCCGGCCGAATCTTTATGAAGAAGCTGCTGCGTTTGTAGGAAATCTTCAGGACTTTGGGCCACGGGAAGCGGTTGATTCTCAGTTTATCTTTGTAAACAAGAAGGCCACTGGAACAGACTCCCAGAGTGATGTCCACTCCTTCCAAGTCCTGGGAAAGCAGGATTTAAGCAGTGTCAGGGTTACGTGTTTCAGGTCAACATCTGCCTTCCAAATCACCCCCTTGGTCTTGCCCCAAATTCATCTCCCCAACCCCCAGACTCCAGCTCCCAGCTCCAGGGCCAGGCTGGCTTTTCCTTCACATTTCTCCTCACAACCTCCTCCTTCTTGTTGATCTTTTCTGCACTGCTGGTTGCCCAAAGGGCTTATCTACAGTCCATCCTGCATTTCCCCACGTGGCAGGTCAGAGCCATAAATCCAAAGTTCCTCAGAGCAAGGACTTGTCTACATCAGGAGCTCTGGAAAGCTTCCTGGGATATATAAATAACAAACAACCAGGAAGAATCACTTCTGCAGCAATGCTTGAGGCATTCCTGTTCCGTGTCTGTATTTCCATACTTCTACCTTTCAAAAGGAGCTCCCTGAAACAGGTAAACTTGCTCCTTCAAGGGAAGGATAATCAAATGACAAAACCCACAGGCAGGTGCTGGTTCTCACCTTGGCTTGGTGAAGGTCAACTCCATACATAGACAGCTTTTTTGCATTCTCAAGAAATTCCAGGTCTGCTTGGGCTGGAGTCATGGATCTGGGGAAAGAGAGAAAGGGTTTGGTATTCCCCAAACCAATGCTTTTAGGAGAGGACAAATCAGACTTCACGAAACTCATTAGATTTTGTTTTGCTTTCAACACAAACGAATTTGTGCTCAGGTGATGAATTATTAAATCACTCTGAATGCCCACATTTGTACTTTGAAACATCCCCATAACACAGATGCACTTTATTCCCGTGGAGCTGCACAGGCACTAAAGAAGAAAGCAAGGAACAGCAGTGAGGGGGCAAAACTGGATTCAGCAGAAGAAACCCCAACTGAGCCGCAGGCAAAGGGTGACAGGTCCTGTTCCCCCAGACCTGCTGCCTCCAGACCTCCCCAAACCCAGCTATTGTTCTCCAAGCCAAACACATGGACAGCTGAGACCACTCAGCAGCGATTCCAACCAGGAGACCAGATGAATGAGGGGTTTTCTGGGAACAGATGGTGCCCTGTCTGCAGGAGGGGCACAACTTAACAGAGATATCCTGATAATGGCCTCCATTATCAACGGTATTGAAGTGCCCTTGTTAATAAGTTTCTGGTGTGTGAGGTACATTAACAGCTCTGCTGGGAGAGAATTCAGCTGCATACATTTCATTTTCTTCCCGCCTTTGATGTCTTCCTCACTGAGCCCTCCCATACATCTTGTGTGTGATGTAAATAGAGGTTGTGGTGGTGGGAGACAGGGCAGACAAAGACAGCTGTAAGGACAGTCCTGCAGGAAAAACCCAGGAGCTGTCTATGTCCACATGTGCCTTTTGCTTTGCAATTACAGCAGCAAGAGCTGGAGTGGTTTAGCAGACCTGGAAGAGTTCAAAAAACACGTGGGTGTAGCACCTGAGAACACGGTTTAGTTGAGGACTTGGCTGTGCTGGGGGAATGGTTGGACTCAATGGTCTTCGAGGTCTTTTCCAGCCTTAATGATTCCATGACTCTGATTCCCACTGAAAACCCTCTGACAGTTTCATGCTCACAGAATACAGACCAGAAATTAAACTGGGACGTTTTGCTTCCTCCTGCACATGCAGACAGATGAAATATAACTACATCTTATACCTTCAAGTCTCCCTCTAATGAATCCATGAATAATTCATCGCCCTGATCCACCACTTCCAGCACAGCAGCGGCCTTTGACTCCGAGTCATGAAGCTTGTCAGTGGCCTGGTACTTATTTTCCCTCATTTCCTCTCCTCTCAGTGCAAATGGAAGGGAATCAATTTAAAGTATTGATTTGGAGGGTTGAGTGAGGTGTTAATTGTAGCTCTGGCCACAGCCAGGAGCCCATGTCCACCCTTCCCACTGCACTCCAGTTCCCCTCTGCCTCTGAGAAGGTCTTGTCTTTGCTCTGTTCTTGTCAGGGCACCAACCAGCAGCTTTTCACAGGGCAAGGGGCTGCTGCTTGAAAGTACCACCAAGTGGTGTTACAGATTTGGGGGGTTTTCCCCTCTAAAATCCCAGTGTATCCCTGTGAGGGCACAGAAGCTGCTTCCCCTCCCCACAGCTCCTGCAACCCAACCCTTGAGAGCGTCCAGGAAAATGAGCTCAAAGTAAAATGAAGGACAGGTTTGGCTGCTGTCATCCTTCAGCGTGGTATCAGGGGGACTCCCAGGAGTTGTTCAACCCTCCCTGAACAAGACACACCTGCCCAGGTCATGGCTGCACTGGGGAACCCTTAACTGCAGGTTTGTAACTCTTGGATCACCTGGAATCCTTCCATGTTAGGAAGTGAAATGTGGCAGCAGAAAAACCCTAAAGGTTACAGCATATACACAGAGAGACAGGACCTGACTACAATCCAAAGTTACATGAATCCCAAACGAAGGGCAAGGTTAAAACGAGTAAATTTTGTATTTTCACATGAACTAAACTCCTATTTCCCAACTATTCTGCTGAAAAAAGCACTTGTTTATAAATAATTTCAAGACTTTGTATCTGTTTTCTTCCATGCATGAAAAAAAAAATTCCAGCTTCTAGAAAGATTTTTTTCAAAAGTATTAGAACTTTTTTTAAAAGCTGATGTTCATAGAGTCATCACAGAGTCACTGAATGGTTTGGATACTAAGAGAACTCAAAGATCAACTAGTTCCAATCCCCTGCAATGGGCAGGGACACCTTCCACTTGATCAGGTTGCTCCAACCTGGCCTTGGACACTTCCAGGGATGGAGCAGCCACAGCTTCTCTGTGGCTCAGTACCTGCAACGTTCTCAGAAGCTGCCAATTCACACCTTACTGCTAAAGCTTCTGTTGCCAACATAAAATTGGTGCAGCAGGAAACCAAAAACACACCACAAAGGCAGGGAAAACACCAGAAAGCCCCATTATTGCCCTTATTTCAGGCGGCTGTACCCAAACAAGCCCCTGCGGCCACCACACCTCACCTGTATGTTTTATGAAGCTCCACAACCTTCTCTTCGAGCTCTTTTGTCTGGTTTGGGGCCAGTTTGAACTCAGTGATGTAATCTGGGCTGTGGAGATCGGGATCATAGTCCCCCAGCTCCGACTGGACAGTGTAGGAGCCCAGCAGGGCCAGGGTTGCAAAGGAGCAGGGCAGCCGCCCCGTGAGGATGTCCTGCCTGAGCTGAAGACACAGGTAATACCTGGGGGGAAAAAGGAAAATATTAATCACAGAGAAATTTATGAACTTGAGGATCACTCTCTTTTTTTTTTGTATGCCACTGAGGAACGGGCAGTGCTCATTCCCAATCTCTACCTGTATTTTTACTCATTCCCAAGGTAAACAGTGTGGAGCTCTGGGGGATTTAAGGTCACCTCCACTCTGCAAAGGGACCAGAAAATCTTGGGTTTGGATAAAAATGTGTTTTCCTCTACAAACACACCCATGCCAGGGTTATACATGATGTTGCTTTACACAAGCAGTGCAGAGCAGGAGCATCCACACACCCGCTGAGAACAAACCAAACCCTCTCCAAATGGGGAAGACATTTGATCTCCTCACTGAAGGAGCCAAATATTAAACACTTCTATTCCATCTTCACTGCTCTGCTGGGCCAGGTCCTGGCTGGCAGCAGATTCCCAGGGAACTCACCTGGTTATATCCTCTGTCAGCTGGGCAGGATCTGGAGGATAAAACTTGACATTGAAGGTAAAATCCCAGGGGCCTCCTGCAACAACAAAGGAGAGGTTGAGATAAGTCAACACACCAGAACAGCTTTGTGATTGTCAGTTGTTATTAAAAGAGCTGGGAATATCCAACCTGACCTTCAACAATTCACCCAGCAGATGTAACACTGATTTTGTACTGCTCACTCTCACATCTGGATGCAGCTTAACATCTGTATAAGATATGGTTTTATTTACAGGAGGTAGGATACAGGAAGTAGGACAGGGAAATACACATAAATAAACCACTACCTCTGGTAAAAATTAAATTAATGGCTAAGAAGCTCAAAGACTCCCATGTTCTTTCATTGATTGAAAAGGGATTCATGAAGAGAGGGCAGGGGTGGGCTGTAAGTTAATGAATTAGGATTGGTTTATCACTCAAGCCAATTTTCAAATTTCAGGAGGGGATGTGCTAAGTCACTTCTCAGCCTAATGCACTGGGGTCAGGTGGTCAGACACAGGTTAAACTCAGCCCAACACAAGCATCAATCTCTGGATGAACCCAGCAAGCACCAGGGTAGGAAGACCTTTACAAGTCCAGACCTAAATGTTTAATGTTTAAAATGATACTTAATGGTTAAAATAATGTTTGTTGCAAACCTGGTGCAGCACCATTACAGGCATTAACTGCAGTGAGAATCCACATAATCACACTAGAACTGGCATTATGAGTGGTCTGGCCTGCCTAGGTGCCACAGATGCAGGGGTTACTCTCTCTTTTCCTTAAAAATAATCCCATTTCCCAACAGAAAATAGTCCTGACTGGGTGATTTTCATAGTTACATCTCCCCCCTGCTGTGGCCCTTTAGCACCAGCTCAAAACAAGATTTCTTGCAGAAAGAGAAGATCTGCCCCTGTGCCTCACCCAGAGGTTTATCCCAATCTCACACAGGGAAGAGGGGGCACGGAGCATCCCTGGATTTACTTCTTATGCAACACCATAACTGGGATTAAACACAAGGCACGTTGTTTTCATCACACACAGTTCAAAACAAGCGATTCCAAGGGGTCATTTTAGGGAGCAGAGGTTATCTAAAGCAACACACATCAGGGTACACACATTCATACCCACATTCAACCTGTTTTCCAGTAAAATCTAATAATCTGCCATTTAACCCATCTCAGGGGATCAGATGCCATAAGAGGCTGCTGCTCATCACATTTACTAGATGAATTTTATGGATGGAGCAGCTCCTGCCCTTCAAACACATCCTGCTATTGATTCCAAGAGAAGTTGGAAAGACCAGGAGCTTTCCATGCTCCACAGCCTTGGGGTGTTTCCCCCCCAAATCTGGATTTAGTGACACTCTTTGTCCTGTGCCTCCCACCAAAAGCATCTGTAAAACAGTGTTTTACTCTCATAATACAGCATTATACTACCCAAACCCAGTGTTTTACTTTCAAAAAACAGTGGTTTATATCCAAAAAACAGTAGTTTACTTCCCAAACCCAGCACTTTACTTCCAAAGCAGTCTGACTTGCCCCCAAGAGAAAACAAAACCCTCTGAAATGTTTTTAATTTTGACACTGCCCTCATCCTGAAGTAATTCAGTGCCAGCAGACCTTAAAATACCACTCTGGAGAGCACCTGGTGATACTACTCGAGCCATTTATCATTCCAGTACCCCCATTTGGAGCTCAAAAGAGCCTCAGAGTCCCCCAAACCCTGCTCCAGGCACACAATTCTGCTCAGGCTCTCCCAGTCTCCTTCAGGAGTTCAGTGGTTCCCACTGACACCCATTTTCCCACCCTCCAACAAGGAGCCATCTCCCATTCCAGCCCTGCAGAGCCAGTGTTGCTTTGCTTCAGGCAAACACATCCCAAGCCCATGTTTTGCCAAGGAAATGACATTTTTTCCTAAATCCAGAGCATCCCTAAGTCCTTAAGAAGGGGAGAAAGGATGCAGAGACTGCTTGAACTTGTGCTGATCCCTGCCAGCCACCCTCACTTGACCTCTCCCCATCCCTGGGCCCCCTCCAAGGCCATGTTATTTAGGGAAGAGGGGAGAAACCACCCCCCCCACCACCTCAGATGATAAATTCAATCTACTTACCATGAACCTGCTTTTTTATTTCTTTGGCAGGATCCAGCCACGTCTGTAAGAGGATAAAAACATTCACAGTTTAACAGACATTCCAGAAACGCCACAGAAAGCTGCAAATTGCTAAAAATACAGCAAAAAAAGACAATATTTGACACTCAGGCAGCCATGGAAACTGGAGAGACAGTGCATTTTTCACTACTTTTACTCCAGGCTGTGGTCTCGGGGGTGTATTTCCAATCATTCATCTACCAGGTACTCGTAGGGGAGGCAGGAGGAAGGGGAAAAAAAGGTAGGATATGGGGGCTGCAGGTACAGCCAGGTCACTTCTACAGCACCTTTTTTTTCCCTCCAGAACCTTTAAATATAGGCAAATAGGATGTTTACATTCATTTTAAGCACCCTGTCTCCTCACTTAGCCTACTCAGATCAAAGATCACCAAGACTTTCTATTATTAGCTCTGCTTTTCAATGACCTAATCACTGAAATATGAGTGAAAACACCCAATTACCACAGAAGGCTGGAATCTTTCACAGGAGTGTGACATAAACTTCATTTCTTTTAACTATGACTCAAGTTTCTACTAATTATCTCTGCTACAAATTTAGAAATACATCCTTTTTTTTCCTCTCCCCTCTGTAATTTGGGGTTTTGTGGGATGGTGGTGCAACATCAGCCACAAAAAACAACCCCTGCTTTTTTCCGTGGTCTGAGCCTTTCCCTTTGGAGAGCTCAGGGTCTGCCCCACTGCAGGGGATGGCACAGGGTTAATGACCCTCCTGGAGAGGCTACATTTAACCACCTTCTTCATTTTCACCAGCCCTGAGAAGGATTTAGACGTCCAGGTCTCCCGAGGTGAAGGAATTAACTCATTGAATCCCCCGAGCTAATCTCTCCCGACCAGAAGGACACGTAACTTCACGGCAGGGAGACAGCCATACTTACATTTAATCTCCTCTTTTTATGTGCCTGTCCCTCTAACCTATAAAAGTGGGGGTAAAAAAAACCATTTTGGCCACTTGCTGCCTTTTTAGGGCCACAGCTTTAAGCTGAGCATCTCTGTGGCCCAGGCTGGTGCCACGACTGCTCGTTACTGGGTTGGGCAGCCCAGGGTGCAGTCATGCATCCCACCCTGCCTGATCCAGACAATGATGGGAACAGCAATTAACAGCACTTTTATCCCATTGGGTCATGAATCAGTGGGAAACAATCCTCCCTTTCAGAGCAATGAGCTCCTTGCTGCTCCAGCCACTGTCACAACCTCCTAATCCCACTGTCACCCTCGGCTACGCCCATGTGGGTAAACATCCCTCCTCAGAAGGTTTATTCCCGAAATATCAAGGTGGAAAAAGCCACATGCAAGTCTTTCCTGGCCAGGAATACACACATGTGCCCCAGAGAGCTGCAGGTGGGGTGCAGGAGCTCACCCTTGGATTCCTATTAACATCATTTCTACCTGTGAATCAGCACCTCCATGTGGGGTCTCCTTTGAGGTTACAGCAGCAGAGAGATGGAGCTTCAGATTTCAAAGTTCAATAAAACATAACCAGAAAGATTCCCCCAAAAAACCTCCAAAAATGGTGTTTTCCCCCCATCAGGGCAAAGCAGACCAGGTTACTCCATGCTGGAGCTGAACAGCCCATGGACTGTTCACCTTCCTCAGCTCCCGGCTCTGGGACACAGATGTGACAAAACAATCTGTTTTCAGTCCCTACAGTTAAAAAGCTGCACAACCTCTCATCCCTTGTTAGCTGGGGGAAGGAGCTGCTTCTGCTTCTGGAAGAGTCGATGCTGAAAGCCTGGACAGGCCAAGAGCAAGTCCAGGACTCCGGGAGATCATGGAATAATTAAGGTCGGAAAAGCCCTTTAAGACCAAGTCCAACCATTAACCCAGCACTGCTGGGTCCACCACTAACCCATGTCCCAAAGCACATCTGCATGCTTTTTGAACACTTTCCAGGACCCTTTTTGCTCTTAATTGGGTCTGAAAGTACACCTACCCTTCCCTCTGCAAGAACAAACTCCCAGGGTAAAAAAACATCCAGGCTTTATATATGGAAACAGATTTCACACACAAGAAGACAGCAAAACAAACCCAAGTGGGAGCTCTGCCTGCCTCAAACATTGACAGGGTGTCATTTTTGCCTGTGTATTAAACATTATAAAGTATTTAGTGGCAAATGTCTGTCAGCCCCACAACCTGCCACGGGTGAGTGGTGCAGGTGAAGCAGTGGAATATTCAGAATATGGACCAACATAACTGGTCTAAAGGACCCAGAACTGGGCCCTTCATTTCAACTTAGCTTTTGGCTTCATGAAACAAACATTGAGTAACTGTTGAGTTAAAGGGTAACCAAGGGGTTTAAAAGATAAGACACTGCCTGAGTCAAAGCAAACAAAGACCTTAAACTGAAACCACGAGTAGGAGTTTTGGTATGGAGTCACTGGTGTTCTGCAGGGCAAAGCCTCAACTCCAAACTGCACTGGGTGGTTCTAGCCAAACCTTCCCAATGCTGACACCACTGCCAGGGCAACCTGACTCCTTCAGCTGGAGTTCTATAACTTAATGGCAGCAAACAACTCAATTTGCAGCAAACTAATATAACAAATTTTCTCCAGGTGAAGACCCAAGTTCACAAGGATTCTATCATTCTATGATTCATGCAGTCTTTTTACTAAAACCCACACTGCTGTAGTCACTTCTTCACCATTTCTGCCTCTGTGATGACCCCCCCACTCATTTTTAGGGAGGACACTAAAAGCAATTTTAAGGGGAGCTTGTGCCCCACCTCCTGCCCTGGGGAGATATCCTTTGGAAGAGCTGAATCCCCCTGGGGCCAGACCACCCTGGAACAGCAGCTGCTTACCCTGGAGGTTGGTGTGTCCCATATGGCCAAACCAAAGTAGTCTTCTTCCAGCAGGTTGAGGTGGTCACAGACTTTTTTAAGGAGCTCCTGTCCCTTGGCATGTTTCTGCAAATAGAACAAAGAAATTCTGTTGGACAGGTTGGGTTTTGCCTGTTCTCACTCACAGGAGAGGGGAGGAAGGGAATGGCACCAAACCACACTGTACACTGTCAAAAAGAGGGAAAAAAGCCCTGGGTCTCTCTCTTCTGACCAACTCTGTGTCTGAAGCCCCCCCAAAGCTGAACTTCCCAAGAGAGCTCAGTAAACACCAAGGATCTGTACAGGTTTTCCCTGCCAAGGTACATCCAGAGCCCCAATATCTCCTGGATCCAGGCTGTCAGACAACCAGGTGTGGATCAAAAGATGAATCTGCTGCTACAACCCACCACTACAGTTGCTCATTCTGGGGACAACCTGACTTCTTTTAGGTTCAGAAAAAAAACCAGCAGCTCTGACCCACAGCCCATAATTTTTTGTGGCCTCTCCATCACCCCAATCTGCTGCTGCAAACCACCTTCTCCTGTTTGCCTCCTGCACCCAGAGCTGCTCAGCACTTCTTGCCTCCAGAAATGCACTTTGAGCGTTCCTATTTCCTCTTTCCCCCCCCTCCAAATCCTGCACAAGTGAACTGGCCCTAGGAACAGATACCCTTTTAGTCCAAAAGCATGAAGGAAAACATCCCTGAGGCATAAAACTATGGCAACCAGAAGCAGCTCATTCCATTGGAGGCTTTGTTAGAAGAAAGTGCCGTTCCAGTGACGCAAAATCAGCTTCACTAATGCCTTGCTGGTGCCCAGAGCTCTCCTGTCACTCATCTCACACACAAGACTGCTCCAAGACCCCTGCCTGGCTTTATTCCTTGGCTTTATTCCAGCCTTTCAGCTGTCAGGTCCTTTGTGTACATGTTGTGACTCTATAGGTAACATAATGTATGTGTTAGCCTGGGTATCCCTCAAGGAATTGGCACTGATCTAGGAATGAAAAACCTTCCAGGGGCTGTCAGTTGGAAAGGATGCCTGAAAACACTAATTCTCCTTGGATAAAGGCATTTGTGCTGCTCCTTGCCTACACCTTTGCAATTCCTTCCCAATTAAATCTCAATAAACCCTCAAAATGCCAGAGTAGGATTATAGGGGTGTTAAAGCCCAGGGTGCCTGCCAAGTTAAGAGGGTCTCACTGACACAGTGGTCCCTCCTAATCCCCTCTGCAGTGCCCACCACCATCCTCTGGACCTACAGAGAGATTTCTCATGTCCTGCTCAAGTCAGGACCCCCCACACCACCAACAGCGTCGGTGCCAGTATCCAAAGGCATCACAAACTCACACACAAAGCCATGGCAAGCTGTCACCAGGATTTGGGGGGAACAGTTCCCTTTTCGGGGGGGCTGCACACAACATCCCTGGCCCAGGGGAAGGAGTTTGGGGCAGGATGATCCCAAGCAATGCCAGCAGTGCCATCGTTACACAAACACCCGGCACTGACCTACTTGCCCAGGATCACCCAAGGTGACTGTTCCCACAAGGAACCCCATGCCCAGATACCCTCTCCTGGCCCATTTACCAGCAGGACTGAGGGAAAAACAAGCTGGTGGAACTATGCTCCAGTGGTAAGTACTAGATTATTAATATTCCAGACAAGTACTTCGATACTAAAATAGGGATTTCTGCTTGCTTTTTATTGCCCTGACAGCACCACAGCCCTGTGAGAGAATGCACAGAATAAAACAGAAGAAAAGCTCTCAGATGAAGGAGTTTGCAGTGCTCTAAGTCAACATAATAATTTTAAATTGTTTACTGCAAATATATTCAACTGCAGGCTAAACACAGCATGTTTTTCTTTATATCCAAGCACCAGCAGCCTGAAAGGTGAAGGGACCTTGGGGAACTAGAAAAGCACAAATCAATTTGCCAGCCCATTTTATTCAAAGGAAAGGGGGCAAAAGATATTTAGACCATCCCAACTTACCCCAAAAACCTAAACTCTGGTTTGGGATACAAATGAGAAAAGATGATGAACAGCAAGTGAGACAAAGTTTGGGTTTGTTTGGTTGGTTTTTTTTAAAATCCTTCCTACCATTACAAAGCAAGACACCCTGGAATTGTAGAACAATAAAAAATAAAGATTCCTAGTACCCAGAGGCTTTTACAACACACTAAATAAGTTGTTATAGCTTACAGCAGGCTTGTTCTGCAGTAAAGCCTGTCATGTTATTCCCTGGCAGCACATTAGGCCCCTATTAAATCGTGTTTGTGGTGATTTTTCAAGAGGAGCAGAAGGGAGAGGGGAGAGAGGAGAAGCAGAACCAAACCCCACAAGTACTTACATCCACAGCACACTCAAAAATGGTGTCATCCAGCAGGACCACTTTGCAGTACATGTTTCTGTGCCTTTTCACTGCTTTCTGGGCAGCTTTCAAATCCTTGTCTGCTTTGGTCTCCGGAGTCTCTGGTTTAGGCTCTGGCTTGGCACACTCTTCCTTGGCTTCTCCCTCTTCCTTGTCCTCAGGGTCTTTGCCCTCTGGCTCCTGCTCGTCCCTCCTCTCCTCCTGTGCAGGCTGAAACCCCCCCAACAGCCCCATTTAGGGGAGTCAAACAAACAAACAAAGCATCACACAAAACAAGCACTCCAGAGCTGAGGCCTCCCCCAAAATTCGTTATCTGACTTCAACCTGTAACCCAGGACCTGGAGCAGCAGCTGGGGTGAGCAAGGGAATGATATTAATTTTTAAAGCCCTTCCAAGTCATTTTCAAGTCTTCATTTAATAAAGGATGTAATAAAAAAGAAATAAGGGTTGATTAGAAAAATCAAGGCAGATTATATCCTGCAAATCTTTGTGGTGTTAACGACAGCACCTTTTGGACTGGGAAGGTTTTTGCATCCCAGGAAAGACACCCAGTGCTCCCAGTACCAACCTGGGCCATGGGCTCTGCTCCAGTGCACCCACTCTTTACATGGCAAGGGGAATTGTTTTAAACTCAAAGAGGAGAGATTTAGATGGGATATTGAGGAGAAATCCTTCCCTGTGAGGGTGGGGAGGCCCTGGCACAACTGCCCAGAGAAGCTGTGGCTGCCCCTGGATCCCTGGAATTGTCCAAGGCCAGGTTGGACAGGGCTTGGAGCAAGCTGGGCTGGTGGAAGGTGTTGTTGCCCATTCCAAACCAAACCATTCCATGAGTCTGTGGCAGCAGTGGCACTAAAAGGGGTGGTCAGGGCTAAGATTTCATGGCCATCTGAGCTGACCAAGCAGCTCCCTGCCACCAAAAAGGGAAGGCAGCCCTCACACCACTATCCCTCTGCCTACAGAAGCACTTTGTGAGCCAGTTTAATTCACTGAAGTAGCAGAAAGAGATGCAGTTTGGGGGCAGGAGGAGGAAGGAAGCTGGTTTTTTTTCCCCTCTGCCATTTCAGCAGGTCAACCAAGTTCACAGGAGGCTGGATACAGCAGGAGCACAGCTGCAGCAGGGGAAGAGCAAAACCTTGTCTGTTCAAGCCATCACATCTCATGAAATCACACCCAGCCACAAGTGCACAGAGGTATTTAAAAACTAAATAATGTCCACAAGCTGCTGACTTCTGTTCCAGCAGAACTGGGACAATCGGGAGCAGGGAATCAGTCAAAGCTCCTAATGCCCGTCGGTCAGCATTTATCAAACTGCAGCACCTCACAACTGCTGGCACAGCAGAAATATCTGCAGAGTGTCACAGTTCAGAAAGCCACTGACTGGGATCTAAAATAAGAACAAGGGGGGGAAAAAAAAAAAGGTACAAATGCTCCGTCCAAAGTGAGCGGCCCGTGAAGTCCGGTTGGGGTGAACACACACAAATGTGCTCAGAAGAAGTAAATCAAAGTTAAACAGAGGAAGAAATCATTTATTTAAAATGCCAGAATGGGTTGTGTTGGGAGGAATCTTAAGGATCATCCAAGTTCTACCCCCTGCCATAGGCAGGGACACCTTTTGCTAGACCAGGTTGCTCCAAGCTCTGTCCAACCTGACTTTAAACACTTACAGTGATGATTTGCTCTTGAAAATACAACTTCTGGGTTGAAATTGAAAAAATTTCCAGCTCCTCCTCATCCTGCTAATCCCAACCCTCAGAGGTACAGAACAGGAGCAGAGACCATCCCATGGTTTTCACAGGCTCAGAAATTTGGGAAAAGAAAGAAAAATGTGTTACCTACTACCTTCTCTACAGCTTTGTAATTCAAAGGAGGTGGATTTACAATTATTGCCTGCTGGCAATGCTAGAACTTGTATTGCTCCAAAATTCAGTGTTTGTGGGTACCTGACCATGCTCTGGAGCCACTCAGAACTGAAGGCAGATTTCACCTTGCACGTTCTGTGACTCCAGCAACACACCCAGGTTGGCTGGGCTGCAAGAAATCCCCAGCTGTGGAAAAGGGACACCCTTCTCCAAGTCCAGGCACAAGTAGCAGCAGAGCTGCCATCACCCAGGGAGTAAGAGAGGGCACCCAACACCCCCAAACCAACAACCAGCTGCAGCTCTGTGAATGTTCCCTGCAGGAGAGTCTGCTTTAATTTCGACTTTAAATTCTAAAACTTTACATATTTTGCAGGAAAAATGACCCTGGTTGGGAAGAGCAGACACCAGACAGCTACCAAGAGCTGGGCTCAGCCCACGAGCCTGCAGAAATCCCTGTCTACGTGATGCATAAGCAGAAAATATTTGTATTTGGCAGGCTCAGCACCAGCCCAGACTGAGCAGATGACCAAGTCCTGAAATGCTGTGCTTGCTCTCCCTGAAGTTGAAGAAACTCTTCCCTAAATCCACATCCTCGACCTCAGGCCACTGACCTGCCCCTTACCCTGCTCACCCCAAGGAGATCCCAACTGGTTTTGGACCCTCTGAATATGAACCCTCGTTCTGAGGTGACATCTCAGCAGAGCAAGGACTCGTCACAGGGCATTTCAAGTTATGCTGTGAAGAGCTGAGCACAATTCCCAGAGCAGGTACTTGGCAGGGCAGAGTGATGCAGGGAGAAAAGTGGGAAGCACGTGGTGCAACACAGGGAGCTGGCACCCCATGAGCTTTTCTGATCAAGCTCGCCAGCCTGGGATATGAAGTTTCTACAGTTTTGGCTACAAAAACACATTTTTAGGACAGCAGGGAGCCCATCCCACAGGATGGGGTGTTTTACCTGTGTCTCTGCACTGCTCAAGGAATGCAGGTCCAGTGATGGGTCGGTTTTGAGCTCAGGCTCAGGAGCTGCGATGGGCGCTTTCACCAGGATGTCCTCATCAGGGCTGGCTCCTAATCCTGCACCTTTCTGGTCACCTCCCGCCTCTTTAGGAGCATCAGTGTCTTTTTCTTCTTCAGACACCTGAGACTTGGGCCTCCTGAGGAAGGAGGAGAAGAGGCGGGACAGGCCCCGGCCCTCGGAGGTGCGACGTTCCTTCTTGCTCTGCTCCTCGTGCGTGGGGGTGTCTCCGTTGGAGGCCTTCTGCTTCTGCCCCTGCCCCTCTGACGTGGGCTGAGCCCCTTCCTCCAGGGAAGCCTCTTGCTTCTGTGTTTCAGCAGCTCCTTCCTCCTCCTTGGCTTGCTGCTGGTCCGAGCTGTCGGCGTCCGCCGCTGGGCTCTTCTCTGTTGTCATGGTGGTGCTGCAAGAGAGGAGCAGGAGGGCTCAGTCAAGAGGTGGTTTCTAAATATTTGAGTCTGGTTGAGCTGCTCAAGCCAAGCCACGAGCACAGACACACCACGTTCACCAGTCACACCATCCTGCCACAGAATCACAGAATGTTCTGAGTTGGAAGGGACCCACAAGGATCGAGTCCAACTCGTCAGTGAATCGCCTGTACGAGGACTGAACAGCTGCCAACTCCAGCCTACAGAGTCAGTAAGAGCAAAACCATTCCTTTTGCTATGCTTTGCTTTGATAGAAACATCTCTACTGATGTTTGCCCCCCACCCTTTGAACAATGCTGAGAGAGTTGGAGCTGTTCAGCCTGGAGAAGAGAAGGCTCTGGGGAGACCCTGGAGCTCCTTCCTGAGCCTAAAGGGGCTCCAGGAGAGCTGGAGAGGGACTGGGGACAAGGGATGGAGGGACAGGACAAGGGGAAATGGCTTCCCACTGACACAGGGTAAGGTTGGATGGGATATAAGGGGAACCTGTCAGGGTGGGGAGGCCCTGGCACAGGTTGCCCAGAGAAGCTGTGGCTGCCCCTGGATCCCTGGAAGTGTCCAAGGCCAGGTTGGACAGAGCTTGGAGTACCCTGGGCTGGTGGAAGGTGTCCCTGCCCATGGCATGGGACTGGATGAGCTTTAAGGTCCCTTCCAACCCAAACCATCTGTGATTCTGTGATCTAAACACACCAAACCACACTGATGGGGACAGGACCCACTGGTGCTGATCAACTATGTTCATCTGCACAAGACCAGCCCAGTGGAGTTGCCCAGGCTTTGGGATTCATGGAATCTTTGGATTGCACACAGCAAAAACGTAAAACAAAAAGGTTTCCAAACAGCACCCCTAATGCAGAGCAGATTTCCTCAGAGCCCTGTGCTATTAAACTGATGCAATGTTTACTTCAACTTTAGCCTGGGTTGTTGACACAAAAAGATGGAAATCACATGAGAAGAATATCTATTTAAGGTATAAAGAGGACCCAAAATAATCATGCTTTAGAGGGGATAGAACTAATCTTTGTGCGTTGCATCACATGTATCTGCAGCAATAAATTGCCACTGCTTACACTGAGCAAATAGCATATAATCCAATACGCCTCAATCCCCAGCCCGAGCCTCGGTGCACAAACATTTGCTCAAAATACAGACCTAAAATTAGGAAACCTTTCAAGATGTCACCCTCCTACGTATTATTGCATTCATCAATTTTAATTCAACTCACGCTGGCTGCCAAAAGAACCAGAGTGCTGGAAGGAGAAGAGCCCCCCCAGCTCTCCCAAGGACTCTCCCCTCGCATTTAATGCGAACATTTAATATTATTCCTAAAGCTTTGGTTAAACCAGGGCAGCATCAGAGACCCTCCCTGAATTTGTTCCTCCAGCAACGCAAATTTCCTGAGGTTACACGGTTTGGTTTGAGGGTTTGGTGGGTTTATTTCTTTTCAGAGAGGGCTTCTGGAAAAGTAGGGATGGAACCCACTGGGTCTGTGCTTCCATTGGAGCAGTGTCAGATCCAGGACAGGCTCTCTGGATCCTTTGAAACTGTGTCAGGGCAGGGTCAGGGTGGATCTCAGGGAAAGGTTCTTCCCCCAGAGGGTGGTTGGCACTGCCCAGGCTCCCCAGGGCAGTGGGCACAGCCCCAAGGTTGCCAGAGCTCCAGGAGGGTTTGGACAACGCTCTTAGGGACAGGGTGGGATTGTTGAGGTGTCCTGTGCAGGGCCAGGGGTTGGACTGGATGATCCTTGTGGGTCCCTTCCAACTCAGAATACTCCATTACGCTACAAAACCTCTTCACTTCTCCCACAATCCCCTGCCAGGGATGCTGCTGGCCCCGTTAGCAACACTCTGCAGGGTCCCCCCAGCCACCATACAGCCAAATCCTGCTCAACAGCTCTCCAAAAACTCCTGGAGATGCCACCAGGCAGTGGAGGGGGCAAGGACTATCAAAACCCCACCAGTGAGCCCACGATGCAGGACAGACTCGCCACGGCAGCTCCCAGGGCAAAGCTCCCAACATCCTGGCACACACGGACTGGGCAGGATGCTCTGCAAGCCTGTCCCACCAACACGCCAACAGCGAGCTCTCTCTGGCACCAGCTGCCAGAGCAGCCTGCTTTGTAGTTGCTTCCCACTGTGTTTGTTTTGAATAAACACATTTGTAGGAATCGTTATCAAAACACACAACGTCGGACGCGCGCGTCGCTCCTCAGACTAGAAAGGCAGAACCGCAGCTTTGGAGATGAGGACAGTGGGGAGGGCACAGCTCTTATCAGCCACAGGAAAACAGAGAGACAGTCCACAAAGGAACATTTCCTCTGGATGTACTTTTCTCTCCTTAAATCCTGGAACGAGGGCTGTTTACTTGTTTACATTTCAAAGCCGCAGTCCTGGACCTTTCCCGATGTAGGGAGGTGGGTCTGGCTGGCGATGAGAAAACAGCTCCATGTCTCAAACACCTCTTTGTCTTTCCTCCATCCCTTGGGATTCCGGGCTGCAGCTCAGCCAGATCCCCTCAGCAGGGCTGGGGATGCAGAGATGGGCACGTAGGAGCCCTGCCCTTCCCAATAAACATTTCATAGCTGCCAGCACCAATAACTCACAGGGTGCAGCAAACATCCTGCTGCAAGACCTGAGCGAGCTGCTCCGACCCAGGCTCACGGCTGGATCCCTCCCTTGGAAGTTTTACGCTCAGAAATGGTTTTCCCTACGCTCCCTGTCAAAAGCAAAGAGATTTGTAAGCAAATAACCTAACTGAGAGGCTGCCCATGGCAAAGGGGGGAAAGGAGATGGTCTTTAAGGTGCTTGCCAAGCCAAACCAGGCTGTGATTCTGTGATTATCCAAGATAAAAAGCACCTTGGCAGCACTTGCCAAGTGGTATTTTGTTTCCATCCCAGCCCACAGCAGAGCTGACACGAAAAGCAAGGTTCCTGCTCTGCTGCTCTTCAACCCATCCTTTGGAGAAAACACAACCCACAGCCAAACCACAAGCAGGTTTCTATTTAAATTCAATTTTTCTTCCTTCACGACCCCACAAGGCAATTCTGCTGAGCCTGCAGGTGCCTCAGGAGCTCCCTGGATGCTGGAGGAGGATGCTCTGCTCTTGTAGGAGCACTCAAGTGGTGCTGCTCACCCCCTGCTCTCAGCTGCCACATTTGTAAATACTGCATTTGGGGTTGGGTTTTTTTGTGGTAGAGGCTGAAGGTTTGATGCCAGACAGCCTGTAAAAGGCAAGCTCTTCACAAGTCTGGTGTAGAGAAGAACGCTCCAGAAATAAGGAAGCTGCAACAAAACTCAGATATGATCCCAGAGAGAGATTTCAGAGTGAAAAATCTCACCAGGAAATATGTATTTATATTTAAGCATTTTTAAGTTTAAGAACATCCTCCAGACAAGAAAGCTTTGGCAACAGGAAGTGACCTGAAGAAAAGGGAGTTAAATACTCCCAGAGAAGCAAAAAGGCTTTGCCCCACTGGGGGCACTTGCAACCACAGGTTGATCTCCCACCAACCACATCCCCTTCACCTGCCAGAGGACGACCTGGACCTCCTTGGGAATGTTGGAAGAGGCTTTGGCAACACATCTCCTCTCAAAAGGCATCAGCTCAAAGAAACAGGAATGTTGAGACGTGTCTGCCACCCTCTTCTACCTGTCAGCTGCTCCAGCTTCTCTTACTTAGGCACACAAATAAATGTAGGGACAATACCTGAAGAAGGGCAAAGTTAATTAGAAATTAGGAAGAAATTCTTCCCTCTGAGGGTGGAGAGGCCCTGGCACAGGTTGCCCACAGAAGCTGTGGCTGCCCCTGGATCCCTGGAATTGTCCAAGGCCAGGTTGGATAAATTTGGAGCAACTTGATCTAGCGCAAGGTGTCCCTGCCCATGGCAGGGGGTGGAAGGAGAAGGTCTTTAAGGTCCCTTCCAACACAAACCTGTCCGTGATTCTGTGATAGAAAATCTAACTTATCCCTGCTTCCAAGCCTGGAAAAATGATTTATGGCTCATGCCATAGCTTACTTAATTCCCAGTGGTTTAGTCTTTCAGAGAGAAAAGAAATAGGACTGTCCACAGGGCAGGTTCAGTTCTTGGAAACCCAAACTGTCTCACAGCGATGCCCAACACCAGATAAGGGTGATCACAGTGCTGGGACAAATTGTCTTGACCTTCCTACCCAAAAATGTGTGGTTTCTCAGAACACTGCTGCTCCAGCAAGAGCTGGAGACAATGATAAGAGAAAAATTTCTGCTAAAAATAGGCAAAAATCAAATAGTTTCAGCAACAGCGTGGTGGTGCTTTTTTTTTTTTTAAATGCGTTCCTTCCCATTTCATAATGTGTGTGAAAAGCACACAATTCACCAGAGAAACTACACAGAACATTGCTCAAAATAGACAACACAGCCTGAAAATTCAGTTTAGTCAAGACCTGGTGCATGTGCAACAAACCTGAGGGTGGGAGAGGAGGAAACTGCAGCTGCCCCTGGCAGGACTCGCCCCACACGGGTGTGAGTTACGTGTCCTACATGTGATTTTTACTACAGTTAAAAAAAACATTGCAAGCCCAGGTTGGACAGGGCTTGGAGCAACCTGGACTAGTGGAAGATGTCCCTGCCCATGGCAGTGGGGTGGAATGAGATGGGCTTTAAGGTCCTTTCCAATCCAAACCGTTCTGGGATTCTATGACCGTAGTAAAAAGCTGTTTGCTAGGGGAGTTTAAATAGAACAAGAAATTCAAAAGCAATAAAATAAGCCCCTCAATAAGGAAAATTCAAACAACCTTAAAATACTCTAAAGCACCAGAACTGTTCAGAATTTATTTAATATATTTTATTAGAGGAATAATTCACGCTGATATTTATAACCCCTGTTAGAATTCACGAGCAGGATCTTTCTGTGCTGGTACTTTGGGTCCTGAACAAAAGAGATGCTGTCACTCAGCCTGACCTGGAGGGTAACAGGAGACTCCAGGAGCCTCATTGAACAGGGAGGAAAAATAAACCACCCAACACAACACAGATGGCACATTACAACTGCCCGGATTTAATTCTCACCAGAGCAGCCCTGGTAATCTACTGCACGTCGGCAGCCCCGTGCCCCTCTCCCATCTCCTGCTCTTGTACAGCTTTCCTATTTAAATGAGGGCAAAAATAGTAGCTCACCATCTGCTGAAAGCAAATCATTTATGTCAAACTGAAGACTGGGCTTATAAAATGACCTGACTAAATGGAGCAGTAAGTGCATTACAACCGAAGGGAGCTGAGAGCTCCTCCCCCTGTATCCTCAAAAATCCTCCTGGATGCTACAGAATATGGAAATTCATGGGCTTTGCTCATTGGTAAAGTGCTGAAATTTAAATGAAAACATGTACTTGTCACTGGAGCCTTGTCTACTGCGATGGGTTTGGAAAGGCTGCCCCGTGTGGGACCTGCTAGGAAAACTCACTTGCTCTGGGAGCAGTTGGACCCAGAACAGAGCCATGAGGAAGGCACATGCACCAGGCTGCCAAGAAAATAAAGCTCATGGACTATACCATCATATTCCAACACAGGAGTTTGCTAAAAAGACTAAGAAAACCACCAGTTTAATACCAGTGTTGTTTCCTATTCCACAGCGAGCAGCAACTCTTGGGGCTCCCTTCCCCTCTTCAGCAGAAGTCAGAGCAAAAAACAGGTTTGGTCTCAAACACATCGTGCCTGATGGACCCTCCTCTGCAAAACCAAGTCTGCAAATCCCCTGACCACACCAAAACCCCTGGGAGGACACAGGGTGCTCAGCCTGGCAGGCAACAGCCGCTCCAAAAACCCTCTTTGGGCTGAGGAGAGGTATCTGCAGGGAGGGAGGGATCCATCCAGACCTGTCCCCACCCCACAGGCAGCTCAGCACCTGCGTGGTACAGATAATATCCAGGGGCTGCTCCCTCCACCAGCCTCCCACAGGGGCAGGGAGCACAGAAACACAGCATGGGGGGGAACCAAAAATCTGTGCAGAGAAAAGCAGCGGGAACGGTGCTCAGAGCACCAGGAGCACAACCAAGGATGGGCTCTGCCTCAGCAGGTCACTCCACCACGGGGAAGCAAATCCAAGGATGGGCTCCATCCCATCTCTGTCACAGCTATTCCAAACTCGGTGTGGAAGGAACACCCACGGCGGGGATGACAGCAAAGCAGAGATGACAATGCCACCAGGGCTCTCCCACCGCAGCAACACCCCTTGCTACAGCAACAGTTCACCACAAAATAAGCAATAGATCTCCATCAGCTGAACAGGAGGATTTTTGCCATGAATTATTCATAGGGAGGTTTTTTTTTTCCCCCCTGCCTGAACACAGATGTGTTTACTTACACTGTGCCTCATTTACACTCAAGGTTTAACATAACAGGGCTCATTTTCTTCCCTTACAGTTTTCCAAGCACAGGGATAAAGCGTTTTTCTTTTGCTTTTGTCATTCTCCCTTTGGTTGTTTCCAAACCAAAGCTATAATTAGAAGCCAAGAGGGACTTGCACACTCCTTAGATAAAGAGCTGCCTGCTAGATAAATACCACCCCTGCACACACACACAGGCACCTGCCAGGACGTACCGCTGCTGCACCGAGAGCCAGAGGGATGTTTGATGCTAAAAGCTCTTAACAGGCTTCACCACCGACTGCTCCAGCTCACACACAAGGGCTGTTCCTCCCCTGTGGGCCGGGGACATCATGTTTAACCACTTCATTTTTTACTGCATGGCTGCAAAGCGATCTGCATTCACCCCAGTGCCTCAAACGCATCCGCCCCACCCCAGTACAACGCCCCAAATTCATTAAAAATAACCATAATTACACAGTTATTTGGATGTGATGAGCTGAGAAATGCACAGTATTTAAACTATCTAAAGGAACCACCTACAAAAAGGACTGGTGTGGCCAGAGCCATGTTAGGCTCATCCTCCACTGAGCCCAGGTAAAAGCTGCCTCAAAGCATCCCCAATCCCAGCTTTAAGCTGGGCTTACTGCTTCAAAATTCCACTGAATACCATGGAATCACAGAGCAGTGTGGGTTATCCAGTTCCATGTCGCTGCCATGGGCAGGGACACCTTCCACCAGCCCAGGTTGCTCCAACATGGCCTTGGGCACTTCCAGGGATCCAGGGGCAGCCACAGCTCCTCTGGCAACCTGTGCCAGGGCCTCCCCACCCTCACAGTCAATAATTTCTCCCCAATATCCCATCTATCCCTGCTCTCTGGCAGTGGGAAGCCATTCCCCTTGTCCTATGACTCCAGACCCTTGTTCCCAGCCCCTCTCCAGCTCTCCTGGAGCCCCTTCAGGCCCTGCAAGGGGCTCTCAGGTCTCCCTGGGGCTTTCTCTTCTCCAGGTGAACCCCCCCAGCTCTCCCAGTGTGTCAAGGACACTTAAACAAGTTAGCACTACACTACCCAAAGCTGACTTCCAGACCTTTTCTCCTGTAAATCAGTCACTGCTCCTCCTCCTCTCAACACCAACACTCCAAAAACATTCCATGCAAAGGGAACTCATTCTCCCCAGCAAGAGCCTGCAACGACAGAAACCCCCAGGACACGCTGCCGTGCTGCCAGGGTCTGCCCAGGGGCACAGCAATGTGGGTTTGTTGCTGCTTTAATGAGTTTTAAGGAGTTGTACCAGATGCCAGGCTGAGCTGATCTACCTGGTTTGCTCTTCTGTGCTCACTGTAACCATCAAACACTGGAGACAAGGGGACTAAAATTGCCTTTACAGTAATTATCAGCCTGAACATTGCCATTTAAAGTTTAATGACCTCCACCTAGGAGTGCAGGAAGGCACTGGCCAGCTGCAGATTAGCCACTAAATCCCTCAATTCTTGGTTTTCTGGACAAGCCCCAGATGCTTACACCTCTAGATCAACTGGATGGAGAAGCTGGAAAAGAAGAAGGGAAGAACTAGGGGATGGAGAAGATGGAGACCTCCTCAGCATCCACCAGCCTGGAACAACCCAGATCCAGCACAGCTACAGCCTCTGGAGACACTCTGGGGCAGCAAAAGCTCCAAAGAGCCCAGGAATAATGAGTCAGCGAGCAGGGAGGGTTTTGTGAGGCTGAGTTTCACTGGGTGGGTACAAACCACCACAGGTATCAGCACTCAGCAGCCTGTGCTGCTCCCGAGCTGGGGGAAGGCTTTGTCTCAGGAAGGGCCACCCTCTTCTGAAGTCTCCTCTTCTTTCAGGGCTCAGCATCACATGCAACACACAGAGAAGGAGAAATCCATTCCCACCAAAAAACCTTGAGCAGTAAACTCCCAGTATCATAGAAAGAACCCAACCTTCAACCATTTCAAAACTCACAAGACCAGGCAGCTTGGCTTGAGAGCCCACTAAGAGCTAACTGAAGCCCCCAGCAAAACCAGCAGAGCCCATGGAAGCACAAGGCCCACCAGGCCTTTCCCAGCTGGCTGCAGCAATGGGAATTGCAAACTGGGGTGCTGCTGACCTTGCCTCAGACTGGGAACAGCAAAGCATCTTCTGTGGGCATCGTGTACAGGAGGGAGGTAGGGAGACAGCTCCTCCAGAAAGCTCCCCTCTTTTATTTTCCCTTTTAAATAGTGCAGGTGATGAGTTAATTCCAAACTCTGCACCATTCCCAGAAAGTCATCAGATGGGGATGATCCCACTGTGCTTCTGCCTGTGCCCAAGGAGAGCAGGCAAACATCCAGCATCATTTAAACCCGGTTCCATGTTCCCATCAGAGATGGTCCACAGGCAGCAAACAGGTCACTGAGGTGTTTTCCCAAACAGAGGAGTCAGAAGCTGTTTGTAAACCCTAAGGGTACTGACTCTGTTAGACTGGGACAAACTCCAGAGCCACCAGGGCCCCACAAGGACGTTGTCCCAATGAATGCAGGGCCATGTACCACAAAAGGGCACTTGGACACTTCATTCCACCTCCACAGGGATGGTTTGCCTCCCAATTTTCCTGCTCGTGATGCTCTGTGACCCAAAAGTCACCCTTCCCCTTGGGGTGGCTTCAGGAGCTGGAGAGCAAAGGAGAAGATGGTTCCTGGAAAATCAGAGCAGGTTTTGCAACGCCTCCCACACAGAGGATGTTCCCCAGCAGCCCTTCAGGGATCCTGAACTGCAGTGACACCCTCCCGGAGTCAAATGAGCAATGGGAGAGCGGTGTCAGGATTAGATACACATCCCCAGCAGTCCCCATCCCAGGACAAACTGGCACAGCCAGGGAGAAGCCCTCAGTGAGCACAGCTTCCTAATATTTCCATTACACAATGTTCACTGTCCCAGATTTGGTGTTATTTGGCCCATTTCACACATGCAAAAGCACCTCAGGGATGCCTGAAGGTTCTGCCCTGCTTTCAGCACCTCACACACATCTCTCCTCTGCTTCTACACAACAAGATCCCACAGCATCATCCCAAAACAGCCAAGAGCATGTGATGGTACTGAGTGGGGAGACACCAAACCACCATGGGGTGACACAGCTGTCACCTCCCAGAGGCTGCACCCCAGGGGATAAAAACCCTCCCATCCCCAACAGGAACCAAACTTGGGGGAGTGTGGAGCAGCAAATAAATATGTTCTGTGCTCAGCAGTCAACTACAGACACATGGCAGAACAGGTCAGTCCTGTCACCTCCCGGAGCTGCTCTTTTCAGCAGCAGAATCCCCCACTCAAAACTCGCCCTCCAGCCTTTTCCACCCGTTCTGTCTGTTTGTTTTTTCCACCCAGCAGTGAAATCAGGCAGCTTTAGTTTTTAATCCCCTTAATTAGGGGTGTGCAGCAGCCTTCATTCCTTAATTACATCCATTGACACATCTGATGCAACACATTTACAAACAACCATTTTCACTGGAGATGGCTTTGAATCAAAATTGCCGTCATTCCCACACTGGCTGCGCTGTGTCACCAGCGGGGAGAAGACACAACACGACGTTCCGGATGCTTTAACAAGACACACAGCTTGGGAATGCCATTTTCATTAAATAATCACCTGTTTCTTTGGCAGGCTTCAGGCGACTCCAGCACGGAGAAACCCCTGGCAGCCTGAGGCAGCAGAGTGGGAGCGCAGCTATCAGAAGTTCACAGCAAAAAAAGGGACCATTTCAGGCAATCCTCTCACTATTATCCCATGGGATCAAGGGGTGATATCTCAGTGCCTAACCCGGTGATTTTGGTCCATCACCATTCCAAAGCCTTGTGAACGGGGTGCTTAATTTCAGCTGCTCAGCTGCCAAAGGAATCCCTTTGATCCTCTGGGAGAGCAAACACCCAGCGACCACTTTATCACCCCCACTTCTGCTGCAGAACCAAACTAATGACGCTGACACCTCCTGCCTGCCCACAGAGCCATGGCAGAGTTATCCCACAGGGAGCCTGTGCTCACTCCTGCTTTGAATTACTGCCCTGGATCCCACCCGGATGCACTAATGGCTCACCAAGACACGGCAGCTGAGCTCCAGCCTGGCCTATCAGCAGTAGGAAACAGTGAGCAGGATATTAAATACCATCTTGGGGGGAAGGGAGAGCACTGATTTAAAAAATGGGATGGAAGGTAAGGTGGTATTGTGAGGTTTCTTTTAGTGCTGGACACCCAAGTAAGGACCCATGTTGGTGCCCACAGCTCAGCTCCGGCAGCAGCCCAGGGTTGATGCCATCATTTGCATGGAGGAAATGTGCACAAACATCGCTTTCTTCAGACTACAGAGAGGAAAAGGAAGTTGTGTTCACGCTCAGCACTGCAGGGAGGGGTCAGAAACACACTTTGCACCCACATCCAGGGGCTGTTTGCTCATATTTTCGGTTGCCGCCCTCCTTTCTGCACTGGATGGGTTGGTGTGGGAGGGTGTTGTGGGTTGTGATTTCACTGAACAAACAGCAGCAATGCCACGTTTCACCAGCTCTCAAGAGGTATTTTTTACTTCTTCAACGCCCACCTTTGCCACCCAGCACACCAGGAGAGCATTAGTGCTGAGTCTCACACTGGTGCTCCTGGATGGTCCTTGGGTTTGTGAGCAAAACACTGCAGCACCTTCCCCTCCAGCCACACTTAATCCTGCTGATCCAAACAGCTCCACCCAGGAGTTCCAAGGACAGCATCCACTAAAAGGAGGTCTCCCACCCTCCTTTCCAGCTGCACTACACCTCTCTGCCTTCCACCACCCCTCGATCCCCTCCTACCTTCTCTCCCCACTCCCAGGGTCTGCCCAGGATCCCCACCTGCTCTGGTCTTCTCCCTTTCATCCTGCATTAAACAACACACTGGGAGAAGCTTAACATCCCCAAGGGCATTAAAAGGGAGCCTGGGCATGGAGACAAGCAGGTATGAGAAACTGGGGCAGCACTTGGAAGTTGTAAACCAGCTTTCTCCACTCCCACCAGTGCCAACACACTCCTGCCATGGCTCAGCCAGGACAGTGCTGGCCACCAACCAGCTGAGAAGACAACAGCAAACACCTCCCAACTGTTTAAACACTGCAATATTTGAATATAAGTGAAAAGCCATTAAAGATCAAGCATTTCCTTTAGTAGGGATAAAGCATGTGCAGAAAACAGCAGCTGTCCCTGTTAAAATAAATCATAGCTGAGGATAGTTGTGCTTTCTGGATAAGCTACTGGCCTTGTGTACACCATGTGGCATCCCATTGATACTTACTTTATGAGTTAGGTCTCAAAATAATCCTTACTCTACTGAAAGTGTGTGCCACCCTCCCCCCGACAATATAACGGCAGGAGGAACAACCACATGTTTTTTTGGAGAAGCTTTGCTTATTTTTCCCTTTTTTATATTTAAATCCCAGTTGTGCAATTGCCTCATGCACAGCTGAAGCCTCATGGAGCCCAACAGTGCCTCATCCAACTGAAAGCTCTGCAGACTCGCAGGGTCTCAGGTATTTATCAAGTACCAAAACCAACAGAAAATTAAGAATAAACCATATCACCCTCAGGATTTTGGACTACGAAACCTACTGGGTCTTGCCCAGCACCCAGGACTGAAGACTAAATGGAGAGCCCCAGTGAAAATTGTGCTGCTAAAGGCTGCAAGTCCCACAGTCACAATTCCAGACAAGTGAGCCTCTCTTTTCACCGTGCTGCTGACAGCAGGAGCCACACAACAATATTGCTGAAATCCACATTCATGCAGCACAAGGGAATAAAATGCCACACAAATCCTCTTTTCTGCAAGCTCTGGTGATATCATTGTTCGGGTTAAAACTGCCATGAGGAGACCCTTCAAACGAGGCCAGGGGGAAAGAGTGGAGAGAGCAAAAAGCATCGGTGAGCTCACCCGGGCGCCCCGGCTGCCAAACCAGCTCTCTGCTCCTCCAATAAATACATCCTTAAACCACCTCCTTTGCCCTTCCTTCAGGTTCTCCCTCTATATACACGAGCTGAAGGTAAATGGTCGCCTGTTCCTCTGTAAGATGAAAATAATGAACACAAGGCACCTCCTCGATGGGTGCAAGCTGTGAGCAGGGCATGTGGAAAACAAGAGCAGAGAAAATGCCACACCAGCTGCAGAAAGCAGGTTGGTTTTTGCAGCCCTCACAGCGGCAAGAAGCGTGGTTTAAGAACAAAAAGCAAAAACAAGGCAGAAACAAATGCAACGAGCTGGTCTCTGTTCAGGACATCGCTGCACAGCCCGAGCTCGCTCCAGCTCCCCAGCTAGACAAGCCGCAAAAACTCTTTTGAAGTGAACTACGACTCCCAAACAAGAACATCTCATTCTCTTACTCCTAGGCATGGGAGATGCTTAAAAAAAAATATCTGGCCTTACCAGGTTGTGCCCCCTCTTCAGCACCCAGGGAAGGAGGAGAGGACCTGCCCTGCTCTGCTCCGCACGCTCCGGGTCGCTGCCTCTGCTCTGGAGCGCCTGCGTTGAGCGCGGACCTCGCTCGCGCCGCCCGTCACTGCCATGTGGATTTGCTGTTCCCCAGGAGTTTTACCTGCTGACATTACAACTGCAAGCCTGTTTGGTTTATTTAACCACACTCCTGCTCTTAAGCTACCATCCAATTACTGCTCCCAATTACTCGGCGCTCAAGAGCCGACATTAATTACAGAGTACCCTGCGCACGAGGCTGCTGCCGGCTGCGCTGCGTGGAGCTTCAAACCTGCTGGCATCCAGGACCAGCCTCTCCTCTGGGAGAAGAAACACAGATTCCTGGTCTCAGTGGTGGAATAACAGCCCTGAGCATGAAGAGGAGGTTTGGTGAGACAGCAGCAGGTCACTGCAGCCTCACCACCCAGATCTCTGCAGCCCCTGGGATCTCCCCTGCATCCACAGCACTGAATATCTGTTTTCTCCTTTGGGATTCAACAAAACACAGCAGCAGTTCAGGACTGGGGTTGTTAACTCAGGGGGTGTGGGGCACACATCAGTAACAGCAGCCAGCACTGCATAAATGCACGTTGAGTTTTAAATGCCTTCGGAAACCCACTCGAAAACAGGACGATGGAGACCCCAAACTCCCCAAAATACAGAAAAAATACCCGAAAACCATCACCCTCCAAGCACAGGTCACTTTATACCATGACTTGAGCTTTTCAGGCATTAACACCTGGGAGGTTAAGACCCAAAACAACTCCCTGTGGCAGAGCCCAGGGACACGGGAGCACAGTAAGAGCCTTTGGGAACAGCACGGAACAACCCTTTGCAGCTGGCAGAGCCTTCAGAGACACACTGGCATCTGCAGGCAGCAGGGCAAGAAGTTATTTTGCAATTCACATTGCTCAGATTTAATAATGCCCCTGGTGAAAGACATCCTTCTGTAGGGCTTTGAGAAAGATCCTGTAAACTCTGGCCTCTTCTTTTCCTTTCTACAAATAGATCTCTGTTGCACAATGCGGTGCCACTGTGTGAAACAGTGACATGCCAGAAGGAAATAGCACTTTAACAGGATTATTTACTCATTTTTTATCAAATACTGTATTTTTTCACTCAAAGCGTGCATTTTAGTTTGAGTGGTGCAGTGCATTTTCAAAGGGTTTCACCAGCAGCAATGCAGAACTCAGTCTTGACAACAGCAGGGAAGGGACTTCTACATACAAGAGGAAAAATAAAAAGGTGAATAACTCCAGTAGGGCTTGGAGATCCCACTGGAGCATCAACAGGGAACACTGCAGTGGCATGAACTGCTCCCATAAGGAATGTGCCTGCACTGGGACACAGGGAGATGTCCCATGCCTGGAACTGCATCCTGTGGGGCAGCAGAACGTGCCTCTCTAACCCACAATATATTTCATATTAAGGGCAGCAATTAACCCAATTAGTGGTCACCTATCGAGCTGCTACATTACAGAAGGAGTTCATTTTAGGCAGCAAACCCAACTTCCAGCATGGTTTGAAGCAGGAGGATGCTACACAAGCACAAACATGCTGGTGCCATCGGAAAATCGGGAATGGCTGCCCAGGCTCCTGCTGCAGGTGGCTGATCCCAAACGCTGCATTAATGCCAGATGGGTGGATCTCAGATTTCAGGTGAAACACACACATCCCCCCCTACAGCGATTCAACCCAAAAAGACAGTCCTCCTACTAAAATGCAAGTGCCACATCCATTTTTCCCCCACAGTAAGCGCAGATCACATATATGATCACTGCAAAAGCCATAAGGGACTGTGCCGGGTACCACACTGGCTCATTACTTCTGTGACAAATTATCAACTTGAAAATCAAATATCTGCACAGCTCCAAGCTGAATTTTTTTCCAATTTGCATTTTTCCCCAATTTGCATTTTAAAAAAAAATTATAATTCACTGCTTGGAGCGGCAAAGACATATTTTTCTCTAAAACACAGCAACAAATTTCAAGCATATTTCCCAAAGCACCATCAAAGAGCTCACTGCTGCCGATACCAAGAGGTCTGGATCTTTCTGTGTCTGGAAATCAACCCTTAGTTTTAAGCTTGTGCAAAGCCTGGGGATCTCCCAGGTTGTTTTCAGCAAACTTGCCCCATCCTGAGCTCTAATGACTCATCCCCAGACGTCTCTGACTCGAACCCATGAAACACCTTGTGACCAGACAAAACCACAGTCCACGGGTGGGAAAGCAAGGCAAGGAGATTAACTTGGAAAAACAGACAAAAACTGCACGTTCCCCAGTTGCTGTTTCCTCTGGAGATGTGGAACTGAGCGACTGCTGGGTTTGGCTGACGCTCGGCGTCGTGGGGTGCAGCCAAAATCCCAAATGCTGTTGCTCCATTAGCAAAGCTCTGATGATGTTTTCCAACAGAGAGGCTTGTGATTTTTCTCTCTCCGCTTGTTTTCTGTAAATGTCTCAAAATATTTTCTCAGAGAGCGTTTCTGCTGACGGGGATCGGGGGAAAAAAACAGGAGCAGACCCTCGAGGTAACACAGGAACAACCCATCCACAAACCTCCTGCTTCAAGAGGTGCACAGCTGCAGCTCCACTTGATGTCTTCAACCCCCACTCAGCTCGAAAATTTATTAGAACAGGTGGTTTTAATTAAAAAACAAGTGTTCTTCACCTAAACCAAGATGTTTTTCTAATGGCAAAGCTCAAGTGCTACAAAAGTTACAATTAATCAAACCTTAGTTTCAGTATAAGTCACCACTCCTTGGTTTTCTGCCACAGTCAGAAGCTTCAGAAGGTTAAACTGTTTCCAAAACAAGCACAATCTAGCTACAATTTTCCAGTTTATTTTACAGTTAATACATCAAAAGGGTAGAGTTCTTTGTTTCTTTACAATTGTATTTTCAAAGGCCGAGGCAGGAGCTGCACGGGACTGAGGGCTTTTCGCATCTGCTCCTACCACAGGAGTGGTTTACAACTGTTTGTGCTGAGAAATCATGAGAAATGGTTAATGTACAACCACTCCCCCCAGCAGCATCAGCCCAGCAAGCAGAGTAATCAGGTTGGTACCTCCAGGAGACCCCGATGAGCTCCGGGCACGCCTTGCAACCTACGGGGTGCTGGCACCTCTCCCCTCACCTGTGCTTGCAGGGAACCTTATCACTGGCACAGATGCAGCTCAGACACTTCAAAAAAGTGTAAAAAAGTACAATTCCACTGTTTTTGCATTTGTTGTATATAATGCAAGGTATGTGCATCCCTAGATCTCTGGCCCGTGCTGGGATTAGCACGGCGTGGATCAAACCCCACCCGTGTAACAATCAGACTGGAGAGTCCAGCTCAATTATAAACAGAAATAAAACCTGCAAGAAAAGCATCACAGTGAAATACCTAATTTCCCTGTAATTGCAAGCCTCCTTTCTTTGCCCAGCTCATCCCTCATGTCCATTATCTACTCCCATTCCTGCCTCCAGAGGCGCGCGGGCACGGAACGCTGACGGATCCAGTCCCCCCCAGATCCTACCAGAGGAACTCCTTTCTTAATAAACCACTTCTCTGCAAAAGGAATATCAGGATTTGTCATCGCCAGGGCACGTGAAGAGAGTCAATCATCATTTTTAAATAAACCAACAGCAGAGGCTACAAAACATGAACCACTAACGCTGTCCCTGCCACTGCTGGTTTTTCCACTGGCATCTGATGGGTGTTTGCAGGTGGGAGCAAGAGCACCTGAACCAGGAAAAGGAATATTTCTACACCAGTGTCCCAAAACTGAGGGGATGGGAGACACCAGCTACTCAAAGCACCTCACTTCAGAACAGAATAAAAAAGACTTGCCCCAGTGTGCAAGAGCGAGGGAAAAAGGTCATTTTTTGACATGAACACACTCAGACACTGCAAGTCCCTTCAGTTCTTGTTATCAAGGGGATATTCAAACCTTAGTGAGCCCTCCAAACCTCACTGCAGAGAGGGGCAGGGATGGGCACAGCAGCTGCTCTGACCTCATCAGGCAACCCCAGCTTTATTCCACCATTTCCTGGGGGAGGGAAGGGAAGTGCAGGGACAGGAGGGAGCAAACAAACTCATACAGCCTCCCATAAACAAAGGAAGTGTTTTTTGAAGGCGGCATCGAGGTGGACAGGACGGAAATAACTGAAGCAGCAGTTACAACAACAACAACAGAAAGCTCCAGGAGAAGTCTGAAGAAACTATTTCCTCCAACAACACACACTGGAAGAGGTATCAGAGGAATTCAGCACGTGGCCATTTCCCTGCTATCACCAGCACACCCGTCCCACGTTGATGGAGTTGCTCCCACTGCAGATAAACCCCCTTCTCCAGGGTCTATCCTGTGCCTGTCCCCTACAATATTAAATTATTGTTCAGAACCCCCTGGAGAATGAAGCCAGCTCATCTGTGTGATTAAGTCAGCAAACCCATGTGTCTGCAAGAGCTCTCTTCCATCATGTTTAAACACCCAGGCGAGGTCTGGCTGCACATGAAAATCCATAGAAAAGCAACATATATTTACCTGTATTTTTTCCTCCCCAAAATACTTCTTCTTCCTAGTTGTTCCCCCTCCCCAAGAAAGCGTAGGGGTCCTCAAACCTTTTTGACTAGAGCTATGTACAGGGAGGATGGCAGCTCATCACTGCTCTTTTCCAAGGGGCTGCATCCCTGGAGGGTCCCACCAGCTCGTGTCTGATGCACAGGTCGAGGTGACACTGCTTGGATATGTGTCTTTACAAGCAGGACTAGAACACCATGTGCACACAGAACACAGAATTTGAAGGACAGACCAAATTTTGTTTGGGGATTCAAGGTTTTTTTCGTTGTCAGACTGCAAAATGCCACCCTGAGCTGCCTCTGCACCTCTTACATTCTATTACATTGGTTGTAGCACCCTCTGATCCGTTGTTTCAGGAACTGAAAGGCAGCAGCAAGGCAGGGCTGCAGGAGGAATACTTCCTGGCTAGGGCAGCTAAACTGGACCCGAAAGATCTTTACCCTTCCATGAACCAGCCCCTGCCCAATGACAAATGACTCCTAAAACTCCCCAGGAATGGTCACCAGCTGCATGTTTCTCATTTTCCAAGTGCCTGGCTCGAGGCACCGCGGGCAGCTCACGGAGGCAGAAACCAGGGCTGGAATATGAAACGTTCCATCGTGCTCCGTGTCAAAGGGATAAAACCAAACCACCCTTCAAGCTGTCCCGGAGCATCCAGCCCCATCTCACCAGAGAATTGTGAAGACCAGATCATGCTTTTGATCCATTTGCACACGGGCACCGCAGATGAAGCCGGGCGGGAATTATTAATCCCGTCTTCGGAGCAGAGTTTGAATAGCGGGGAATGAAACACAGCCCGAGGCCCTGGACACAATGGGATGGGACTGTCCCCACTCACACCCAGCTCGCTCCTACATTCACTGATACTCAAGCCCTGGGGGGGAAAAGTCCATACGGAATCACTCTCCAAGCCCACTCCAGCACGGAAAGGCGGGAGATGCTGCAGGACCAGCAGCAGCACGCGCCATCTTCCACCTCCAAGGGTTTGGCTCTGCAATTCTACTATAAAGCCGCGTGAGCAGCTTAGTTATTTATTTAACTAAAAGCTTTTAATTATCTCTCTCACACACGCGCGTTATGTGGGGCGGGGAAGGGGGGGAATAATCAGCCTTCAACCGGTGACCCGAGGGTTCAAAGGAGTTGTGGTTTTCACAGAAACAGCTAACTAGCCCAATTCTTCTCCTGCTGCTTCCTAACTGTGTTCTCATTCCCAAGCTCCAGCCACGGTGTGTTGGCTGCAGTTTCAACCCAGGCTGAGCTGATCCCCTGTGAGAAGGGCTCGGTTCAGGCAGAGCGAAGCTCCTCCCCAGGTCTGGGCTCCAAGGTTTCCTCAGGAGGGTTATTCCATGGAGTGACCCTGTTGGGAAGGCAGGTTGACATCCCATGGCACTCATGCTAACCAGCAGATGGACTGGGCTGCTCCCCAAAAATGCGTGTGTGGGAGGGAAGCACCCAACGCCAGAGCTCTCCCACTGCACACAAGGAGAAACACTCCCCGGAGCTGCTCTTCTTCCCACAGCTTTCAGGCTCTCCACTGAGATCAGGGAGGTACAACATCCTCAGTCCCCTCCAAAAGCACCAGAGTTCAAGTGCTGTGAGACTTTATTAATTATAAATTACAACCCGCTGCTGTCGATGTTTGCTCTGAGCACAGCAGCTAAAGCAGGCTGGCATGGGAATTTGTTTAAAAAGCCCGGATCACAAATGCAGCAGGGTCTGCAGGAGCGTGCCCTGGAAGAGTACAATTGCCTAAACACACCCCCCCAAGCCCACACAATTTTCTTCTCTGTGGAACTGCTTTAAAAAAAAAAAAAAAAGAGATTTAGTTCATCTACGTGGACAAATTAAAAGCATTTGCTTTTAATACACAATGTGAGGGGAATTACACAAGCAAAACTTCACATAAAGAGAAAAACAAGCGTAAACAACCGACTGAACGTAAAGAAACTAATAATATTAATCTGGATTAAGTACAAGCCATGAACATTCCTACCTAATCCATCCGATGGGCAGAGATAAATCCCTGCTATGCAGCATCCTACAGTTCTTTGCAACTTAAGGAACCACAATACTGATCAAAACAGTAGTAGATGAGACACATAAAGGCAAATCTTTATGTACAGCCCTCTGCTTAATCTACACAGGATTACAGCAAAGGCCAAGCACCAAGAAAGCAGAACAATCATTGCAAAAGATCCCCAGGCCCAGGGCACAATTTCCACTCCTGCTGCAAAGCTCTCCAGAGCTTCCCCAGAGAGATGCAGGACAGCAACAAAACACAGCTTGGAGCCCGAACAACCTGAGCAGCTGCCATTTCTTAACGCTCCAGGAAAGCTGCACGGGGCAAGCCATGGGCAGGGAGAAGCCAGGAGACTAAAAGCACAAAGCCAGGTCTGTGGTAGGAAATGATTTGCATCCATGGGGCTGCTGCAGGGCCCTCAGACTCCTCTGTTAAAGCAACACCTCTGAATCGTCACAGCTTCTTCCCAGGCATGTAAAAGCAGCTCCAGCAAGTCCAGGAACTGAGCCAGTGAGGCACATGAACACAAGCCCAGCTCCCCACTGCAGCCCCACACATGCCTCCATCCACAGTGGGATGGGAAGCTCTCACTGGGAGCAGGGATCCCTCACCCAGACATCTGGGGAAAGCCAGAGCTTTCCCACCCACCACGGGCACAGGGTCTCCAAGGATCACTGACTGCTCAGGCTTCTTCCAAGAAATAGGTGCAATATGGGAGCAAGGGGCTGAAAAAAACCTGCTCTGCAGTGGAACAGGTACTGACACAGTTCTCCCAAATGAAGAGGCTCCCAGCACACACTCCTCACTGGAGGACACAAGGAAAGGTGTTGGAGGAGAAACTCCTGGACAGATGCTGTGGACACACAGCCAACACCTCCACTGAACTGCCCTGAGGATGGACAGCACAAGGTTCACCCCAAAAATCCAGGATTCCTTTTTGATACTAAACAACTCCTAGTGAAAACATAGCACAGAGCCACTGCCTTCAATCAGCAACCCTCTGTACACACAACTTTATTCCAGCACATTACACACCACATTCACATCATCATCATCCTGCCATCAACACATCAAAGCACACGGAGCATCTCAACATCCTGCAAGTTACCCCGGCACAGCAACACTGATGGCTAATGAATGAATTTGTAGGGGTGGCTGGTTGCTCACTGGAGAAGCCACCTCCCATCCATTCAAATATCTGCTCAGTAAGCAGTAAATAGGGTGTCAGGAGAGGCATGTTTTACCACTTTTTGAAAATCAAATGCTGTCAAGTGAAAAATCCTGCGGCCGCTCATGTGGAGCGCGGGCAGTTGGCAGGGAGGTGCCAGAGCCAGGAGCTGTAGGTTTGGAGTATCACAGTCTGAAGCATTTTTTAGGCTCTGGGAACATATACAGTGTTTGGAAACAGGCTGAAAAGAGTCCTCCCTCCTCGTGAGTGTCGCTTTCCCTGCAAACGCTGTGCGTCTGATAATCTTATTTGTTTTAAATTGCAATCCTGAGATCAGATGAAAACACAGGTAATTTCCATTCTCCTAATCTAAACTGATAGAGGAAATAACGAATGTGTTTATGTTAGGGGAAAAATAATCATCCTTCTCTCTGTTTCATAAGGCTCTAATTGAGTTTTCAAGGTAAGGAGTGCTATGCTTATCCTGATATTTACCTTCCACAGCAGATTATGTTTGTCCATGGGAATCCTAGAAAATCCTCACCTTCTTTATTAAGGCCACGGCAGCAGAGATATGCAAAGGACCTCACTGCCTTTTGAATCACACCCAACACTCCAAATCATCCCAGAAACATAGCTGAAGATGCCAGGGGCTGGCACGATGCAAAATATAAACGTCAAGTGTGTCAGCACCACTGACATGAGACACACACAGCGAGCAGGACAGCCCTTAACAACCACAATGCTGCAGGAAAAGCTTCAAGTCATTAAAAATACAGTTGGACCAGCCATTAAAAAAAGGAAAAACCTACTTTGGACCTCCTTAAAGCACCTTTTGAAGCACAGGGAGCAGCAATACACAAGTCAGGTTATTGTGAAAGGAACTGCACTCCTTGGCACCAGGGGAGCAACAGCAGCTGGGGCAGAGCCCCTCTGCATCCCCCATCCAGCTCCAGGGTGTTCTCCACCCTCTGAGACCTTACAGGGATTATTTTTACATTCAGCAACTCAACTGTGAGTAAGAAGAATCACTAATTCAAAGACCATCCCTCCAGATCTAACAAACGAAGGCAAACAAAACCCAGGGTGTTTGAAGCCTTAAAACAGCAAGAGCAAGGGAAGGGGAAAATTGAGCTTGTGGTGCCACTCAGAAGTAAGATTTTCATGGAATAGTTTGAGTTAGAAAGGACCTATTTTGCTTTGCTTCTCCAGTACCTTAATTAAATTATAACACACAGAATCACAACTGAACCAGCACAACACCTGCCCCAAGATTTGGACCATCTCTAAGACAGTTTCTCTTTGCTGCCAAACATGCAATTCTTGAATAACCATTTACACACTCCCAGCAGGGAGGGCTGTCAGCCCCTGCCCAAAACCAGCCCCCCCCAAACCACACACAGCCCTCTCGGCGCACAAAGGGGGAAAAATTCCATTTCCACAAGAAACACAGAAGCGAGGGCCTGGGACACTTGCAGCCACAGCACTCACAGAGGTGGTCGAGGTGGATTTTAACTCATCCCAGACCCTTTGGAGTTGTTTGCATTGTGACTGGTGCCCCGCTGGAGATGGGAAATAAAAATCCGCCTTGGCGGAAAATCCTGTTAGCTGGAGAGCGTCACTTCCCAGCAGGCTGAGGTGTTTTCCTGAGCTGGAATTCAGAGGGAATTGGGATGCACGGCCAGGAAAGAGCCTTCACCTGGCCGGTGGGGCCACAAGACAGCACCCACGTTTGTGCCCTGGGTGTCTGAGCAGGTCCCCATGGGTTTATGGAGCCCAGAACAATTCCCTCCCAGTCCTTCCCTGCCATGTCTCCTTCCTCCTCCTGCACCATGGACTCTGGGCAGAGCTGGGGACCCCAGCTCGGCCACAGCAGCCCCCGGGCACCCCCTGCCCCAGTGACTGGGTGTCGGCTCCTCTGCTCCGTGTCCCCATCCTGCTATCTCTGTTTCTTGGCTCCTGCAGGATCTGTCTCGGGCTGAGCCTCAGCCTTTCGGCTTCCAGTTCTCGGTGACACACAGAGGGAGCACTCACACACGAGTGCAAATCCCGGCACAGCAACAAGTGCAAACACACACACCGTGCACAGACACACCGTGCACACACACACAGAGTGCAAACCTGCCGTGCAGACACAGATACACCCCGCAAAGACACACATACACCGTGCAGACACCCGGTGTGCACACACACACACACTACACACGCACGCAGTGCAAACCTGCTATGCAGACACGGATACACCACGAAAACACCCACCGTGCAAACACACCAGACACACGCACACACAGAGCCCGCAGCAGCCGCACCGCACACCCCCCGCGCCCAACACACACACACGCGCGGTGCCCGTGCAGACCACGCGTGTACCTTGCAGCACCCCACGCACCCGCATCCCGTACCCGCACTGATGGGGCTCGGAGCTCAGACAGCGCGACCAGATACAGACAGACAGACACACACACGGACACCGACACAGACGCACCTCCCGCACTCGCACCCCGCGCACAAACCACACACACGCGCGCGCACACGTGCCCACCCGCACAGGGGGGCCGCACCGACCCGCCGTTCGCGGACACGCGGACACACGGACCCACGGACATACGGACCCGCC
>VYXB01004475.1:0-17338 GCA_013397135.1 Pachyramphus minor | reverse complement strand
CACCGGTAGGAACGGGACAAGGAGGGGCCCTGCCCGCCGGTACCACTCCCCCTCCCTCCCTGACCTAGATTTTAAATACAGTTCGCTGTCTCCCAGGGAAAGTTGTGGCCCAGCTCTGCAGTGAAACCCCGGGGAGATGAACGAAGGGGGGAGGGGGGCGGGATGAAAGAGGTCGGAGGGATGAAGAAAGGAGTGCGGGGGTGTTGGGGTGTTCTTCAGTCTATTACTATATTCTTTAATAATTTTCTTTTTTTTTTTGAGCATAAGGCCATTCAGAACTGGACAGGTACTGCCTCGGTCGGTGGATGGCAAGCCAAAAAAAGCGACAGCTGCGATGGGGAGCACTTGGTCAACAAGAACCGCCCCCCCTGCCCAGGAGCCCGGCACAGCCCCACCGAGGAGCCAGACCTGCCCCTGCTCTGCAATCCCACACCGACGGCAAGGACTGGCTTTTCCTCACCCACAGCCAAATTATAATCGGTTATTTCTCTCAGCCAGAGCTGTCCAGCTCTCCCCGCCACATACATCAGAGCAAAACGCTGCCCAGCGCCATCAGTGCTCCCACGGGCTCCAGCCAGGCTGCTGCCAGCCTGCCCAGCTCTGGGGGGCCAAACCCCCCTCAAATATTTGCACAGTCCCAAAGGACGCTTGGCACCGAGGCATCTCTGTTTGTTTCCTGAAGAGAATTAAGCTCTCAGGCACATTATTCTGCTTGGATTAGGAGCAACTGCCCTGCCTCTCCATCAGCAGATAATACCCCGGGCTGATGTGCACCCTGGTTGGGACAGCTCCATCCTCATGCTGAGCCCTCACTGGTACTGACCTAGCAAGGACCACTCACACTGAGGGCACTTGTGCTAAATGGGAGCTAAAACCCCCCAGTTTTCTGAAAAATTAATATGCTCCTCACAGCTGTTTACCCCTTCTCCTCGATATGTCTAGGACACTCAGCTCAAAAAGAATGGGGCAGCTCCCCTTTGCCTCAGTGTTGAGACTGCTTAGAAAAAGCTACTTAATTGAGAGGGAAGACAGGTATTTTTGGCCCTAAATCTGGACTATCTGGTGGTTTCCTTGGACCCAGCTGAGCACATTTGATTAAAAGACACAAGCTGGGAAAGGTCTGGCGGCTGCGAGTCGCTGCTCCTACACTAGGGACAGGCAGTTCCCTTGAAACATGCCCTGAAGCTGCGACTTCACTCCCCACAGCAATAAATTAACACGTTTTAATAGCCCAGGCTGTGCACAGGAGGAGCCTCAGATGTTTGGTGCTGACCCACCACAACTGCTGCTGCTCACCCAGGGGTGGGCTGAAAACAGATGAGGAGAGGAGAAAACCACCGAGCAAAGAAACCACAATTTTTGAGTGGCAGTGGCTTCTTGCAATTAAGAAAAAACAAGCAAACAAACCCACACCACTTCATCATCGACTGGGTGCAGATTAAGTGGAGGAGAGTCCAGGGCAACAAAAACTTCGCAGCAAAGCAGTGATTTAACACCACACAGCGCATCATCCACCGCGCTGGGATCACCAGATGATCCCCACCTCCATCTGCCAGCACGTGAGACCAGAGAGCAGCAGCAGCAGCATCCTGAGCCATTATTTCCCAGGTGAAGTGTTTATCCACAGGGATCAGCACTAGTGCAAGCTGCAGACACGCTGTGCACCAGGGCAAAGGACACTGCTGTCACCTCTCCAGGCCCCAAACAAATGGCTGAGAGCTCCAATGGAAGGAGGAGCTTCAAAGCTAAAGAAAGAGAAACTAAAAAGTTGAGCTATCAGGTACGAAAAGAGCCTGGAAAATGCTCTGTTGGGGCAGGGGGATTTAAGCCAAGGCTCCTTTTGTAGGAAGCAGAAAATAAGGAGAAAAAAGGGGGAAAAAACCCAAACCCACCATTATTGTGCACAAGGACATGCACCCATCACCACCACACTTCTGTAAGCCACTGATTTAGCTTCTAACCTTTTCCCTCCTACCCAGCCCCAAACTGACCTCTGAAATCCCATAGGAAGTAATGGAAATGTTTTAAATTCTTCCCTATAAGAACAGTTTGCCCCATGCCAAGCCCAGATTGCAAATATTTAAAGAACTCTCCCAGTTCCAGCTGGTCTAAGTCGCTTTACAGGAGTCATTTAGAGACTGGGAATTATTTCAGCAAATCAGGATTTCGTGGTATTCAGCTGCTGGATATAGGAATAAGGAGAGGAATTACATTCATTTTAGGCACGTGTTTGGGGTCACTGAGGCAGAGGTTGGTCCTTGCAAGCTGAAAGGCCACTGGGAGCGCTCAGATCCTGATGGATTCGGTCAGTGCAAGTCAACTGGGTCAGGCAGGACGGTGCCAAACCCTGCCCTCTGCCTGGTTCATGTGCAGGCACTCACAAGCAGCTCAGCAGGACACGCTGCAGCATCCTAAGAGCATCCAGACAGAAGATTAAATCCAGCTCAAATAAGTTCTTCACAGAACAAATCCTTTGAAAGGTGATCCAGCACTCTGCAGGTCCCACAGGATGCCCTACTGGTAGGATTTGTTGTAAAACAGGGCTCCCAGTTTACACCAGTGCCAGGGAACGCCGTGCCAGGGGCATTACTGGCACAACAATCAAAGGCACAGAGCTCTCCTGCCTCTCCAGTGAGGAATTCCCAGTCTAAACAAAGCAATTGTGCATCATGGTGCTCCCTCCCCCAGAGCAAGCAGGATTTAAGGTGAAGAGAAATACTCAGGATTATGCCAAATTCTAGGAAAACAGAGGAATTAAGCTGGTCAGCCAAATCCTTTATCCACTCCTGCTCCAAATGGGCTGGTTGGGGCTGTATGATGCACATGTGTGTGAGCACACAACAGGCAACACTCCATTCCTGGGCCACATTCACACACTTTGCACACAAGTGACAGTCCCCAACGCAGCAGCAGCCATTTCACAAGAGCAAACAAGGTGGGAGGAGAGCAGGTGGCTCAGTTTTGCCAGCTCCTGGCCCTGTGCCCTTGGCTCCTCTTCCCAGCTTTGCTGTCACCATCAGCACTGCTGATCTGGCTGGGAGCAGAAAGCCAGGATGAGGAAGAAAGGAGACTTCCCAAGCTTTGTGTCCCTTTAAAACTGTGATCTAGAGCTAAGATATTCCAGGTAAATGATTCCCCTAGAAGGAAGGGATGCCTCAGCTAATGCTGCATTTCTCCTGTGTCCACCCCTCTCTCCAGCACAGAATTCACTCCTGAAAATGGCTCTGAACTGCAAACTCCTGGAATTTTCACAAAGGACTAGAACATACTGCTTTGACGCCGCATGTGTGTGCACAGTGAAGGCAGCCTGGAACATCCACACTCACCTGGCTCTGTATCAACTATTTAACCAAAGATTAAATCTAGTCCAGCCCAATATAACACTCTCCAAAACCAACAATCAATTCATTGTTGAGGAGTTATTAGAGAGCCAAGCAGCACCCTCCACAGTTAAAGAGAATGAGTGATTTGGGTATTGGAATCACACTTGGCATCAGGGCAGTAAGTTTTGCTAAATCCAAGCTGCTTCTCCCAGCCTTTTCAGTGTGGTTTCTTACTGGAGAGTTTTCCTTTGTTGGCTGTAATTTGTGTCCTTTGAAGGCCACTGGTGCTAAACTAAAACCCTGCGTCCTCCCCTGCAGGCAGAAGAATCCATTTTTTGGGCCATTAGGTCTTTTTGGTACCAGGCTGACTCATGTGGATCCCTTTTGGGGAGATGGGGGAAGCAGAAGGGGTGGCAGGGAACTAAGTTTGCACACCCAGGAATTCCCATCCCACCTGGAATGCAAAAAGCTCCCACTGTGGGTTTCACCAGTTTGCATGAAGTTGATGTTGACTTGAGTCAGTGTCTTGCAGCACAGCAGACAAGCTCCAAGGAGAAAGAGGAATAAAGCAGATGAAGAGGAGCTTCAGCTCTCTCCAGGCTGTATGCCAGTGCAGGGAAGAACAGCTCCCTGGAAAGTCAGCTTTGTTCCAGGGCTTAGAGTCAGCGTGTAAAGCACATTTCTGCCAAGACACACCACTGAAGATTAGAGGGGGAGGTCAGCTGCAGCCTGCAGGAGCCAGTGTTCACATGCAGAATGTTTCTACACTGACAGAGAAATACTTTTCCTCTCAAGTATGGGTGGCTGCACTTAATGGATCTGGAAAATGCTTAAAAAATCCTGGAGAATAAATGACAGGTGATGCTGTGAATGCAGGTAGTGCAGGCTCAGGGAAAGGCAGAATCAGTGTGGCACAAGCCTGAGCTCCAGAAACAACCCCAGAAATGGACTGAACCATGGAAAGAGCCACTGCAGGAGCCACAGCCCAACCCACACCGACCTCCTCCACCTTGAGAACTCACCCTGCTTCCAATAATTTACTAGGATTTCATCCCTGGCTGTCTCAGTGAAAAGATGACACAACTAAAACCGGAGGAGAAGGCTGCACTGCCTCCCCCTCATTAAGGAATTCCAGGAGACACTGCTGGAATCCCCTGTGTTTGGGCAGTGGGAGGAAGTTGAAGCCCTTGCACCAGCCTCCCAAACCAAGCAGGACCAGGCAGGCTGGGCAGAGAGGCAGCTGTCCCTTCGGCAGGGGACAAGCTCAGCTGTGCAGCCTTTGTTGAAATGAACCCAAAAATAACAGTGAGTGCCACCTAGGGACCAGCACTCTGAGCACACCACAGACAGACCATGTCAGGGGCTGATTTCCTCCTTGCAGGGACCAGGCAGCCAGGAGAGGCTCTGGACTATGGAAATAACACCAAGTGGGTGAGTTTTGAACTGCAGCTTCTCCCCAGAAAGGCACCAGTTCAGTGAGGGAGATTTGACTCCCTCTTGTTGTGCTGTTGTATGGGCAAAGCACATCCCTTGGCTTCTAAACACTCCTTGGTTCAGGGAAGGGCATTTTCTAGATCAGGGTTTATTTAGGACCAATGTGTACCTAGAATTAGTCAGAAGTAGATACCTGGCAGAGAGCCCTTGGGTTTGCACTAACACATCCCACGTGATCCAAATTAAACCAAGCCATGGACACAGCATCAGTCAACAGGCACCAGTTTGTTATTGAGGGCTAGACCTGCACACCAGCAAGGGACACCTGGCAAGACCTGACATTTATTTAATTGAAACTTGACCCATGGAGAAGAAATACAACTTCTAAGCAGAGCACAGGCTCCCTTATTTCTTCCACAAATACGAGCTGAAGCTCTGAACCACCTTCTGCAGCTCAGCATCCCCTGCCTGAGCCCTCTTTGGACCTTGCAGGGTTTGTCTTGAGCAACTCAACTGGACCAGACTCATCACCCCAAGTCCTGCCTAGGGATGATCCCAAAACCTGTGAGTCTGTGCCAGTCTGCCCAGAGGCATTTCTGCAGGTGCAGTGATTAACTGGTGCACATTTCCATATCACAAATTTTAAAAAAAGACCTCAGCTTGCTTGAAATGCAGCATATTAACCTTTGAAACTGGCAGTCATGGATACCAGCTTCAAAAAGATTGATATCAATAGGACAAAATCCCAGAGGATAGCATCCCATTGCTGCCAGGTTTTCTGGAGCAAAAAAATAAGGCATTTCTAGCTTTATTCATTTATTTATCTTTCTATGCTATTCTGTAAAGAAAACCCAAAGTGGTTCATATTTATAGACAGAATCCAAGCACTGGAGGAGGGCAAGGGGAATGAGAAGTTGCCAAGGAGAGCTGTGGGTATGGATGGAGCAATGGGAAGGGCAAGGGCAGGAGTCCTGCTGCCATTGTCACAGTTAATTGCCAAGAGCCTGAAAAAGGTTTGTTACCGAAATAAATAATAACTCTGTTAGTTCAGGGGGTTCTGCAGGTCCACTGAGGCTGCACAACAGTAAATCCTCAGAGCAGGAGATGCAGCAGCAGCAGCAGCAGCAGCTTGGAGATGCTGATCCTACCCCGCACTCAGCGCAGGCTGCGTCAGAAAAAGCTAATAATCATTAAGCTGCCATCTTTTATTTCTAATTATTTGTCTCCACAGCAGGGTTTCTCCAACCATCAAGCAAAAGGGAAGCAAGTCTCAAAGGAGTAACTGTTTTGAAGCGGGCTCGCAGCTGCCACGGCGTGAATGGCTCTCCAAGAACAGTAGCAACCGCTCGGCAGTGCCCACGGAGCTGGGAGGGAAAGCATCTCTGTTTGGGCTGGTTTTCAATGTCGGTTTTTAGGTCAACTAAAACAGCCTTTCTTATGCAACAGAAAGCTCACTTGCTTTGGGGCTTTTGCTTTCATTTAATTAGATGGTAATTCCGAGGGCAGCACCGCTATTCTGAACCCCACAATGAGAACTGTTTCGCTGCCTTACAAAGCAACAAAGTGAAAACACTGAGCTGAGCCGGCCCTAGAACTTGACACCGCATTGGGAGTCTGATGGTCTCTTCTGAGGGGGTGGGACGAGTGAAAGGGATACCCTGCTGCCACATTTCTATAGACTCATTTAAGTTGGAAAAGCTCTCCAAGATCCCAGAGTCCAACCATTCCCCCAGCACTGCCAAGGCCACCACTACCCCATGTCCCCAAGTGCCACATCCACTGGGCTTTTAAATCCCTCCAGGGATGGGGACTCCACCACTGTCCTGGGCAGCCCTTTCCGTGCAAAATTTTCCCAATGTCCAACCTGAACCTCCCCTGGCACAACTTGAGGTCGTTTCCCCTTGTCCCATCCCTTGTTCCCTGGGAGCAGAGCCCGACCACCTCCCAGCTCCCCTCTTCTGTCAGGGAGTTCCAGAGAGCAAGAAGGTCCTCCCTGAGCCTCCTTTTCTCCAGGCTGAGCCCCCTCAGCTCCCTCAGCTGCTCCTGCTGCTCCAGCCCCTTCCCAGCTCCATTCCCTTCCCCGGACAGGCTCCAGCCCCTCCACGTCTTCCTTATCATGAGGGGCCCAGAACTGTCCCCAGGTTTCCAGGTTTGGCCGCAGCAGTGCCCAGCACAGGGGGACAGTCACTGCTCTGGTCCTGTGGCCACACCATGGCTGCTCCAAGGCAGGTGCCATTGGCCTCCTTGGCCACCTGGGCTCATGTTCAGCTGCTGTTGCCCATCAGGAGATGTCAAAGCAGAAAATCTCACTGAAAGGTGCAAAAGCAGGAGATCTGATTTGTTCTTCCTCCTTGAGTTACATGTAAACAAGAATTAAGGGGAGACCCAAGTTCACAACACAACAAGCTGCTCAAGGGCTCCACGAAGCAACGTCCTTCTCCAGGTGACACAGGAGTTATGGGATAGAAAGAAACAACTTCATGTACAGCTGAACTTTAAGATCACAACACATGGTTTCCCAGCCACCAGTGCCAACATATGGAAAGACACATCCCAGCCACAGCCCATGAATGGACACGCTGCACTTACCACCACAGACAGGCTTGGATTTCTTGACAGGCTTTAAATAATGGCAACATATGTGAATCTCAGCTTGAAGGTCAAGAGCAAACTCCCCAACAGAGGCTCTTCCTGCACCTTCAGCATTTTCCTTCACGGTTTCTGCCCTGCAGCTACTCACAGCTTCCCTCAGGGGAAGCTGCTGGTGTGGTACTTTCAGGACTGATGCCCCACACTTATCAGGTCAGGAGGGGAGATTCTCTTACTACAGCTCCTATGCAATTTATGATTACCTGTGAGATAAGCCAGGCTTAAAGATGGAGAGGCAATCTGAGCCTGCTGTTTTCTCTGCTGGGTGAAGGTCAGGGCTGTCCCTGAGCCAGTGAAACTGTTCCACACCACCTTTATCTTTGTCATCACTAACAAGGTACCGCTTGGCTTTCTGGTTCTCTGACCAGGATTAACACCCAGCATTCAGCAAGCAGCAAATCTCATCTCGTAGCAGGGTCAAAACACCCAAAGCAGGATCACCAAAATGCAGCTCTCTCCCCTCCGTGTGGCACGTGGAAGACAACAAAAGCCAGAGTGAGACTGCTCTGGAGAGAGCAAACCAGGGATTGTCCAGGTTATCAGCATTCCCCAAGGAACCACCCATGACCAGAGATTTGTCCCACAGCCATAACCAGATGGGCCACTGTCCTGGGGGTCTGCTCAGGCATCGAGGATGAAAACCTGCTCCAGACCACCCTGGCACAGCTACAGCCACTGTGCTGGTACAGGTTTGCCTCTCACTGACCCACCCTGACTGTCACACAAGTACTTGGCTCCACATCAGAGCTCGGAGCACCTTCCAAGCAGAGTTTTATTCTGCTTGCAGATGACTGCTGGGTGTTTGGAGGGGTTGGGGCTCGCTCAGCACCTCTGATCAAGGCAGGTTCTCTACTTAATTAACAATCCTGCTTTTAGAGATGTGGCAGCAAAGAGCAGCTCATTCAGATCAGGAGGCAGCAGCACAGCTTCCAAATATAGTGCTGCACTCAGTTCTGGGTAGGAACAACAGGTTTGTGCTTGGTTTTGATTCATCTCTCCTGCCCCCCCGTGAGGCATCATATAATGATGTTGAGTTTAAGAATAAAGCAATCTGTTCCCAGCACCCTCCTCTGCTTTCCCTTCAAGTCTTTCATCAGTGACTGGCAGCACATGGAATGCTCAGGCATGGAGCAGAGCTGCTCTAAATATGCTCAGTCCTTTCCATTATTAGGAGAGGAGAGGATGTTATTGGGGAGGGAGGGTGATCACCTGGAGGATACTCCGAATTTTAAAGAAAGAAAGAAAGTAAATTTGAAACTTCTGAAGTTTCCAGAGATCACAACATCGATGCAAAGGCACCACTGAATCCAGAGAAACAGCTTCACCAAGCAGAGACCCTTTCCTTTCCCCCACCCTGAGCACACACACACATCCTGAGAGGCTTTAACACACAAAGTGCACCTCACAGGTTCAGGGCAGACCCCAAACCCCTGCAGGGAAACCACCAGAATCCACCCCATCAGGGTGATTTTTCTCCCAGGCACAGCAGGATCTCCATGAACACAAACTGAAAACATCAGTGCCTGATGCACTTCTCCAAACTCGACATGCATTTCCCCTCCTCTCCTGCCAGAAGGGCCTCAGGCTCCTCTCCCTGCCCTGCAAAGCCCCAAATATCTGCAGGATTGCAGAAGGGAAGGTGGCCCAGTGCCCACAGAGAGCCCCTTACACAACCACAGCACTGACCTGCCACCAACAGCTGTCAGGAGGGTCTGGGGGGGAATGGGGGCCATCACCTCCCAAAAACATTTTCACTTCCATTTGCTCACTTGCTGGCACTTAGTGAGCTTTTACCCCCAGATCAGTGCTCCACAGCCCAGGCTCTAAACAAAAACTCCTACTGGGGGCTTCTTCACATTACCAAACACAGCAATTTCCAGGTCAAGGAAGTGCTTTTCGACATCCAAAATCTTCACACACACACACAAACACACACAGTAAATCCTGCTCTTTGATAACAACCAATGCTCCAGAGTTTAAGACAGAATAAGCAGGTCAGTTCATTATTTAAATCCAAGCAACTAGACTTAAAATTCAGGCATTTCCATCTGACAGAGCAGGTACTTACCCAGAGATGAGACAGCCGGGCCAACCACGCAGGTGAGGCACCAAAATCCATCATGGGGCAGCAGATAGAGGAGAAAGGAGAAGAGACACTGGTTAATAAGCAGTTCCAGCCAAACATGAAAAAAAAACCACATCACCCACCAGGAGAACCCCCTGGAGCCACAAAGCCAAGTGCTCACACTTGTATCCGCATGAGCCCGGCAACCCAGCGAACTTCAGTGTCTGACTCTCCCCAGAACTGAAGGTGGAACCGGACGTTCACGTTCAGCCACTTCTTAGAAAAGTAAACACCAAATGGGGAAGGAAAAAAAAAAACACCAAAAAAAAAAAGTCCAAAACCATCGGCATTACCTAACGCTGATAACGCGGCCGGTGGTGACGCAGGCAGCCCCTGGCAGCCCCAGTGAGCACGGACTGCAGGCAGCAGAGCCCCCCCTGAGCACAGCCCCCAGTGCCGGGGCACAGGGCACTGCCCAGAGCCGGGCTGGAGGAGCAGCGAGCTCCGTCAGGGCTCCGGGCTGGCCCTGAGCACTTCTGCGCCCGTCCAGTCCCCTGGCCTTACATAAGTTCTCGTGCAAACTTGTGGAGGGATGGGCACAGCCCAGCGCCGCCGGGCCCGGCTGCACAGGGCCGCCTGAGCCCTCTAGTGGGGCTTCAAAAACTCCACCAAACACCCAGAGACTTAATTTAATTAACACTCTGCCAGAGGCCTCTAAACCCTAATCCTCTCAACAAAAGGATCATTAACTAAATGAAGAGATTCAAGAGAGCAGCGGTGCTCCCAGCCGAGGCAGGGCCGGCTCTGTGCTCCAGTGGGCACACGCCAGGGCCCAAATCCAGCAGGATCCTCAGCCCACACCGCAGCCCCACCGAGGGTCCAGGGACCTGCTTGACATGTGGCACATTGCTGGACTCCTCAACAGTCCCCCTGGCACAGCAGAGAATCACAGAATCATGGAATGGTTTGGGTTGGAAGGGACCTTAAAGCCCATCTCGTGCCACCCCCTGCCATGGGCAGGGACACCTTCCACCAGCCCAGGTTGCTCCAAGCCCCATCCAACCTGGCCTTGGACACTTCCAGGGATCCAGGGGCAGCCACAGCTTCTCTGGGCAACCTGTGCCAGGGCCTCCCCAGCCTCACAGGGAACAATTTCTTCCTCATATCTAATCTAAACCTAGACCAGGTGGATTGATGGGCTCAAGCCCACACCCATCCTTTGGGATGCACCACGATGCCAACAGTCCCAGTGCCATCACCTCCATCGAGACTGAAACCCCAAACTGCTGAACAGGGATTGGAGCTGGAGCACCAGCTGTTTTTCCAGTGTTATTATCCACCGATGCCAAGAGCTTGGATGAAAGCAAAGAGCAGCTTTCCTTTCCAGAGGCAGCCTCAGTCCCTCAGCCAGAGGCTGGGAAAACATCTCCACCTCACCCAGCCCAGCCAGCACGAACAGCAGGAAGGGTGCTCCTCACCAAGGAGCCAGGGTGTGTGTTGGCAGAGGAATTTACATCTTAGCAGGCTGAAAGTCCTTCACAGTCAAAGGTTCCCAGCCCACACATCCCACCCCAATGGGACAGAGATGCAGATCTTGCCTTTTGCAAGTGGCTCCCTTGGAAAGTCACCTCTAACTTTGGAGCCACGGCAGAGGATCCAGAGCAGCTGCAAGGAGCACATCCATGAGGCTGCTCATTAGTGTGGTGAACAGCAGCAGAAGAGCTTAATTACAGGGCAGGGATTGTTCCCTCTGGGTTTGGATGCCAGCAGGAGCCTCGGCGGGGCCGCGCTGCCCCACGGGACGGGTGTTCCTCAACAGCACCCGCAGCCAGAGCCACCTCTGCCTTGGCACATGCAGAGCCTCTGGTCAGCAGGATCCCAGTGGGGGCTCTGGAGGGGCTGCAGAGCCTCATGCTCCAAATGGGAGAACCAGGTGCTGCTTGCAAAAACCTTATCTGCCAGCAACATCTCTGCACAGGTCTCTGGGGATGCTACTGCAGCCCAGCCACAGGTACTGGTCCCCCAGTTTTGGTGCTGTGTGTGAGCACCCCAGTCTCAGCAGCAGCTTCTGGAGCTCAAATGGAGCACTTCACCAGGGCAGAGATGTTTTAGCCCAGACCAACATCACCTTCCTCAGCCCTCCAGGGTGCCAGCCAAGCTGGTCACAGGCCCTCCATGCTTGGGCTTGGATGCTGGAAAGCATTCACAGAGGTTTCCAATTTTGGTAAGTGCCTCTGCTCCTTTCTCCTCCCTGCAGCTCCTTGGGATGTGCCTCTGGGATAGAGCTGACACGTTGTGGCCGAGGATTCCTTGCCCAGAGATGCTGGAATGACTCTTCCCACGGCTACTGAGGTCATCCCACTCTGACCCGGGGCAGTTTTCGGCACACACAGAGCAAGCAGCGCTCTCCCGCTTCACTTCCCGGGATAAAATCCCAAGAGCTCCCATGTCCCCAGCCCAGGCAAGAACACAGATGGTCACGGAGATTAAAACATGCAGAGAATTAACCACCCCCTGCAAATGAGCTTCCTCACCCAGCCCAGCACTGCCAGGTGGTTCGAGGTCCAGCGCTTGGATCTGATCATCACGGTTTGCTGAGCTCCCACAACAGCCTCGGATCGAGCAGCACAGGGGCCAGGGAGCCGAGCAGGAGGAAGGCAGTTTGTAGGGAAGGCAGGATTCAAACTGCCAGAGACCACGTTCACCTCCTGCTACAGCACAAGGAAAAGCAGCAGCACCGGGAACAAGCCTGGCCAGTGGCACGGATCAATTCTGCGCTCGGATATCCTGTGTGTTCCCACTGAAAGGCAGCTGGGATGGAGCAAACAGTGCTGTCACCCTGAGGAGAGCCATCTGCGACCCTGGACACTGCTCACAGGGCACCAGGTGCCCAGAGGCTGCCAGCAGGGAGTGAGGAAAACCCACACCAGCCCCCGCAGCCTTTCCTAGAAGGATGAAGTCTTGGCACTCAGCTGAGGCACAGGATCCACCTGGATGGACCAGGATGGGGCCACGTGACCGTCCTGAGAAAGGCAGGGCTTCTCCAGCCTGCCTCCAGGGAGGAGCTGCACCCCAACCCCCCCAGCAATATTAAGTCTTATTTTATTTTTACTCAAAACCACGGAATAAAACTCCGACAGGAGTGGATCCCTTGCTCGGCCACCTCCCAGCTGCCAGTGGGGATCCTTAGGGCCGGGTTTCAGGCAGTGCCACACTGCAGATGACCCCGTTTGCTATTAAAAGCCTGCACTGTGCACCCGAGGAAATCCCCGAGCAGCGCTGACCCCATCTGCCAGCCCCGGATTGGCCGAGGCCCATCCCGGCCATACGCCACAGATTCACCTCCACGTCAGCCACGGCACCTCCAGCACAACGGCAACAAAGTCACGTTACAGCTCAACGTGGCCCCGGGCAGGGCCAACATCTGCCCTCCCTCCTCATCCCTCGGGTTCACCCCGGGGCAGGGAGGTGACTCGGTGCTGCCCTGTCTGACACACGCCCTCAGCGCAGAGAAAGAGCTCCCCCCCTGGTTCTGGAGCGCCCACCCTGCCCCATCTCTAAGGGTTTTTGGAGAGTGGATATAGAAATACAAGCTCTTAGAGGCTGGTGGTGTCTGGTGAGCACCTAAACCACGGTGGCACTCGGAGGGATCAGCTCGGGGAGGTCACGTCCAGTGTGATGCAGCCTGGAACTCATCAGCTTCGAGGCATCAGCCCACCCCAGCTGCCCACACCGGGTTGCCCAGGCTGCAAACCAGCTCAGAGCTTCCCCACCACTGCCACTCTCACAGGATTGCTGGAGTGCCACTGTGGTCAGCTCTGAAGGCTCCCAGCACACGTCAAAGCCTCACGCCCCCTCCTTAAATCCCACTCAGGTCAACTGTGGCCAGGTGTAATTAGCTGCATGAAAGGCACTTGAAGAGCTTCACCTCATCCCTTGCTACCAAACCTGGCTTTCCCAGGAATGGCAGGAATGGGAGTAGAGAACAAGAACAGGCAGGAATAGGAGCAGAGAACATTTTAACAGGATTTGTTCATTTAACTGAACAGTGGCTTTATTTGTGTTGGCAAAGAGCTTTGGGGTGAGCCAATGGAAGAGCAAGGGCAGGCCCTACACCCCAAAACACTTTCCAAGGGCCAGAGAACACACTGTTGTTGAGTCCTTGGCCGTCCACAGGCCAGGATGGGGCTGGGGTGGCTCCCACAGCCTCAGCATCCTCCTGGGGGGGTTCCCAGCTGCCCCAAATCACCAGGCTGCAGGAAGTGACCTCCAGCCTGGGAGACACAGCACAGTAAAGTGTCCCAAGCTCCCTTCCAGTCTCTTCTCCTAAAATCTGCCAACGAGCAGCAGCTTTGGAGCCTTCCCAGAGCTGCAGGGTCTGACTCGAGGGGGCTCAGACAGCACAAAGCTGTTCTGACCCCACACTTCTGCCCCCACACAGCCCAGATGGTGCCTGTGTGAGCTCTGCCCACGGTGCCCCGTCCTTGTCTGGTAGCCCAGGATTTCCTCGGGGGGCATCAGGAGAGGACTAAACACAAACCACACTAATTGGATAGACACAGAGTCCTGCAGCCCTACAAAGCTGCCAGCAGCTGCTCAGAACCTCTTGTGAAACCCACGAAAAACAGTTTCATCTGAGGAGCAGGCGTGGATTAAACGCCACAAACGCCCTTTTCTTCCCTCTGTGCAAAGTGCATTTTCCCCCACACTGAGGTCCCACAACAACACCCAGCCCGGCAGATCAAACCAGGAAATTTAGCAAACTTTGAGCACGAACAATAGCGGGAGGATTTTCCAGACCTTCAAGCTTGTTTGGCAAGTCCCAGATTATGTAAAGCGCCGCTCTGCCATTGTCGGGGAAGCCGTGCCCGGTGCCGGAGCCAGCTGGCACCTCGCTGCCCGCCCGGCACTGCCTGTACCCAGCAAAGGCAGCGGGGCTTGTGCAACACCACAAACTCCTTCCCAGGCACCTTCCACTGCAGCAGCCGCTGCCTTTCATTTTATGCCTAATTGTTACGTGATTAATCATCTTCCCAGGGTCCAGCTTTGTTTTCCAGCCCATCCTGCCCAGGCATTTGGTGCCCTGGACAAAGAGTCTGCTTTGTGTCTACAGCGCGGTTTTACCGGGGCTGTGCCCAGCACTGAGGGATCCCTTCCATGGCTTAACTAATCCTTGGCTTTTCTGCCAGTTGGGCCATGCCGGAGGGCTGAAGCGCTTATCGCTGCGCACACATCCTCCGGGAAAACAATACGGGAGGCTGAACTCATTCCACATTCAGCGCCCAGCTGGAAAAACCCCGTCGGCACCCCCGAGGCAGGCGGGATGGGAGCCGGCATCCCTGGTACCCGGCTCCACGCACGATCCGTGTCCCCTGGCAATGGCCTCGCACATGGTCCCGCTGCATTTACCTAATTAAGACTTAATGAAGTGGGGAGATCTATTGTGGGCCTGGCAGGGGGAGCAGATGTGCCCCCTGAACCCGCGGAAAGCGCACTGCTGTCTCCAGGGTGAATCAGCAGGAAAAGCTCGGGCTGGGATGCACAGCCCTGCAAATTCCAAACCCCGCTGATCTCTCAGAGCAGGAACGGGAAATGCTCTGGTCATCAGCAGCCTCTAGTGGGGAGAGGTGGGCAGCGGGGGCGGCCGCTTCGGCCGGACCCCAGAGCCACAGTGACCCACCCTGGCTGTCCCCACCAGCCCAGAAGGGAGCGGCACGGCACAGCCCCGACGCTCTGAGGGACCACAGCCCTGCTGGAATGTCCAGGGTGTGACACTGCTCGTCCTCACGCACCGGGTGCTGGCCCCGGGCTAAGCAGGGAGAGCCGGCTACAGCCCCTCCCCGTGAATCCCAACTCGCACAAATCACTGCACGAAAGGGACACATCCCAGGCAGCTCCCCTCCCCACATCACACCTCAGCTCCCACACCTCCATCCAGCGTGGCCAAGAGCCAACTATCACCTCAAACTTCCAACCACCTCGAGCCTCTTCCTGCAGCTAAAACACTGCTCAGCAGAGAAAGGACTGTTCCTGCCCCATCCCCGGGCAGGGACCACCTGCAGCCCGCCCTGGAATAGCTGTGGAGGGAGCTCAGGAAAACCTTGTTGTATATTAAATCAGTGACATTAAATCATAACTTCAGAGTGCCCTGCTCGGGGAACAGCTCATGTTTTGCCTTCCTCCCAAGCGACTTTCACTCTCTGTTGGCTCGGAAAGGCCCGCGCGGTGCGGAGCGATGCGGCTGCAGGCAATTCCAGCAGCTGCCAGGCTGCGCGCCGGGAACAGGGAACCTCATCCCAGCAGCACCGCCGCGGATGAGAAGGCACTTTCTCTCCTCAGCAGGTTCCAAACCCTCTCGGGAAGGCCTGAAGTTTCTCTGAAGAGCGAGGAAAAGCCAAGTGAAGGGGCTGAGCACCACCGTGGGAAGCAGTTTGGTGCGCGGATCAACTTTTGGCTGCTGCTGACTCGCCTTCCCCACAGGCAGGAGCAGCGTGTGCCTCACTGCGGGAGAGAAGCTGAGGGGCTGCCAGCGCCAAGAGCTGGATGAGATTCACGGGCCCCGCAGCTGGGAGGATGCAAACTGCTCCACGGGTTTCGGCTGCCTCCTCTCAGGGACAGACACGGTGCAGCTGCATCACCGCGGGCACAGCAGGGCAGGGGCAGGGCAGGGGCATTAAGGAGGATTAAGCCAAACACGGAACTTGTGTCCCGTGTCACCTCAACTCTGGTGCAGGCGCAAAGTTACTCCAGCACGAAGAGGACTCGGAGGAGAGTGACCCCGGCTCTGCCAGAGCCACATCCGTGCCTGCCTTAGAGCCTTAGGGAGGGAGGAGCAGGGAGACGGGGAAGTTCTGAGGTGCACCTCGTAAGAAAGAACCCGACTCGCTCCCGCGCCCCAGGGCGGCTCCTCTCAGAGATTCCCTGCGCCGTCCTCCTTCCCCGTCCCGGCTCGGCCGGTCCCGCTGCCGGGCGGTGACACAGCACGTGTGAGGTGTGACAGTGCCGGGGCCCGCCGGCGCTCCCCGAACCTCGGCCCCGCACACCCTGTGTCGCCGACATCAGCCCCCGGCTCCCAAAACCCGAGGAGCAAACGCTGGATCTCCCCGAGCGGGAGCCCCGGCGTAAATCAATCCCCGGGCGAGGAGGCGGCTGCCGGCAGCGCCGAGCCAAGGCACACCCCTCCATTGCAACACAGCCCTAAAGATAGCCCTAAAGATTGTCGCTGTCCCCCGCTGTCCCCCTGCCACCCCGCCGGGCACCGGGGAAGGCAAACGCCACCGGCACAGCCCATGGCAGCGACCTGTCACCGGGTTCAAACCAGGTTTACACCAACCCCTCGTCCCACCCACCAACCACAGCTGCCAGGAGGGAGAAATTCGGGAAGGGAAGGGATTGCAGGAACCGCCGGGGACGCCACACGCGCCTCTGGGTTACAACATCAGCGCAAAACGTCCCCATCGAGGAGGGGATGTGGCGACATCACCACCCCACCCCAGGGCCGCAGGGAGGTCGCTGGGGAGGTTTTAGTGAGCCAGGACAGGGACCGACGGCAGGAGAAGCCCCCGGGAAAGAGATGGACGGCAGGAGAAGCCCCCGGGAAAGAGATGGACGGCAGGAGCAGAGCCCTGGCACCCCCAGCTCGGCTTTGGGAATCGTCTCTGCAGGCACAGACGGGGCTGGGGGAGAGGGGACAGAGCTCTCTCCAAGCTCAGGTGGAGCTGCTGCACCCCGGGCACAGCCCCGGCAGCACCAAACCAGGACCAAGAGCCAGAGCCAGAGCCAGGTGCCAGCACGGGAGGTGCCACCTCCCAGGGCGGGACACGGCGGGGGTCAGGGGGGACCCCAATCCCTGGGGCTACACCCGCCT
>VYXB01004473.1:117995-132560 GCA_013397135.1 Pachyramphus minor | reverse complement strand
ATCTACAAGGAGGATACAAGTTTTAGGCAGTATCCCCAGGTGGGCCTGATTCACCAACACTGGCAAAGCCTCTTGCACTCTTGGTCAACGATTAAGCTATGAATGGTTGTTGTTCATAGCATCACAGTATTAACTAAAAAAATTATTCAATTTTGAATTTTTAATTATTTAATAAACTCAATTACTTCAGATTTTACATTTTCTTTCACTATAATGGTAGCTCCAGTACATCAGTTTACTCTCTCATGAATGATAGTATATATATATATCTATATATATATATCTATATCTCTTGTTGAGACCAAGCTACTGTAAAATTGAAGATTCTATATATGCAAAAACCTGTTAACTACGTAAACCTTCAAGCCATACACACCACTATTTCGTTCTGCGCCTCTTTTCCACATTTCAGTACCTGGTGGCTTTTAAAAATTTCCAGGGATGAAGACTTCACAACCTCTGTTCCACTGCTTGGTCATTCTCATTGTAGAAAAGTGCTTCATTTAATTGTTTATTAACTGACTTACTCTTGAAGGTTTAAAATAAAAGTTTTCATTTCTGCATAAGTTCATACATAATGTTTGACTATCGAGTAGTGAAAATATGGTGTGCTTGCTATCATTGAGAAAGAAATTAAAAGTTAAAAGAGACAAGTGGAAAGAGAGAGAAACAGGTGAAGGAGAGGAAAGAAGGATGAGAAGAAAAGCGTGTTGAAAGCGTTCACTGAATTTATTAAAGACCAAAAAGAAAAATAGGATTTTCTACTAGCTGAGCTTATTTCAAATATCTGAAAGGTGCGGAAGATGGGAAAGACCATGAAAGGCAAGTCTGCATAACTCTAACAACAAACATATCCCTGTAGATTTTTTTCTCTCTGCAACAACATGCAGCTGCAAAAGATTTATTCACGTTCTAGGAGCAGAACAGGATCCCCTCTGCTTCCCAATGATTTACCAAACCTGTCACATTAGGATGACTCCCTGCTGAGTTACAATTTAACCCTGAATAAGAAGAAATTCCTCACAGTGTTCTGTTTCTGGCTAATTTAGTACTGAAGTACAGGAAAAGTAGAAATGTTGTGCTCAAAAGGAGAAAATAAAGAGACAAAAAAAAATTAAATCAGTTTACTTCAAGTATGTGACAAAGACAGATGAAAGAAATCCTTCACAGATTAAGTGAATCACTGGAATAATCATTATTTCATATAAAAGATAAGCAGTGGAATAACTTGTACTTAAGGTTATAGAAAATGTATAAATTATGTTAAAAATCTAGACAAACATGTTTGAAACGAGGAGATGGAGTGAATTTCAGAAGCCAAGGTTTGTGTGGTACAATTCTATATATTTTTCTTTTTTTTTTTTATGTTTTTGATCTTAAACCCACAATTTTACTGTCAACTTTAAAAATTATAGTAAGAAAGATCAAAAACGTAAATTAATACAACAATGATCAAAAATTGCTTAGATCATATAATTAACTGAAACAATGTTTGTTTAAATATAAATAAATAAGTTTATATATTTGAATTTCTATACTTTAGATACATTTATACAGGCCTTTAGTGGCCAGAAATATTATTAGCATTATATAAGCAGCTTTTAGCTTGAAAAAATCCACAGGTAAAATTTTTATTTGTGTGTTGGATGCTTTTATGAAATTCTGAAACCCTTTCAAAGTGATACAAACATCTGATATTCCACGGTGCATATATATAGCAGAGGTGTATGTTACGTCCAACCACTAAATCTTAATGAATAGATTATTAGCTGGAATCACTTAGAACTGTCACTTGTGGTTTAAATTTATTTTAGAAAATATTATTTTTACATAACTCTTCTGAAGTGCCACGTGAGACATTGAAACGCCTTTTTTCCCCTTTTTTCCTGTAGCTAGTTTAAAAATACTTTTTAAAAATAAGATCAAAGAAACAAAAAACCCAGTGTGTAATTAAGCAAAAAGTCCTAACCAGATATTTAAACTAGAATGTAATCATTTGTAGTTAAGGTTTAAGAGTAGGATGTAACAAAAGTTATTACGAAACAAAAGGAAAGAAGCTTATTTGATATTTTCATATTGTTTGAAACAAATCAGTTTATTTGGGCAAATTAATTTCTTGGGTTGCTGCAGAAAAATTTTTCTAAAGTTTCTTCCAAGCTCAAAGAAGAGAAGAGTTGTGCTATGGGAGATGGAAGAAATTAGTACAAGCGGAAATGATTTCAGACATGTCTGAACGGAGTGAGGGATATCAGACAGGGCCACGGTAAATGCAGTTAGACTCTTGGTATAACATGTGCCTTGTTGAAAAGGCTGGCACAATATCCCTGAGGATAGAAATGCTTCCCTTTACCTCTGATTCAGTCAAATTCACACAAGTTTCACCAGAAAGAAAAAAAAAAAAACCAAGAGAGAAAAAAAGAGATTAAGAGGGATGTAGAATCATTTCCTACAACTGTCACAGTTCTTGTACCACTGATTTGTTACTCTTGATGTTAGGGGATCCATTGTGTTATCCACGGCCATGAATCCAATGGGACTAGAGGTAATTAAAATATAAAAAAAGAAGGTGACATATGGTACCAAATTAGTGATTTCTTAAACCCCAGAGAAAAAGCATTTTAGGAAAAGCAAAAGTCCCAAATCTGATTTGAATTAATCAAAATTGTTTAATTATTACATGGCTCATAAGTTTACATAGGAGACCAATAGAAATACTTCCATTGCGTGACTTTTTAGGAAAAAGATTTTTCTTAAATATGATTTTTCCAAATGTCCACCATGCCTACAAGACCACTGCAGTTCATAATTTTTCAATTTATTTTTATATAAGCCAACGTGAGTATTCTTCAACAGAAAGCCTATGGTTTTTAGATGTTCAGCTTCAGAAAACATTAAATAACTTCAAATGTTTGCCATGATTATATTAAGCGCAAAACATCCTTGTGATCTGTCTAATCACAATAAATACTGATTTTCTAGTGTTCCCATATTAAGTACTTTTTGTATAATCAGAGGGCTGATGGATCATATATAAATTAATATACTTAAAATGTTCACACTTACGAAGAATCATTCAATGTTTGCTGCAAATATTCAATTACATATTTAAAAAACCCTGAAATGGTCAACCAAACAAGTAAAAGATGCACCATCCTCCACATTGCAAAAGATAAACAAATGTAGTTTGTCTTAATGCCAAAAAAAATTCTAGAGTTTTGAAAAGAGAGTCCCTGATGAAACATGACTGCTACAGAAAAAGTGTAAAAAATCATCCTGTGTATAAAGTAGGTAACTCACAAGCATAAAATATATATTTGTTTATATAGCATTCAAATTTTGGTTAAACTGTATAATTCAACCCTGTAAATTATACATATTTTGTATAGCATAGCACCAGAGTATAAGATTCCAGAAATACATTCTCGCAAATAGCAGCAAGTGTACAGTCAAAAAACCAGCAATGACCTATTGCTATGAGATTCAGTGTAATTAAGCTTGGCACAGCCGCTCAACAATATGCATGCTATAAAATAAAAGGAGTAGGAAAAACAGCAGTATGATACTTCAGTGCCAAACCACCAAACGTGCTTTAAAAGCCCATGTTAGGAGCACTCTGGTGGTATTTTCAACTCTTCAGGCTTCACAGCAAAATGTACTGGATTCCCAGTGTAAGAAAGATGTAGATAAATTGGTGTGCATCTGGCAAAAGGTGACCAAAATGTTAAGGCAATGGAGCATTTACCATGTGAGGAGAAGCTGAAGTAGGTGGGTGGGTCTTATTTTGAAATAGAGGAAAAAAAGATCTGAAGGGACACAATATCATCTTCCTAATGTCTGAGTAAACAGAAGCTTTTTACTGACTGATTTCTGATTGGAAATACAGAAAAGAAAAAATCACAACAGTATGAGATTGCCAGGACAGGTTGTTTCAAGACTCTGACTGTCAAAATCCATAGAAACTAGGTGTGAATTTTGTGTTGACCCTGTTTTGAGGGGGATTTTGGACTAAAAATCTTCCCCAGGTCACTTCCACCCAGGGTAATTCCATGATTCATGATACTGAGAAAAGTTGTGAGGAAGATGAGAAAGAGTTAAAGTTATCAAGAAGCAATTTCTTTAAAATCCAAAGCATAAAATATTTCAACATAAGAGGATCACATTTTTTATGATGAATTGTGCTCAGATCAGGGAATGTCCACATGAAGTAAAAAGAAAACGTGAATCAACTGGGAAAAGAGAAGCAAAAACACCTATTGGAAATCAAAAGGGAATAAACTATAGTGAGTAAAGACATGAGATGCAGAAATCAGGGTGTGTAACACCATGGACACGCTGTGTGGGACAAGCTGGGGGCCTGAAATGGGCATCAGTAGGAGGGCAAGAGGCTGGAAGGAGCATAAAGGGCAGTGATTTCTCTTCTTTTCATGACTTGGAGAAGACGAAAAAGAGTTGTCAAAGAGAAAGTCAGTAGATCTTGTGGAGTGAAAGTAAACAGGGTGATTCTGGTAGGTACAATTCTGGAGACTATATCAATAAAATCAAACAAAGGTGAAAATCAATTTGATATTTGACAATAAAAATTTAAAAATAAGCAAAACTCCCCCCCCATATTTGCAATAAATAACAAATCTCAGAGGGATTGATTCATATTTTTTCAATTCTGCAATGCCTCCTGAGTCCGAAAAACCAGTATAAAGAACTGCTCAGAAATCCTTTTTGATCTTTGAGCAGCAAAGGTATTTATTGACAGCTCTGGGAAACAGGTCAGCTAAACAAACCTGGACAAACCTGCTCCAAGAGTTCACACAAAACCAACAGTTTTTATGTACTTTTCATATATGCTTAAATGCATAATCATGTGATTACAACATTCATCTATACATATTCATAATAGGTGGAATATAGCTGGAGCTCAGGGAAGGCTTGGGTGGAGCTCCTCTTGTCTTTCAACCAATAAGGGTAGTTCTGGCCTTCATCTTATGAGTCTGGGGGCTAAAAGAAGTCTTCAGCCTGACCTTCTCTCTTTTCTTATTGTCTGTGACCGGCTCACTGAAGCTTGGAGAAAGTCTGGGCTCCTTGCCTATTTCTTCTATTCAAATGTCTACTCTAGCTTACTTTGCTCTAATTTATTACCCTAGATCTACTGCATGATGTTTCTATCATTCTTCTATGTTTAGGTACAGTGAACAGAACAGAACAGGTTTTTCTTTTAGCAAGAGCAGGTTTCAGAGGCGGCTCAGAGATAATTTGGTTAACTCTTTTAGGCCTTACTCTTCTTTCACTCCCACCAGCACTAATACCAATCTTCTTTCTAATGATGTAGGGGGCAATTGCAGGCGTTATTATCACAGCATCAGTGCCAGAGTTTAAGCACTCACGTAGTTTTGTCAAAAAGAGTGAGCACAAAATACTAAGAAGTGTGTATGTTGAGCTGAATAAGGAAAGGCACCCCATTTTTATTTAGTGACTGATGTGGTATTAGAGCTCATTTTGCATGTTCTAAGCCACAGTCACAAATGAAAAGTTAAGGTAAAGACTTTTAGAGTTTTAAAGAAATGTTAAGAAAAGACAACCTTAAATCTGTTGTTTCTAAATGGATAGAATAATAATAGTTTAACTGGGAAGAATTAAACTAAACTGATATCCTCCCTACCAGTTAGGCCTGAAATTCATGCACCTTTCAAGTCTACTTTTTTAGATAAATCCACTAGATTGAGAATGGACTTTTGTTTATTTGGAATGCAAAATCCAATAATGATTTCTAAAAAAATATTATTTTTCATTGTATTTAAACTAAGTTATAAGAACTCATCTCCAAGGCCCCAAAATTCTATTCCCTTGGAGACAGAAATTATAGAAATGCTGTATAATCTAGAAGGAGTAAACATTTTTGTAGTATAAGCATGTCTCTAAGTTAAATCACTTTCTGAACTTTTAGTTCATTTGCTGAACTAAACCATAAACATCAATATTTTATTTTATTTTATTATTTGAGTCATAAATGAGCTAAACTACCTCTTAGGCTGCCTTTGCAATACTGAGGTCCTCCTTCACTTACCAAACCCAAAATAAATTACTCTTTCTCTGAATTAAGAGCTTAAGCACCTGTGTAGCTGATTTCCAGTTCAGTTATCTCAACATGAGATTCTGCACTTCTCTTTGTGTGTTGTACAATTCTTTTCTGATAGCTTTGAGTCCTGATTTACAAATCCAAGACCTTTGCACACAGCATTACATGCTCTGCAATTAAACAGCATGTGGTATCAAAGGAAAATTATGTATTTTCCTTTCACTAACAGTAAAAAAAAAAAAAAAAGAAAGAAACAGAGCATACTTGTAGAGCATTGTTCTTTTAAGTAGTTTAAAAATTTAGAGAAAGTTACAAAGAGATATCGATAAATACAGGGAACTACAACATCTTGTCACTTACAAATTTGAGACTATATTTTTGCTTAGAACTGATTGTTTCAATTAAACAGTGTTCCCATTCTCACATCATTATCTCCATATAAGTTGTCATTTTACTTTCAAACAACAGACTGGAGACTACATAGTTCCTAACAAAAAAGAACAGTTGTGTTTTAAGTAAACAAAGATATCAAGGACTGAAAACATTCTTATGCTGCCTGCCAAAAAGTACTGAAAGTGTTTTGGGATTTTTAGCAGTCATTCTAATGGAATTACTAATTAATTATATTATGAAATATCATAGACTTGCATATTTTAGGCAAATTCTGAGGATTTCTTACCCTGATACCTGTGAAAGTGATAAACGAAGAAAGATTTCACATTGTAAATACAGTATTTCTCTATGTTAATGACAATATTAAAGGACTCACATACATTTTCTGAATATGTAATTTCCACTAAAACTAACTGCTCTTGTCTTCATTGATATTTAGAATTTATATATCAATCAATGAAATGAACACACTACATCAGTCTTTTTCTTCTACATCAGAAATTGCAGGCCGCAAGAGTTGCTTTCTACATAATTTTTCCTTTTCTATTTTTATCTAGTGCCATAAGGCTGAAGACTTCCAAAGTTAGTTTTAAAACCATTATCCCCTTGAGGATGAAAGAAAACCCCAAAGATAGAGGAGGAGAAAGTGGGTGAACCACAAAATCAGAAATTAAAAATATACTTTTTGCGCTCAACACTGCCAGTGCATGGGCAAAGCCAAATACACCTCCAGGAATGGCAAAATTCTAAAATTGATCAGGGAAATGTCAGTATTTACTCAAATATTGATACACACATACTGACTCACAGATACACTGTTTTCCAGAATCTGCAAGAATTTGCCTTGGGGCGAGGCTTCAGAGACATTTATTGTCCCAGGGTGAGCTCAGTAGGCATATGAACAGTGCAACACAGTCTTGACAGTATTTTATTCGTCTAAAAATAAGAGCAACAAAAAATGCCTAATTTTGCCATGAAAGTACGACACACCCTATTTAGGAGTATACATTTTCTTTCTAAATAGCCAAATTTCAAAAAGATGGAGGGTAAAGCCAGTGAGCTAAGTGAAACCTGACTTATCTACCATAGTTATAAGAAATTATCAGTTTTTTAACAACCTACATAAAATGTTAAAAAGTATTTAACACTTCCATAAGCGTTTAAGATGCAACAAGAAAATAAAATACTAACAGCTAGAATTATAATATAAATACTTTCAGCTATTTAAAAAAACATTATTAAGTCAATTTGGCTACAAAATATTAAGTATTTATTACTCAGCTTATAAATAAGGAAATGTAAATAAACTATGAAATTACTACATACATGAAAGGGAAGTTTTGGTAAAATTAGGATTAAAGTCCCTCAGGTGATTTAACCTGCAGTCCATCATGCTAGCATCGGGCTAATTGGCTAAATATTAGTCACCACTGAAGAGTAATGACTTACAATGTTCTTGAGACAGAAAATTAACAGATCCACACCAATCTGTCCTTCTCTACTTACCACTCTGCACCAAGAGGCCATGTTGGGACCAGAATATGAAATAACAGGGCGCCCGTGAAGCGCTCCCTCATAAAATTACTGAGATGACATCCAACAGGAAGCAAACAGTCATTTGGCCATTACCATGCCAAATTGCTTATGCAACGGGAGCAAATTGCTTCAAACAAATGACTACACCTGGGAAGGGGCCTCGAGCCTCCTAGTAAATCTGCACCTGATACTGAAGGCAGCTGGCAGGGTTTCACAGCACACCTTCTAAGTCTCTCAGGAGGAGAGGATATCATTGTTGGCAGGAGCTCCTGACAAAATCATGTTGAGTGGGAAGATCAAGCAGTTTTAAAGCCAAAATGCAATTTTCTCACTGATCCTCTGCATTAGAACAGCGTTTTGGGTGCAACCTGAGTCCCTTTTTGAGCCAGCAAATACCTCCTTAGGGAGAAAGCGTGCATCAAACAGCCCTAATAATCATGTTTTTACTCTCTCAGGGACCATTCCATGGGTGAGGAGAGCTTAGTTTAATAAGACCTTGGTTCCGCCAAAGCCCATAATCTTGTGCTTAACTTTGACCTTGCGGTTATTTACATTAAAATCTCAGAACAGCTTGTGCTTGGAAATCAACATAGAAGCTTCAGTCAGTTGGATCTCAAGAAGAGAAAATTTAGTGTTAACACTAAATTAGCCTAAATAAAACAAATTACCAAGTTTGAAATGCAATACAGGGAATGCCATGAGAAACTGATATACTGGATGCCGTCAGAAAACCACTTGGAAATTTCCCACTTTTTTTGCAGAGATCCTTGTTTAGCAAAGAAAGCTGCAATTCTAAAAGCATTTGCACAGGTTGAGTGTGGACATGTATGCATATTTACATGCAGGCAACAGTAAACATGCATTCAAGTCAGGAATTTGGATTTCTTTAATTTTGATTTTCATGAAAGCTTTTTTTCATATTGCAATTTGTATTCTGTATAAGGAACTCAGGTTCATACAAAGCAGTACAAATGAACTTGTACGGATTTTGATGTGAAAAATGAAGTTTAAATGTCATATTAGCCAACACAATGACATTCCCTCAGCATCATAAATTGGGGTAGAGCATGCAAAGTCATATTTTCAGAATTGTTTCAAATGTATTATGCCAGTTCTGAATCATCTTTCATGCCAAAATTAAGAGTACTGACGGGGATAACCAGTGTGATTTTTGTACATACATATTTCCACTGCATTTGCCTCCTTTTATGTTCAACAGAGTCCTTGTGCCCATATCTAAGCAAAGTTGCTACTTAGAACTGTAATTTTATAGTCTTACATTGATGCTGAAACAATATGTTCTAATCTAGGAAGCATATCCATTTTCATAAGAGATAATATATATCTCCAAGGGTTTTTCTAATTACATTAAGCCCATTTAAACCTCTGATTACTGCAGTGAAAATGTGCATTCTTTAATGGATCAGACAGAGCAGCTTCTAGAAGCAGATGAAGGTACTTAATTCAGTTTGTAGTTTCATTAATGCAGATTTCAAAATAATTTAGAGACATAATCAACAGCAAAAATTCCCCTATGGTTTTATTTGATATGTCTTTACCTTTTTTTTCTGTTGATTTTTTTCTCTTTTTTTTTTTTAATTATCATTATTTAGTGCTCGCTCAAAGCACCAAAAAAAAGGCATTATTTTGCAACTTCACACTGTATTTTTCTGACACACAATGCTGGTAATGTAGTATATATTTGAAATCTGGAAACTGCAGATTATTTTCAAACTGGTGACAAATTATAAATAAAAATATTAATTCTGTATATGCAACTTTACCTTAATAAAATAGTTGCTCGTAAGCCTGTTTCTTCTCATGTAGATGTGCTGCTTGACTGCTTGAGGAGAACTGTTAATCTTTATCCTCTTAGGTCTTTTACAACCCTGAAGACATCCAGAAATTACAAAGACCCTGGGACACAGTCTGTCAGAACTGAATCCTACAGTGAAGAGAACTTTATACCTACACTATAAGGTAACCTGGATTTATTTCTCTAGAAAAAGCAATAACCCCATAGTTAGTTCAGATTTCACGTTCATAAATTCCTCACAGCACCATTTCTGGCCATAAAACCTCATAAAAGGAGAGGGAAAACACTTAGATTTATGTTCTGATTCAGCACAAAAGTTTGAGAATTGAATTCGTTGTTAAGACTTCAGAAGCTGTGAGAAGGGAGGAACAACCACAACTCTCAGTTGGGTACACTCTCACCGTCCAAGTCGTTCTAACAGGATTATATATAATCTTGTTTGGCTTTGAATATGTGCAGGGAAATTCAGTGTAAACAACAGTGAAGTCGGAACAGCAAAGCATACCTTTTTCCACAATAAAGAAGATTGGATGATCAGTACCTTTATGATCTTAGGAGGAGGTGGAATCCCAAGTACAAGCCTGGTTTTGAATGTTTCAATATATTGCTTTTACTATCAGTTGATGAATTTTGTTCTTATTTCACTGACCTGGTTTAGGTGGTACAGGGCTCTTAGGAACCCAATCTAATAGAGGGTGCCCCCGACAGTTACAGGGATATTGGGACTAGATAGTCTTTAATGTCCTTTCCAACACAGGTCATTCTAAGATTTTATGATTCTATGAGTAAATAGACTGTACTGCTTCTCATAGTGCTTTATAAGGATTTATTAAATAAAATGAATCCATACATCACTCTGATAAGTGTCTGGAATTACTTATTTCACCAAATCATGGGACTAAAAAATGGTACATAAAAAGACAAAGTCAGCTTCTTTTTTTATTATTTTTTTTTTTATTTAAAGGATTTGAAAGCAATCTAAGACCCATTTTCACATAGATAAGTAAGACAACCAGTGAAAATCAGTTTTGATCTAACATGTTAAAAACTACATTATTACTCGGGTAACCTTCTGTACGTTTCTGTCAATGTTAATAGAGAAGAAGTCTACAACCGTGTTCTACCTTAGATAATCATATTTATGTGGAGTTGAAAAGCAGAGGCACAGATTTGGCGTCGTTCAAGGAAATAATAAACCAGTTGACTTCAGCAGAGCAGCTGTTGCCTCAGTAGTTGCTGGTTACAAAGAATCAAGATTTTTTTCCCTGCTGTCCTGACTTTGGTTTGAAAACACAAAAGTTTGAACGAGTTGGAAATCACTGTAGAACAACACTACAACTGGGGAATGTTTATACTCTGAGAAGGGAGCTCAATTTGTTTAGCCTCTAAAATAAAAGGTTAAAGGTGATCTAAATGCAGTTTTCATTGTCATAAAGGAAGGAGCCTGAGGCAGGAAAAAAATAAGACTCAGAGCAGCACAACTAAAAGATGAGAGGTACGTGAGTTGCATGAAGGGAAGTTTCCAACAGATTTGTGTGTTAAGAAGAAGAAGCATTCTCAAGGTTAGGATGAATACGTATTGGGAGCGGTCCCAGAGAGTTGGCAAAATCTCTGTCCTGGAATTTTTTTTTTTTTATTTCTTTACCCGTCAGGACCCTGAGGATACTAATCTAAGTCTGAAGTAATCCCTGCTTTGAATAACTCTACCTCAGATGTCCTTTTTATTCTACACAATTTTCTGATCAATCTCAACCAACCCCGCAACTCTGCACTTACAGAGCTCAAACCCTCCCAAAACCATGGCTTTTTATTCCCAACCCTTCTTGTATAAGTATGCTAAATAAAAAACTGAAAACAGGACTGTTAGAAAATGATCTGTGAGAGATGAGGATCCATTCCTTCCTGTAGGTTAAGCAGTAAATGGAGAAACTTGTGCTAATATGTCCAACATTTTATGTCTTTCCTTCTCTACAACATCTGAGATGAAAGCAGGGTATTAAAACATTTTACTTATGTCCATCAAAGCTTTAGTAAAAATTTGAACATATTAATTAATAACTATATATTTTATAATAAAAATAAAGTATAATAAATACATATTTTATATTATATAATACAGTGTAAAAATACAGTGTATCAAAGAATATATTCCTAACACAGAACACGAAGAGACGCTATGACTCTTTGTCAAATACATCACACTGCAAATAGATGTTTCTTTTGGGCAAAGGTGGAGGGACAATGAGAATTATCATATTGTCAGCTGGATTTTTTTTTCCTTAGGTTTAAAATACACTTAGAACCATAATTATCTTTTAGGCAGAATCAGAAAAAGTTATTCTGGTCTCATAAGCAGAGCATGTCAGTCCGTGAGGCTTCTCTGGAAAGTCAGACTGTGAAGTCAGTGAATTATATAACATGCACAGTGAGATAAAAAATTTTCTATTTCATATGCTTTGTTGTCAGTCTTATATGAAATGCATCCAACCATGTGGTTGACACATTTTGCCTCCAGCAAAGCAGAAAAAAAACCTAGAATGAGCCCATAGATAGTTTTTGGTTGAGACTTCAAATTAAGAGAAAGAAAAATGTTAATTTTGAAACATAGTTTATTCAGTTCTAGTAGTCTTGATGAAACAACTCTTAAGCAAATACTCTGTAGTATTCCATATGCAAGGTCTATATGATTAAAATATCTTCAAATTGTCATGTTTAGGCTGGATTCCACAGAAAGTCTCATGGTTTTGACATGGTTGTGTTCTTCAAGACAGTCAGTAACATATGCTAAACTACTGTAAAAATATAAGATTAATTAGTTAAACTGTATGTAAAAAACCAAGCTTACAAAATATTTTCTCTAAGACTGGTGCCTGGGGCAAGTAAAAAAAACCAAAACAACAAAGCAAACCTACAAATAAATAAATAAATAAATAAAATTTGAACAAGGCTGTCCATTGCCGAAAATATAGACCACAGTAGGTGTCGTAGTTGGAGATTTCTTTCTTTCTCTCTCTCGGCTGCATTTCAACTTCAAGACAGGATCTGCCCCTTCTCCATTCGGGACAGGACTGGAGGCCGGGGTGGGGCATCCAGACTCCATGAGGTCTTCCATGGACTTGTTACACCATGGTCTTCACCACAGTCACAGGGGATAATGGCTTTGAGTCTTTTCCCCTGTTCCTGTGGGATCCCTTCTATGGACTGCAGGGGGGCAGCCTGTGTTACCATAGTCTTCACCATGGGCTACAGGGAATGGCTTTGAATCCTTCCTCTGCTGCATGGATACCCCTTCCCACCGGAGATAGTCTTAAATAGACCTCTCCTTGTAGGTCCACTCAGGACAACAGTTCTTCCATAACTCTGCTGTCCTTTAGGGTGACAAATGAACTGCACCGACATGAATCCCTCACTGAAACTACAAGGTCCTACCCAGAACAACTTGCTCCAGCGTAAGTTTCTCCCTCCATAGGCTGCAGGTCTCTAGCAGGACTACTTCATCTCAGGCCTCTCACGAGGGGCCACAGACTCCATATGTTTTCGTCTGCTCTGGCCCAAGCTCCTTCATGAGCTGCCAGGGGGTCTTTGCACCCCAGTAATCTACAGGCGGCAGGGGTTTTCAACTTTCAGTCTTTCCCCTGCTGGGGGGTGTGGTTGCCCCGCACCTCTCTGCTCTTCTCCTTCTAGACTGACTTTGGAGCTGCTGTGTTATCTCAAGTCCTCCCGTGCTCTCCGTCAGGGTCGGAATTTCTTCTGAAGCATGTTTCAGGCAGGCAGTTTCTCTCTGGAGTTTTTTTCTCTACTCTGCTACATGTCTTGGCCAGGGAAACTTCAGTGCCATGCCTGCCCCTGTCCCAGGGCCAGGGGAGAGGGGGCCTGGCTCCCACCTGGGGGCCTGCTACCTCCTTCCTACTCCATAGCGTCTTAATTTCTTCTGTGTAATCTTTTCTGTTTTCTTAAATATGTCATTAGCAGAGATGTTACTAAAACTTTTGATAGGTTTTGCTCTGGAAATCCACCTGGATCTGACTATTTCAGCCCAGGTGGGCTGCTATACCACAGCAGCAGGTTTTAATGCCTCAGAACAAATGAATAATTAAATAAGTGGAAGTGTAAGATAAAGAGTTTTGTAGAAGACAAATTTACCCTATGTAATCCATCTTGATGCAATTTCAAAGTTAGAAATTTGTTGTTTCTAATTATAGCCTTCTTTTCCACTCCTTGAATCACTCCAGGTTGCTTTAGGTTCTTTGAATATTTTTAGGGCAGAGCTGTGTGATGAGTAACACAAGCCTATCATATGAAGTTCCTATTTTCTACTATGATTTCTAATAAGTTTTTTTTCTTAAAATAGATAAATGAACAATAGCATTTGTAGATTAACCTGAAGAAAAACTTCCAATGTTATAACAAAAAGTCCTATTTGTTTAGGAATCTCTCAGTGGCATCAGAATCGCAGCTTAGTACTGTAATCAAGTTCTAACTAGGACTATGATACTGGGATTTTTGGAAACCATTCTAATATTTTTAACAGTGACTGTATCTATTATGGGGTAAAACAATCTAAATATGGACAGAGGAAATGTTATATATAAATCTGAAAAAATCTTTGCCTACATATGTTCACATAAATGTTGATATAATATATGTATATTGTTTAACGAAACATGTCTGAAAACCTTTCTTTGACAATCTGGAGTTTCCTTGTTTCTCTAGCTTTTCCCTTCACATAAACTATTTTTAACTAAACCTG
>VYXB01004473.1:100343-115285 GCA_013397135.1 Pachyramphus minor | reverse complement strand
GAGTAGAGCCACCAAAATTGTATATAGCAACCTGATATTCTTTTCATTAATAAGATAAGTAATATTGTTGTAGTATATGTTATTCATAAGACAAGCTAAGTTTAAGTAGTATTGTTGTAAAATATGTTATTTCCATAAGGTAAGCTAGTTTAAGTAGTATTGTTGTAATATAAGTGATTTCTTAGTTTTTATCTTTTTAGTAATAAATCTTAGTATTATATCCCTTAAGTCAAGCCTCTGTTTTGTCTGTATGAAACCTCCCTCAACTGATAGTAATTGTGTGAAGGGGGGAGTTCGAGAAACAGGTTTGAAATTCCAGGGTAACCCACGACATGCATATTTGTCACTGGTACATAGTTTCTAGGTATTATCTTAAACTATTAAGCAATACTATTAGTGCCAGCTGTCCAAACAGAACTAACACATTGTGTTTTATTACAAATAGGACAGGTCTTCTAAATACTGAGGGAACCAGCTAACTTAGCTCTGATGTAATGTCACAAGAACCCCTGAGAAACATGAGTGCCCAGCTAAAGAAGAAATTTAGGGCATCTGAGATGAAGAACTGGGTAACATGTAATTTGCTTGAGACAGTTTAGCAAAATCAAAAGCCTTGTAAAGGCCTTTCCTAGCTAAAAAGAAGATTGGTTCCTTCTTTTCCCAAAGTAGAATTTACACACTGAATTTTCTCATTCATTTTTGGTTTGCAGAGGATTATACCACGTCAGTTAATGTCTTATATTGTTTTCCTCTTTTATTGCTCAGAATAAAGAAAAAAAGTCTGACAGACATTACTTCCTATGCTGGTAGAACATCCTGGAATCTGCTGGGAACATCTGACTTGGTGAATAAAGACAGTCAAAGAGTGAACAGTCCAATTACTTTGATGACACTCTGAATGTAGTCATGTAGCTTGATTCAGCCTTAAATGCTTAGGCCAAGACCCTTGATGAATTAAAACCTAATCTGAAACTCTAACTGTCCAATAACTGTAAATACCTGTTTCTTGCCTGTGGTTGATCATCTGGCTGTTTGGTGCTCACAAAATCACATTGTACTGCTGCTTACAACAAGCTGGGTAGCTGGGTATCTTTTGTAACTTTTTTTGTTTCCTAAAGAAGGGATTATATGCATTCTAATCCTTCATGTAGAGACTACTGTGTCAATCAGACACAGTTAAAATCATGGAGTTTATGGTACAGAAATTATTTTTCTTACTACTTGAGGAAAAAGAAAGCTACCCAGACTGTTTATGTGCCTGAATGTTTCATTATCTATCTCATTAGCCTCTGCTGTATATGGGGAAATAGACCAGAAGACTAGTCAGCTATTTCTAGTTAAAAGTAAAAAATGTGTGTTGGTTCCAATGGGGTCTATGAAAGCAGTCTCTGTACCTAAAAATGGGCATTTGGTGAACATGTCTAGGTTTTCACAGAGTCATGGAATCACAGACAGGACTGGGTTGGAAGAGACCTTAAAGCCCAAGTTTTGTGGCTCGTGTCAGGGGTTTCAGTCTCTGTTTTCCACTGCCTTGGGAAAGCAAGGGAAGGGGAAAGGTCTCTTTTCTGTGGAGTTGGGCATTTGGCTAAGTACCAGGTTCTAACAAAAGCATTTCTCTTAGCTTTTTTTCAGTTCAAGAGAAAGCTTCCTTCTTTTGGTAAAATCATCATAAGTATTTACAAAAGCATTTCTCCCCACTTGTATCAGTCGGGGGGGAGTAAGGTTCTTCCTTTTAAAAGAATTACTGCAGCATTTGTAAAGTGTCTTTTCTGTTATCTTGAGGACAACAGGTTCAGTGTGTTGTAGCTGGAAATTCCTTTCATTCTCTCTCTCTCTCTGTCTCTCTCAGCTGGCTCTGCTGCATGTCCGTCTCAGGACTGGACCTGCCCCTCCTCCTTTTGGGACAGGACCAGAGGCTAGGACGATACAGCTGGGCTCCTGAGGTCTTCTTTGGCTTGTAATGGGACCCTTATACCACTAGTAGTCTGTACCACAGTTATAGGGGATAATGGCTTTGAGTCCCTTCCCCTGCTCCTGTGGGGTCCTTCGCAGAAGGACACTTACTTTACCATATCTTCAACCACAACTACAGAGAATGACTTTAAGTCCTTCCTCTGCTGCATGGAGGTCCCATTGCCATTGAAGATAGTCCTAAATAGACCTCTCCTTGTGGGTCCACCCAGGATAACAGCTCTTCCATTCTCTGCTGTCCTTTTTGGGTCACAAGTGAGCTGCACCAGCATGGATCCCTCACTGGGACTAAAAGTCCCACCAGAACAACTTGCTCCAGCACAAGTTTCTCTCTCCATAGGCCACAGGTCTTTAGCAGGGCTCTGTTTCAACTCAGACCTCTCATGAGGGGTCAGAGCCTTTTCAGGCACTCTTCTGCTCTGGGACAAATCCCCTCATTAACTGCTGCGGGTCTCTCTGCACCCCAGTTATCTTCTAAAGGTAGCAGGGGTTTGTAACTTTCAGTCTTTTCCCCTGCTGCAGGGAGAGAGGCGGAGGGGGGAACTCATGAAAAATGTCCAAAATCTACTGTGTTCAATCCAACACCTAGAAACAACGGAGCCAGTTAAAAATTTGTTGTTTGGGCTTTTTTAAATTTAGGGGGTTTTGGTTTGTTTTTTTTTCAAATGTTTTTGATTGGAACAAGAATACTGTAGTGTGCTCTGCAAATACATCCCCTTGGATGTCTGCTAATTTGTGAGGCTCATTCATTGTAGCTCTTTCATGTGGAAAAGTTGATTCTATGCAAATTTGCATTCCCTGTCATCTCATTGATGAAGACCACAAGGGGATACAGGATAAATTAAGAAGAATTTAACACCTTTATTAAGTTAATAGTGGGGAGGGAAATTTCCTGGCAGTGATATGATAATATTTCTCATGTATCCTATCGTATAAGAAATTCCAATGCTGCAGTATGAGTATTATAGATGTGTCGAAGGAATTTCCTAATGTGTGCAATTATAAATGGTTAGACATCTGTTACCTTTTGTACATTAAGATTTCTGAACTGCAGCCTGCTTCCATCTTTTTTTATTTTTGAGAGACTGATTAAAAGAATGTTCCTATTATAGTAGTGAGGGATGTTGCATGTATAATCTGCTTAAAATTAATATATTCTCACTCAGCTTAAACACTGAAGGTGGCAGAAAAGTTTTTTCTTACTTTCAGTGGATTTTGGAAAACCTCAGTTATACAGAATTGCCATTTTTTACTCTGAAAACTGATACATTTTCACACCCCTTTTTTTTTTATTATTCTTTCCCTTTCTTTCTCATGACATTTATAGAGACCCAGAACTTATTTATTGTTTCTACAGATGCAGTAAAAACAAAAAGGATGCAAATAACTTAGCAGGTTGTTGTGGTCTACCACTAACAATCCCATTTTGCCAAGCCATTGAGCAGTTTCATAAGATCTTTTAAAACTGCAGAGAATATGCACTCTCCTTCTAAAAACACCTAATACTTTCTATTATCAAACAGAAACTTTTAAGCTTCTAAGTTTCCTTTGTACCAGCATAACTACACATCATCATTTTCCACTGATGAAGGCATGCTGTGTTGTCATTTAAAAATAGCAAGCACTCCACAGTAATTAAAGAATCCTTAGACTTTTATTGTCCAAAATCTGCCAAGCAAGACAAATAAAATTCTCATCACCACTGTGGATGTGAGTTCATGCTCTTCCTGGATGCTTTCTTCAGTTTGTCATGTTTAATGATGGATCTCACTGAATTTTCTTCTGAGGTTTGTATATATATAGTTATTCAATTTATTTTATCAAATAAGTATGTGAATAGAACTACATGAACCTGGAAACATCCAAGTTAAACGAGATGCTGCATTTCCATCAGAAAGTGAATTTCTATACATCTAAGCTGTGTTCATGCTGAAGAGTAAGTCTGAAGACCTATATGACCCAAATTTTATTCAGGCTTTTAAAAAGTATTTAAGGCTATAAATATTGTCTTTCCCTATTTCATTGTATTTATGTAGGATTCTCATGGCCCAAACCATCAAAAGTGATTATCAGTTCCAATAGTCTATGATTTCAAAGAAATATAATCTTATGAATAACCTTTCACCCAATTTAAATCAGGTCAATCAACCCTTTTATCTGAACGTAAGTAAAAATAAATTCTGAAAAATCAGATTGGAAAAGTCAAGAAGGTTGGTTGAAGTAGTCTAATTACTAATTCTGTTCATATTTTGCATTCCAATTACATAATTTGATAATTAGACAGTGATAGTATCCAAATAATCAGTTTGATTTATTATATACTGTAAAGGAAAATTCACACTTAAAATAAGTCATAGCAGATAAAAGTATAAAGTTGGTAACACCAGAAATAGAATTTAGGGGGGAAAGAAGAATGCATTGCTTATTAAATTATTTTGTCTTAGTCTGGTCTGATCGTGAAAATTTTTTAAATAGTGTTGCTCAAAGGATGAGAGAAAATAGAATAAGACAGGTCAGATACCATAAAGACAAGCATTGTAAACACCTTTGTTTCGATTAAATTAAGAAATCTCCCAGTGATACTCGTTAGGAATGTTGCAGAAATTGGAGAACAATTATCCAAAATAACTCCACAACAGTTTTTAAATACTAAATGAATGAATGAATTAGTTAATGAATACATAAGGTTGCTCATTTAATATACTCCCCTGTAGAATTTCAGGGTGAAATATAACCTGCATATGCTCAGGGGTCATCAAAATGAAACACCAAGGCATAAACAGGAGAGCAAAAGCAAAACAATAGTCAGAAGTACTGGGCTGATGAAATACCTTTTCTTTTTAAAATGAAACATATTGTTGGTCAGGGCTACATGGTTCCCATTTTAAAATCTCTTGAATTGCCCCGTATGAACAGAAGAGCAAGTAGTTGAGCCCAGAGAATATCTGAGAATCTGACACTTAGTGACACATTTAAGATGTAAGTTTACATTGAGCAAAAATTAAATAAAGTGGTTTCCAATTTAACTGTCATTTTGCCTTTTCACTGTAGAGCACAAATGCATTAGCAACTTCTAGCCACTTTTACTGCTCGTTTTGAGAAAACTACCTCTTCCTGGTTTACAAAATAAAATATTTTGTTGGTTTGGGCCTTTTTTTCAGATCACTCAGGATAATTTAAAAAACCCCAAGAGTAGAGAGACAATCAGTAAGAATTCTGTGTAAGAAATGGGGTTGCTACTGAGCATGAGGTAGCTCTCTCTGTGGTGATACGTGATTTAAGTTGAAGGTGGTACGTGTAAAAAAGTTAAACACAAAGTGAGACTTTGACTTCCCTGAGTAATTTACACAATATATAACTTGCCTAATTATCTTGGAATGAATGTTTAGAGCAGCTGGAAATATACAGACTGTGGCATGAGAAAAAATAGGTGTCTTGTTTAATCCTTCAGCAAGTAGTTCTGTCGTTGGAGTTGTTGTTTACAAAGCAGGAACATCATTGTGTTGGTAAGATTACCAGAAATGCCCATTAGAGGGTCTGAAATTAATGAGTCTAATTCATTGACTTGTTACCTTCTCCAGGTGTAATGAGCTCAGGTATGATTCTGTGAAGCCCTAACCATAACTAATATGAGCTGAATTTTGTTCCATCATAAAGTAAGACAAACGATGTGAGGGCACCAACCAGAGGCCAAGAACCTTGAGATTTAAGTCTCCCATCATTATGTTAAAAGAAATATATCAGAGTTTTGGCCTGCAAAGCCAATATTTTAGATGGAGAGCAATTAAACCACAAAAGAGAGAAGTAGGTGTAATGGGCTGTGTTCTAAGCAGTACCCTCAGCACAACTCATGGGATTCCAAAGAAGACATAAAGCATGGATGAACTTCACAGAGAATTGTTGTGGGATAACATCTTGCAATTTACTCAATAATTTATTTTCAAGAACAATGTTCCCTGGTGTAAAACCTCTCTCTCTCTCATCTTTGCCTATAGAAAACCAGCCCAACATCCTCTTTTGAAAAAATACAGTAAAAATTGGTGTGATAGGTTATTTCAAAAACCTTAATGCAGTCTTGTTGTCACATTTTTTTTCAGTTTATCTGCCACAATTACATTGCTGAAAGAGTCTTTCTGGTTCTTTCATTTGGCATTTTTATGCATATGTCCTTATTATGTGTCATTTGCACTCATAGATTAGAATTAAAAGTATGTTGGGTTTTGTTTTCCACTACAACATTGCTATGTTAGCAGTAGTGAGTATACTTGAAATTGTGCTGTTATTGAACTCTTTAACTATCACATCACTCTTGAAAACATTTCCAGTAAACATATGCAAAAAATAACACCTATAATGAGAAATAAAGCTTTGTCCCCTCATACTGACTTATTCTAGGATTCAATCTGAAATAAGGACATACTTATCTTTTTAAAAGAATGTATTCATGTAGGTAAAAATGTCGAGTATTTAAAAAATCAATAAAACAGTTACATATGTAAGACTCAAAAGCTGAAGAAATCTACACCAAATGGTTTTAGTTTTCAGATCTTTGAGAGTCTACCTTTTGGTTAAATCATAACTAATTTATTTATTTTAAGCAGTCTTTACCCCTACCAATGGAAAATTTTAAAACATAAGTAATCATTTAAGAAAAAGCAAGCCAAATTAAACACTTATAAAATGTTCTGTTTCAGAACCATAGAATATATATGGAATTATATATGAAGCAAAATAAGAAAGTATGTTGGTAGTAAAGAACTCTCTTACTTCACATAAAAATCACATTTCCCTCTTTAAATAATAATAAAGTGTTAAATATTCATTTACTCCTTCACTAAGTATAATCTTCTGAAAGAAAACCATTATCTGGATAAAATCTTTGAATCAGGTGGGTTTTGGGACTCATTTTCAATTTTAAGTTCCCAGGGTAACCTATGAGAATTAACAGGGTGTGCAAATAATTGATTTTACAAATTACTCTGTGCAACACAGCAGTTTAATAAACAGCACCTGGAATGTGACCACATGTCAAAAAGCCAATTGAGACCTCAGGCCAAGCCTCACTGAAATTAGAAGAAGAGCCCCCAGTCCTTATGTGGGTTTTTCAGTAAAAAAAAGGACATTCTTCTCAAGGTGAGCTACAAAAGATTATTTTTAACATACTCACATCAAGGAGTTTAATGGGTTGTCTGATTCTGCCAATATCATCTCAAGTGTATGGATAATTTTTGCAAACAACTGTTAATTACTTAGCTAATTGCACTGTTCTACACAAAGAGCTCCTTAGTTTGAGCTCACTTGTGTCTGCCTGATAATGGAAGCTCAGGGCAGTGAGTAGGAAACAGAGTAGGTTAAATTTTCTTCTTTACAGTAGATATCAATGCCTGGATACTCTCAGTGGTTCTACATAGCATGAAATGGAATTTTATTTTCATATTTCCCTGTAATTTTAAGAAATTATTAGGAAAAAACCTAGTTTTATGAAGTTATTTCTCCATTATCTACTATAATCTCTACTACTTAAAGTATTTTCTCTATTTATTTTATCTATTGGCTCAAATAAATATATTTCTTTCTTATTAAGGAGGAGAAAATAAAAGGAGTTTGCGTTTCTTCAAGAATACAATTGACATTTAAAAGCAGCTAAATAATCCCTTTATTTATTATGCTGTATTTTCTATGAAACAGTGACTACTGAGTACTTTCTATTTTGTCTGGTTGCAATCTAAAGGCTTTTCATATCATGACTCCATGATCTTAGAGATCTTTCCCAATCTTGAGGATTCTGTGATAAAGTTGATGCGGTTACTGGAGCAAATAAAATTTAACTTCTAATTTTCAATAATTAAACTCAACGAATTTTCATATAGACATTATATTGAAATTAGGGGATGTGATGCAACCAAGGAACATTATACTGACAGACATGGCACACTGTAAATATAAATTAAATTTGTATATGTGAGTACTCTCAAATTCTTGCTTGCCTGAAATTTATACACACTGTGTCCACAGGCAGAGCAGGAGAATGAATAGTAATAAAGGTCTTAATAGCAAAACATAGGACGTATTCTCTCAGTTCAAATGGTTTTGATCCAAACGTAAAACTCTGTTGACATCAGATAATTTTTTGCCTTTTTGCTAGGGAATATGAACACAATTGGGCACACATATATTGTCAGTCACACAGTCCTGTTCTCAAAAAGCTAATGCATAGATGTCACTGTAAATAATCATCAAGACTTCAAAAGACTCTAAATGCCATATTAAGGCTTTTATATTTAATTTCAGTTCCTCAGCAAGAGTTGCAACGTAGTGTGAATTGTACCAGATTTCTTTTTTCCTTTTTTCTGGGGTGAGTGTTGGTAATGTATATTAAAGATATTTCTGTATAAACAGATAGATGTATGCACATATCTATAAACATGATAACTCACAATTTTCCAAGAAGCAGCTGAGGGCTGAGCACGTCACATTTCCCACGCATACACCATTTTTGTCTTCCAGAATCAACTCAGACCACTCATGTTCCCTGAGAAACCAAAAAAAATCAGTTTGTTTGAGGTAGTTCCAATGAACTCAAGGACATATTTTTTTCTGCACACTGGCTCTTTTAATCCAGTGCCCATTTCACAGCTGAGTTTCAGACTCCAGAGCAGGTTACAAAGGAATACTGAGAGACCTTCATTTATACAGCCACCAGACATAACTTTAATGCTGTTCTTGCATTTAACATCTTTCACCAGTTTACTGGAGCATGAGTCATGTAGTGCACCTCATTGAACTCACCACTACCTAAGATGGAAATACATTTGCAGAACAGCTCCCAAGTGATTAAAACAGAAAATAAGTTCTTTTATTGCAGATGTACTAATTTATAGTGTGCCATCAGTATCAGCTTTTCCATTAACTCACTGAGCACTGTAATACCAAAAGGGATGTGAGCTGAGTTCCTTCTCCCTCTCCACAGTGTTCCCATGATATCTATTTCTGTAGCATAATCAGCTTTCAAGTCAAATGTTTTGCAGTAGCAGAAAGTGACATAATTATTTTAGAAACATAATTGCAAGGTGTGTTTCAAAGTGGAAGGGATTATTTTCATCACAGTATAGGAAAACAAAGATTAATTGGAAAGATTTCATGCATCTTTCCTTTCAAGATAGTGCTTGTTAAAATAAAAAAGAATTTGCATACATTTAATCATGCATTGATCTATGTAATTCTTTTAATATGAATTCTCAATAGAAACTAATGGAGAGAAATGTCAAAAACAAGGGAATTTCTGAATTTCCCCTTTCTTTTCTCATTTTTTTATGAGAGGTTAGATGATACACTAAATGAGAGACTGAATATCTGGGGCATTAGTACAGCCAGTAACTACACAGTGATAATGTAAAGCACTAATAATTTGTAGTTAGAGCACGATATTCTTCTTATCCAGGGGACAATTTAGAGAAACTAGATGAGTTTTTTCCTTTACAGATTATTTTTTCTGGAAATGTTACATAACCACAATTAATTAGAAAAAAAATTGAAATTAAGCAATTTGTCAGTTTTCGTTTCGCTTGAACTAAGACTTTAATCTAATTTTTAATTTAGGCTGCACTTTGTAAACAAAGAATGAGGTTCATAAATATCTTCTTTTTTATGTTGTATTCAAAAACTTCCTTTTTTTTGGTCAGGAAAGTGGACAACTTAATGAGTTAATCTTTGAATCTTTTAAGAAAATACAATGTTTTTATTCTTAATCATTTAAAAAGCAACTATGGGACAACTTTGATTTCCTTAAACCTCTGGGCTACAAATACCATGAAGAGTTGTTCTAAATCAGTCTTTAATTAACTGAAAAGCAGGAGTAGAATTATGTAACCCAAGCAGAAAATGGATTAAATAGATTAAATATGCATTCGTGGATTTTGTGTTTATTCCTAAAATAGACTCCACTGATAGCTAAAAAGATGTTATTTTTGGTATGGAAATGAGGAATAGAATTAAATGGATATTTAAATTTTAGCAAAAAGAGAATTTAAATAATAGTGGTTAGTAATCTAATCTAATGTCCTGTTACCTTGTTGGATTTTTTTATTATTGTTGTGGCATGGTAGACCACACAGGCCAATTTTTTTTCCAACATTTTCATTTTCTCTGAAGAAAATGTGACAATTTTCCTTTCTTTTTTTTTTTTATTCATAATTTTAAGTCTGAAGGTCAAGCTGAAAACCTTTGATATTTACACATTTTCCCATTCTGCTTGTGGAACATGACTGCTACATGCTCCACCATGACATTTAAGGGGGAAAAAAAAGTTAAAAATATATTATAGCTGCCTCTCACAGTACTAGACCACTAAAAATATACTTCTTTTGCTGATGAGCTGAGAATTTGTTTTTGTTCTTTAAAAAAACCCTAAAACTAAACTAAAATCCCCCCAAATATAGTGACTTGATAGACAATGCATCAAATGCTGATAGTACTACTTAAGCAACCTTTCGAGAGATATTTTTTTTTCCTGTTCTGGCCTTTTATTTACATGATGATTTTAACTGAATTTTGACTTGCATTTAAAATGCAAAACTACCACTATATTCCTCCTTCATAGCAGGACTACCTTGTTGCATTTCCCTTAATGCCAGAGAATTGTGTTGAAACATCTATGAAATAACTCTTCATGTCTACCTTTGAAGTGAAGTAGAAAATATTTTGGTACAGTATCAATTAACATTGTTTGTTTGAAGAAAATTTTAACATTTGTTTTTATTCTTTTTCTTTTTTTCAACAAACCAAAAAATATGTTAAAAAACCCCAAACAAAACACATTTGTAAAAAGTATTTGTAAGAGGTATTAAGAATACAAGCCAGTTTCAGACAGGTTTTCCCCAAATTGCCTAAACAAAAGTCTCCAAGGGTTTTACTTGGAACCTTTATACACTGAAGTACCATATTTTACATGAAAGCAGTTTAGCTGAACTAAACAGACATAAGGCTACAAATAAACTGAAATGAGTTGCAGTGATGCAGGACTTACATTCAGTTAGTTCCTCTTGAAAAAAACCAAAATGGCAATGTCTCATAACTGACTGGGACAGACACTTCAGCGGATCAATAAAATACATTAAGTTAATAAGCACACCTCCTATACAGAGCTAAGTAGAGAGAAACAAGGCACAGCAACACAGACAAAATTTTTGGACGGGCGTATTTACACAAGGACCGCCTCCCTTAGATGTTTGTCACTATGCTAACTCTGAGGTGATATGAGAGACTGTAATTTATTATTTTATTACCTCTCAGAGTACTAAATTGGTAGGACTAATCCATAGCTTATGTAAGAGAAATTACATTTTTTATGTATCTTGCTCAGTTTGGTGGGTAAGAATCAATTTCTCAGTGAAACAATAAATACTAGGACAAGATCCAAAATGTTTAAAAGGAATTTTAAAAAGGGTAGAGAGGCAAACAGATAAAATTTGTCTTCCACGGGAACTATTGCTTTCTCCCTAGTGGGGGAAGTTCACTTCAGGCAATAAAGTTTTTCCTGTCTCACCACTCTCATGGCAAAAAACTTCTTTCTCATATCTAACAACTATCACCTCTTTTGCTTACAAAATCTATACCAACCTGCAGAATTGTTGATATGCATAATAATCTTACTCATGTGGTACTTCAGATATTGTCTTTATCATATCTTGAAAAATCTACTTTTCATGTAAAGCAATCAATATGTCAATAGCTTCTAATTGCATGAGTAAAGTAAATCATCATGGCTTGGCTTCGCAAACGAAGATTTCAAAGGGCTCTACCCGCGCGTGCTGCAGGCTCGCTGATGGCTGAAAAGGCCAATGCGCAACAGACAAGTCCGGTTGCAGAAGGGACAAGAGAAAGATTCCCCAGGCAGCAACGAGTGGATGCAATTCTTTCTGCGTTGTCTTTTCTCCTCGAGAGTGATCTTGTGTGAGTTCTCGAAGGAGGCAGCAGCATTATAGATGGTTTGTCTCCAGGCCTCCCGATTGGAGGCCAGAGCAGACCAGTGATGATGGTCAATATGGCCAAGGTTGAGATGTTGTTTCAGGGAGAGTAAAGTAAAACTAGAAGGATTAGTAAACCAACTACCTAAATTGAACTTTAGAACTTGTATTTAGACTTGTATTCTTTACCTGTGGATTGTTAAATTTATGTGCTTCAATGAAAACACCATTTTCTTCTGTTTTCTCTCTGCAAGGGCAACAAACAAGTTATGAAAGGTGCAATGGTGTTATTATCAAGAATAAAGCTGAAATACCATGTTTGAAAAAACCCACATATTTTAATCATTATACTCAGCTAGATGTGGGTTTTCTTCATTTTATATTATCTCCAGGAAAACTCTGCTCAACTCTCAATGTGCATGTGTAGCAAAAAATGCTTCTAAAACAAACCATGGATTCAGGCTGAGTCCATTTGTTCCAATGATTTTCCTGGTAATCTTTTTCAGCACATGGTGAATATCTGTTATAAAATAGTCACCGCATATCTGGGTAGAATAGTAACATCTTTAATATTAAAATCTGAATAAAACATCAGCATTTGTTACATTACATTCTGTGTGCAAACAGTCTGATACCATCTTGTTGACACCCTTTGGCAATACTTGTGTGGATTGATGAGATCTCCCGCCACAATCTTCTCTTAACATTGATTTTAGGCAATAATTTTAATCTCCTCCATCAGTATCCTGACCTGGCTAGACCCTTGAAAGAGCTTAGTTAACCTTTGATGGAGAAGATTTCTGCCCAACAGAGGTATAGCATGACAGGTGGCTTAATTAGGGTTATGTTAATCACGCTACACCTTCTTTCTTCAATAGAAATATGAGAGGTGCTGTTGAGAATACCCCACAAGAGATTTATATGTGGTGGAAGAAAACATCTGAAGAAAAAGAGAACTGAAGAAAAGACAGCTTTGAAATGCAGCTAAACACTGGACAACAGATAACTTCCTACCTCAGAGACTGCCTTTCATATTATAAAAGTGTTATGTTTATCCAATTTATTAACAATGTTGTTAGAAAAAAATCTTACTTTATATGTAAGCTGCAGTTTGAATTAGTATTAGCCTCTTTCCTATCCGCTGATTGTAACCCCTTTGCCTATTGGCTCCTGTTAGTTAAAATTTATAGCTCTCACCATTTTTCTGTCTCCCATTACCCATATTTGTTTGTGTTTTAGCTCAGTTTCTCATGTATGGACATTCCCTTGTATGTACCTCCCTTATTCCTCCTAAATTCCAGAAATGCTAGCCTATCCTCCAATAAACGGATTTATTTTGTCTTCACCTTGGTGATTCCTGTTCCAAGGGCGTCTTTTTCATGGTCTCACATTAAGGGGGTCCACAGCTACCACCCCTGATAAAGTGTAGATAAAATGAAACAAAACAAATTGTGTGATATAGTGGCTTTTAGTATTGATTTACAGATGGATTTTAAGTTTTTAAATAAATTTTCTGAATATATTTGTATCATGACACACCAAATAAGAAGTATGAAGGAATAGACCAACAGGTTACAGTGCAATAATATTTATTCTCTTTCTTTGGACTTGTTTACTAATTTAACTCATGTGTTGCCTTTGTCAGTGTTTACTGTGTCTGTCTACTAGAATTGCTTATAAAAACACTCAAAGAAACAGAATTTCACCACAGATCCCATCTATCCTAGCAGCATCTCCACAGGACCTTTAGACAAGACTTGACAAACCACCCTATATTTTTGGTGCAGATGGCAGTGAATGGAAACAGAAGGTGGTAAAAAAGACTGGCAAAAAAGGGCCATCGAGGCACATTTGTATTGTGTGTAACTGCTTCAGTGTCCCACAATGTGTAGAAAGATTTGAGAAATTAGGTATGACTAAATGACTTAATGTAAAGGATTAAAATAAAATTGTTACTAGCCATAGTTGTTGCAAATTCTACTTGCAGAGTTGTTGCAAAATTAGTAATTAATAAACGAAATGGATAAATGGGCCTGGTTATAAAGTTTGGTTTTGCAAAGAAGTTACATCCCAGTAATAAATCACTCCTCTAATCCACAAAAGTTCTACTCAAATCAAGAGATTCTAAATTTACAGCTATAAGTGGTATCAGTGTGATATCAACCAAACATAAAGGCCTTACCTAAATTAAATAACAAGTGAGGTCTAGATAATGTTAGGGTAATGGCATAGGCACTTTGAATGCTAATCGACTAGTGCATTGTACTGGACAAATGTATTTACTGATTTTTGGCAGTGTTCTTTGATTAGATTTGTTATATTACCAGGAGAGGTTTTTTAAGTAGATAATGTTCTTTTTTTTAAAAAAAATTATATAACAGAAATTATAGCAACTCTTAAATTTGTATAAGACAGAAGGATCTTAGCCATTGTGATAACACAATGAGTTTACCAGGGAATCAATCCTTTTTCTCGAACTCCCCCCTTCACACAATTACTATCAATTGAGAGAGGTTTCATACAAGACAAAACAGAGGCTTGACATAAGGGATATAATACCAAGATTTATTACAAGCAAGATAAAAACTAAGAAATAACGTATACTACAACAGTACTAATTAAACTGGCTTATCTTATGAGACAAAAGAATATCAGGTTATTATTTACAAATTTGGTGGCTCATATCGGGGGTTTCAGTCTTTATTTTCCCCTGTCTCAGGAAAGCAAAGGCAAGAGAAAAGGTATCTCTTTTTTCCGCGAAGTTGGACATTTGGCCGGGTGCCAGGTCTAGCAAAAACATTTCTCTTAGCTTTTTCCAGTCCAAGAAAAAGGTGTCTTTTTTTGGTAAAATCATTATAAGTATTTACAAAAGCATTTCTTCCCTTTTGTATCAGTCCAAAGGGAAAGAAAGGTTCTTCCTTTAAAACAGTTACTGCAGCATTTGTAAAGTGTCTTTTCTGTTATCTTGAGGACAAAAGGTTCAGTGTGTCGTAGCTGGAAATTCCT
>VYXB01004473.1:85831-99891 GCA_013397135.1 Pachyramphus minor | reverse complement strand
GGGGTTTGCAACTCTCAGTCTTTTCCCCTGCTGCAGGGAGAGAGGTGGAAAGGAACTCCCGCTGCCTCGTCTTAGCTCTTCTCTTGCTAGAACTGACCTTGAATGAGGCTCCGTTATCTCAAGTCGTCCTCTGCTCTCTGCCAGAGCTGGAATCCGTCCTGCAGCCTGTTTCAGCTGGGCAGTTTCTGTCTGAAGTTTGTTTCTCCACTGTTACACATCCCGGCTGGAGAGATTTCAATGCCATGCCTGCCCCCAGCCCAAGGCCGGCAGGAGAAGGGCCTGGCCCCCCACTTGGGGCCAGCTGCCACCCTCCTCACATGGCTGCTGAATTTCTTACTGTGGCACCACCTTCTCTTCCATTTCCTGAAATATGTCATTAGCAGAGGCATTACTAAAACTTTTGATTGTCTTTTTTTTCTCCGGAAATATACCTGGGCCTGACCATTTCAACCAGGGAGGGCTGGTAAACTCGCGACAATATAAAAACACAGATACTTAATATTATGGTGTTATTGCATTCTCCTGCAAAAAACACAGAAAAAGTTACACTAAATTTCTATTTGTATGAGAAATTCCTGTCTCAATACAGCTTGCATGATCATTTAAGGCTAACAATAATGATATAATTCTTGCATTTAAAAACTTCCCAAGAAGTTACACATGTAAAGACTTTTTTGCCATTTCATTGAATTTCAGATTCAGAGATTTGGGATTATTTCTAAGAATCTTATTCTCCAAGCTTTTTTTTCTCTTGAGATTTGAACACCTGAAATTGCCAGTGAAGTGCCAACACTAGTCTGACTTTGATAATAAATGCTATTGAAAACAGTAAAGCAAAGACTTTTGGGGAAGAAAATGCCCTTGAGTCTATTAACACCAAGCTTTAAGGACATTTACATGTTCAGACTGCCATGCCTTTATTAATTTGTGCTAAGTTAATTCAATATCAGCACTCCTATGTGCAATGTACGTACCAATTAATGTGATTATTAATTCAGTGATACTGTAGTCTTTTGTTATGTCAAAGACAGGTGTATTATTTTAGCTATTATTTCAGGAAAGATTATTTTATTTTAACATTAAATGTACAAAACATAAGCATCTACAGCATTGCCCAAATTATTAAAGTTTTAATTTTACCACTATACAATGTAGTACTTTTGTTTTAACTTTGCTAACTTTCTATGGAAACCTTTACAGATGAAATTTAGTGTTATCTTGGATTAATAATGTACTGAGAAACAGCGCACATTAAAATTTGCAATATCTGGAGTTCAATTTTCAATTAGTAGCCTACCTTTATTAAATATGTTACTTATTTATTTCTATGTGTTATGTGCTTTCACCTGTGCTGCTCTTTCTTCATAATTTTTTTTTTAGCTTATCTGCAGTACAGCAGAGAAATCATTCCATTTTAAGGCTTATACTTAAATTTTTTTGTAAGAAGATAGAACATAAATTACCATTAACTAATGTCTCTACATTTCTATTATGTCAAATTTAAATTAGCCTTAAAAGATAAGAACAAATTCCCCATCCAGAGAAACTTCTTATTACCTTCTAACACTTTTTTTTTTGTAACTAACCATATTTTGTTCACTTTTGTGAATTTGATTTAACAACACTGATATTTATGCACATAATATGTAAAAGTAATTGTTTGAGAATTACCCCTGGAGTTACATACACAAGAGACGTTCACAAACCCCCTAATCCGTCCCAGTACATGGGAAGCCTTTAATTACAGAGTTCATTTCACCTGGTTACAAAGCTGTGGTGTATTTTTCCTATAGAATATTGGAAGTGTCCTATTTCCCTCTGTTTATTTAAATTTCCCTTTGTTTAATGCTACTGTTGAAACCATAGCTATCCACAGGACCTGGAAACTGTGAAAGGGTTAAGTACTAGACTAAACATATATAAAAAAAATTTTGGAAATTGCTTCACTTTGTTCAGTATTTAGTTCTGGGCTATATCAGTTCTGGGTTTATGACCTTTATAGCTGGTTTCTGCTGTCTGGCATCCACTCCCAACTATCCCATCAACTTTGCTGCTGGCCAAACTCTTAACTCAATCCAACAAGTCATGGATACGGTATTTATTATTATATTTACGTTTATTTATGTTTATTATTACAGTACTAGGAAAATAAACGTCTCCACACTGTGGACTCAGTGCCAACCAGCCTTACCTATACTATTTCTCCCCATTATTTCACAAAAATAGGGTAGTCAGACATAAACCACCTTCAGCATTAAGAGTGGCTCTTCACCTGTGAAAACTCTCAGATCGTGCCTTGAAGTGATGCCAAATATTGCTCCACTTTAACAGTAAAGAGACTTTAGCTGGGCAGGTAAAGTCACTGGTATGGTTACAACCCCTGGTCTGTAACCTCATCTTATCTCCTGTTTTACACCTGATATTATTCTCCAAAAGTTTTATTCTGGCCTTCATTGCCCAAGTTTCCCCTCGTGCTCCCAGCAACAGTCACAGTTCTGCCTCAAGATCTAAGTATAACTGTGAAGTATTTGGATTTTTCTTTATTTGGTCCTTTTGGAGCTGTTACTGTTACTCTGCTCAGCTACCATTAAAGCAATTGTACAATGTAGAACAATATAATGTAGTCTCATTTTCATAATAGAAATTTTAGTCAATCATTCAACCACTTCATCTCTGAGAGCATTTAATTTTTGTACCCTCAAAAACACTTCTAATTTATTAGCCAAAAACACCCTTTGAAGACTATTTCCGTAAGGTCATATTTCTAATTCTGTATATGTTTTTTAAAGTAAAATAAGTTATAATATATCTATCGGTTATTCAGAGTTTTTTTCTCTACCCTTAATGTACTGAGGTACTACTCTCTGGTAGTAGTACATGGTTGCAAATAGTGTGTATATACTTACTAGACATATGTACTAGTTGTAAGTTACTACGCTTGTAAATTACCAACACTACCAAAAGCTACATCTGTTGGGAATTGCAAAAGAGTCTGTGAATTATCTATGAAAATGAATGGAAATAAGAACAAAAAAAGAAATCATAAAAAAATTATTTTGATTCCTAGGTATTACAGCTACTGCTTTTCCTTATTTTTCCAAATTATTTTACAATGATATTTTTCCAAATCATTTTTTTATTTTGTCCATGTGAAAAAACCCAAATGTTTAGGTTTGGATATTATGTTTTGAATTCAAAGTTTACTGGTGAATACTTTTAGGCTTGTTTCGCTGTTAGCCCATGTGAAGGTAGTCCACAGGCAGCCAGTACTACTAAGCTGATGAAGTACAGAAAACACTATAAGACTAAATGGGCAAGAACTGACAGCTCTCGCAACTCACTGAGCCATTTAAGATGAGCAATGACTCAGAGCTGGAGTCCTACTGAGAAAGATCAATAGTGAATGCATTATCATAGTTATTTCCAATGACAGGAATAATAATGCAGTATTTATTTCTGCTACAAGGTTGTTTCAAGCATCATTTTTTCCCCTCTCATGATTTGGGATGTACTTCATTCTAGGGCAACATAGAGAGATCTCACTGTGCTCAATACTAGGACTCCACTCAATCTAGCTGTTAAATATATTTTTTCACATTATGTTGGTTAATTAAACTTTCTGTGAAGATTGTGGTAATTGAGTGTAAGGCTCCCATTAACAGCAGCAGGACTACAAAACAAGTAGTGTAACCTTCTATGGTTTTATTCTTTCTCTCCGTTAAAAGAAAAAAACAAAGAAATAAAAAACCAGCCTGCAATTTTACGTCAGCTGAAGCGCAGAAAAAAAAAGTAAGACAACAGCTGAGAGGAAGGAAAACAAAAACGTTTCTCCAAACCTAGGGAAAAAACCACAGGGAAACTAAGCCTAAGAACAGTTCATATGTGCGTGAAGGGATTAATTTTTCTTACTTTAGCCTCTTTAGGGCTTTAATCTGTTGACTTTCAGTAAACTTGTTATCTCCTAAACTTTTTTGACACATTGACACCTTTTTTTTCCCTTTTCCCAATAAGCCATCATGAAAATCTCACACAACATGAATTTGGCAGTAATTTGGCAACCATTTCCTTATTTTCTGTACGGTAAAACTGCTTCAAGACAATTATATTAAAGCCCATAAGGGATGAAGTTAAAATCATAACTAGACTAAACTTGAGGCTTTCTAGCTTCTAGTTCTGTGATTCTGTATATATGTTCACCTAAAATAAAGTACTCTTCACAAAAGTACCTGGAAGTGCATTTTGCCACTTCGGGTTAACACTTCAATTTTCAAAAAGTACTCTTCAAGTCCTAATTTTTTAAAATTCAAAATGATTCTTTACATACACTTTTCAGTAAACTTCAAAACACAACTTTGTTTTTAACATATTTATTGTTGATGTGTTTGTCATTACGTGCCAACCCCTTGTCATATGGGTGCAATTTCTTTACAACTTATCTGCAATTCCTTAGGAAGTGTTTTGACTTCCCATAAATTGGGGGTTATTTTCAAAGATGGAAATATATAGAGAGATATATATATATATAGTAAATAGTATTTAAAATATAACTCCAGAAGAAGCTCTGTTTATACCACTACTTCTTCATCTATCTGGTTTAATACTGTGATCAGAGAGGAATTTCAAAGTCTATCAAGAAAAGTAGGATAAAGAACAACATTTTTAAAATACTTCTCAGTTTGTTTTCTCAAGCCATTTGCCTCCAACTTTTTTTGCTTTTCTACTGATTTCTTTAGGTGGAAGCTTCTTATTTTAACGTAAATAACCAAACTGGTCTTCCTTACATTTAAATTTGGGTGTCCTTATAATTCCTTGTATAAAAAAACATCAGAAAATAGTGGCCATCAGAAGTTTTTAAGCTCTGGGCAGATTAGGAACTCTCCCTCTGCCACTGTTACTTACAAATTCGGTGGATGGGAGAAGGAACTGAAAAGGGAATTGATCCCAATTTATTCTATTATATCTGGGATATATTCAACCAGGTGGATCAAGGTCTTAGAACCAACAGGTATTTGGGGAAGAGAAATTATGAGCACATGCATAGAAAATACAAAATGGATTTCCAGGTTCCTGAGTTTTTCTTGAAAATATGCCAAGTGTTTTACAAGCACACTGAGAAACAGAATCTAAATTTATTATTTTGTAAAGAATTCACTTGTCTTATTTTATAATTTTTCATAGAAAACTCTTGCCGTGTAAAAGCACAGTAGTTATGAGTAGAAAGTCTTAATATTAGTGAGCTGAAATAGTGACATCATTGAAAAAGCTTATATGTTATTACAAGTCCCATTACAATTTTAAGCCAAATTTGGATATTGCAGGTATGGCCTACATCTGCTGAAGTGTAGACAATAAGTAGAGTTTCCATGCACCTGAACAACTTTCATAATGAGATATTTCTTAGGCATAATAAGAATTTTTTATTAATGCATTTATAAAGATATAAATTCCCTGAGAAATGCTGTGAATGGTCACTAGAGGAGAAAAACAAGGTAGCATCTGGCTGGCACTCAGATAAGCTGAGTAGCCCCGACTTCACCCCTAATGGAAATGAGCTTCTATTTTGTTAAAAAGAGGTGCTGAGAAGGCTCACGATCACCAGAAACTGCTTTTGTCCCAGATCTCATCACCCACAGTAACCTCGGTATCATCATCATGGCTTGGCTTCGCAAACGAAGATTTCAAAGGGCTCTACCCGCGCTTGCTGCAGGCGCTGATGGCTGAAAAGGTCAATGCGCAACAGACAAGTCCGGTTGCAGAAGGGACAAGAGAAAGATTCCCCAGGTGGTATCGACTGGACGCGATTCTTTCTGCGTTGTCTTTTCTCCTCGAGAGTGATCCTGCGTGAATTCTCAAAGGAGGCAGCAGCATTATAGATAATGTGTCTCCAAGCTTCCCAATTGGAGGCCAGAGTAGACCGATGGTGATGATCAATATGGCCGAGGCTGAGATGTTGTTTCAGGGAGTCCTTGTATCTCCTTTTCGGGGCTCCTCTCTTGTGGCAGCCAGTGGCGAGTTCACCATAAAGCACAATCTTAGGGAGGCGGTGGTCCTTCATCCTGGAGACGTGCCCTGCCCAACACAGCTGTGTTCTCAGCAGCATGGTCTCGATACTTGTGACTGCAGCCTGTTCAAGAACAGATGTATTGGTCACATAGTCCTCAGTAACCACCCTCTTGGTACTGACTTTCTACCTCAATTTCCCTTGCTAGAGACTTCAGATAATTGCCTAACACTTGTGTGTCCCAGAAAGTTATGAACTGTTTCAGAAAGAAATGATTTTCAGAAAAATGCTATTATCAGCTTTCTTAATTTAAAACATCTAAATATTAACATCTAGAGGAACACACAGAATGTCATATAAACTGTCAGAAGTTACTTCTTGAAAATAGGGAACGCTTTGTTGTTTTCCTGTTGGCCTACTACTCTGTTATTCCAGAAGGACATATTCTTCTTCCAGAGGCAAATCCAACTGCGTGTTCTGCAAGGAATTAATCCATGAAGTTTGAAGCAAAGAAATAAGTTTCTAAACGTGTTAAATAAATCTCGTCATCTACTCACATGTTCTGTTGGACTATTATACTTGTGTCATGTAAAAAGATTTTGTAGGTTCACCTGAATCTATTAACAGGGAAAAATTACTTGTTTGTAATAGTAAAATTTTGAATATCAACCCATATTACCCGGTATCTATGACATATAGATTATCCCTGTGACTCTGCCACTCAAAATCTCCTTCTAATATTTTGTTCTTGTTTGTGTTGCTCAGAGTCATTTCCTTTGCACATGAAGAACAATACAAAAATCTGCAGGTTTTCTAGAACTACCACAATGGTTGAAACAAAAATGGTCGTCAGTCTTTTTTAGATACTCTTCAATAATTAATTTCCAGTCGTTCAAACCAACCGTTAATTAATTTGGTGACTTCTGAGTATCACTGTATGAAGAGTAACATAAGAAAAAGCAAACCCTGGAACCAAGTTTTGGCAAGTAATTAAGAAGGTGTTTGAAGACTGCAGTCCTGATGTACTTGTTGTGACAAATAAGACAGGGTTTTTTAGTCTGCTGCCATTGTTCTGTCACTTTGCAGCTGTTTATCGACTTCATGTCTGATATATATATATGTATGTTTTTATACATATACACATATGCGTATATGTATTTAAATTAATTACAAAAGGAAAAACCCCAAAAGTACAAAAGATAGGTTTGATGTTCTGAGTAATGTTTATTATGAGCCATGTATTAGATGTATATAATTTGCATATTATTTTATTTATTTATTTTATTGCTCTTCAATTTTAGGGGATTTTTTTGATTATGACATTATTTTTTGGTTGCCCAGTTATTGTGGTCTGCTCCACTCATTTGTCCAGCAGCCCAGTTATTTCTAACATAGTATGACAGATGGTTATACTTCACAATTTCCTCAGCGAAGAAAAAGGAAATCACAGTAAACCCCTATATAAACAATACAGGAAAATTTAATTAACTACATATATTTTATTACATATATTGTAACCTACTGAAGACCAGGTCACCACCTTCTTGAAAACAGCAAAGCTGGCTTCTGACCATAGGGAGACAACATGGATGATTTTTGCTTCAAATCATGCAAAGTAAGTGCATGAAATTACAATGAGACCTGAAATTCTAATACGAGAAAATAAAGATATATTTTTCATTATTTCTTTTTGCTCCTATTGAAAGAACTAGAGCCATTGAAATAAACCAGCATCTGTGGCACGTTGTACCACTGCATCTTGCTTGGTTACTAAATAAGAAAACATTCCAGACAAAAATCACAAAGGAAGAGGGCTTTAACTCTTTTATTTAGAAACACATTCCAAACACAATAAACTTTGAGGTCATCACCTGAAACTCTAAGAAATATAATTTTCCTCGTATCCTTCAGGTGAAAAAAAAAGGAACAAAATGGAAAGATGACACTCTGCCCCTCACACACACACTCTACCTGATTCCATTTAAAGACCTACACTTACTTTGTATTTAATTCCTCTGAGAGGCTTCTCAAAACTTACAGCTTATTTCTGAAGTAATTCTGCAAAATGACCAATGCCCCCAATTTTAATGGACTGTGTCAGCCTCACGGGGATTGTTACTGGAACATTAACTTGTCTCTTTTAAAGCCACAAGCTGGAAAGGCGCAGTATTTGCTGACTTTCTGACAGAGGATAGTCTAAAGAATGTTTCTCCATAACCCAAACCCCAGCATTCAGTTCACACAAGGAAACTCTAAAGACAGCTTTACCATTTTCTGGATGCTAAAAACCAAAGCTGGAGAGGGTTTCCTTCACAGTCTGTGCATGCTGAAGATGCAGAATGTATATTTACAGACAGTCCTTCACCAGCAGCTCAGAGCAGTGAAACTTGATGGCTTGGGGTTGTTCAGTGTTTATTTCCAGTTCACTTACAGCCACCATGAAATAAATACTACAAGAACATAATTCAGTTTAACTTTGGAAGTACCAAGTGCTTTTTGACAGATATCAACTGGAACTTCACAGAGCAAACAGAAATGTCTGAATAAAGACTCACATATAGCATAGCTCAAAAGACCATTTAAAGTGTAACAAGTACCTTAACAGGCACAAAGAAATTTGATTTTTTTCACAGAATCCCTTGAAAGAAACAGCATGAACTCCCCAAAAGAATATGCTGAAAGTAGAACAAAGAAAAATGTGTTTTACAGAAAAATGCAAACTAAACTTTTAATAATCTTTCACTCTTTTTTTTCTCTTTTCAAGATTCATTAAATATTTAACTGAAGTTCCTAAATGCACACATCATGTCTCATGTGCTAGTTACTATTCTGTACAAGAAAACAATATGTCATTATTTTACCTACAACCACAATAAGTGTTTTGGCAGGAAAATTTTGTTACAATGAAAAAAAAAAATAGATCAGGGAAACAGAAGTTTAAAAGAAAAATATTACAGTGACAATATTGATTAGAAGAATTATAGAAAGTATGATTTCTGTTATAGATACTAAGTTGAAATTTATGTCAGTAAATGAGGTACCTTTCTGTCATTTGCTAGAAGATAAACTTACGAATTTTGACAGTCATTATGTAGACTAATATTCACATGAATAGTCCAAAAAGGTTTTTATCCAACATATTACTACTCAGTAATACTATAGAGTTCTGAATACATGTGAACACTGCCTCACTATCCAATTAAAGAATTAAGATAATCAAAGCAAGGGATAATCTCAATTATTTCAACCATGTAGACATATGAGGTTTTAGAACAATTTAGCTCTATGTACATCAAAAAGAGAAAAGCTGAAGTTCCATGTTCATAATATGCTGAAATTATAGGAGGGCTTCATATTAAACTAGCCAGAAGAAACTAAAATCAATCAGAACCTGATAATGTTCAGCTGTGTCATTTGGATGTTTCTTCAGTCAGTTGATGATGCTGGATAAAGGGGATGGAGAGGAAATAAAAATATATTTTTGAAGAATGAATTTGCTACTACGTGTAAACAAATCACATTCTTACACCCCTTCAGACTGAACTAATGTTTAGTGAAAATAGAGAATATTATATAAAATATATGAGACACTCAGAGTAAATGGTAGCCAGAAGTAAGCTGGGAGAGTGAAAAAAAAAAAGGAAAGGAAGATTAAAGCAGGAAATTCTGCTCATGCACAAATCCACTGAGTAGGAAAGGGTATTTTTGATGTTGTTATTTATCAGAAAAACAAAGTTAAAAAGAGTATGGACAAAGTTGGAGATTGTGGAGATAACTAAGATAAGAAGGAGTAATCTTATTGAAAATTCAGAAGGAATGGCTTTTCATGCACTGAATATAGAACATATTTAGAAATTTTTTTAAAAGGAACAAAAACAAACGAGTTGTTCAGAAATGCAAAAAATACTCTTACCTGAGTGAAAAAAATTCTGAAAAGGGTTTGAATGAGTGCCTTGTAAATCAGATATAAGATGATTGAGCAGCTGGTAAAATAAGAAGTGTTTTATCACCTCAGGTTTGATGTCAAGGCTCTACCAATGCAAATTTTCCAACATCCATCATCCAGCTATCCTGCATCTAGAGCTTTGAGGAACTGTGATAAAAACTGCACTGCAGTTCCAGCTCATAATTAGCATTTGAATACAGCCCAATACTTCTAGTTGCTCTTTAATAAACTGTCCATAAGTGTGGTAACCAGAAACAGTTGCTTAAATAAGCCCTAAACACAATGACCTGTGCTTGCATCATACATTATAACTGGAAACTTCTCCAAGGATTGCTATGAACCTAATCAATTTGGTAAAATTAATTTTCTTGATATCAGAGGCTAATTGTCTCTGACTGCAAATATGTGGTCTGTTATCCTTTTAATAATGGTGAGATTCTAATGTTTTAACTTGCATGGTGATTTTTCAAGTTAAATAAAATCTTCATATTAATCACTTTCAAAATACTCAGACAAGCTCTAATTTTTGTATGACTAAATTCATAAAAACTCAGTGGCCAAAAGTATGACATCTTATTCTCTCTGAGCACAATATATAAATAAGCCAATCAAAAAATTAATTAATCTCCATTTTTAGCAGGCAAAGACTCTTTTCTGTGTCAAGAATATCAGAGAGTCAAGATGGGTGAGAATATCAGTTATGCGATGCATTTTTAAATATAAGTTTTGATGTTTACCTGTTTTTTCTGGTTTTAGTGTTTATAAATGTGTTTAATTCTTGCTTGGCAATGAGAAAATAAAAAGCAAAGTGAAATCAGACTGCAATAATATTGAAAATAAAAATTTAATACAAATATATACTTAACTCTTTAAAGTAAAACATAATCTGTATTTCTGAGATCATAAAAAAGTACATATTGGAATTAGGACATTTCATCTCATATTTTTGAGCAACTCCTCAAATTGAATCTTTTTTTCTTAGTAGTTCTCTTTTATTACATCCATAGAACCAGAACACAAAAATGTATTTTGAAAGTAGCATCAAAAATACAAGTTTAAAAATAACCCTTCTATTGTAAAATAGAGTCAGTTATTTCACTATCCCCTTTTAGTTTTATAGTTTAGCATACAGGAATTGTGTTTATTTTACCTCCTGTGTGCAGCTTCTCACTTGTATGTCTCAAATCTTCCTCACTTGGCTTCCTCGCTGTGCTTTTGTTGTTGTCCTTGGTTGATTTTACAGCCAAGTTGTAACATTTGTGGGTGCTCCAAATTGTCTCTCATCTTCTATTTCAGTCACAAAGCAACTCCCAACAGAGCCATAAAACAAATGCCCAGAGGGAGAGTTTGTTTGCCCATGGTAACTGATTTAGTAACTCTATCCCACACTAGTAAAGTGTTTTACTGAGTGCACAATCATCTTCTGTCCAGACAACCTCAAGTTACACATATACATAAAAGTGATTGACTTATTCTAATATACTTTGTTTCTGCTAAATAGTTTTAAAGATAATAAAAAGAAATTACTTATATAATAAAAAAATTAAATTTTAATGGCTTTTATATTTTGAGTTATAAAATCCAGAGAAACCCTTACATTGAAACCAGTTTATTTCTAATTTTATAAATATTCATATAAAAAAACCACAACAGTTTCCTGAAGAAAATTCCTACCATCTGATATCACCAATACACCTTCTATAAGGAACCAGCATTATTTTTTATGAGAAAAAAAAGCCAGTGGAAACCAAGGAACCTTGGTACTTGCACAGACAAAAGAAATGGCTTTTTCATTGGGTAGTGTATTCCCTTTTGTACCTTTCAAAGACTTATTTTTATTACTTTTTATCACACAAAATTTTGTGACTACCCTTTGGCCCATCCTCATTGTGTTAATATTGAAAAGTGCAATTTTCATTAGTATATTGAAAGTCAGGAAAAAGGACTTCAGAATATTTTTTATGTTTATTAGTGTAAATTGTTTTGACTAATTTTTAAAGATAATATATGCCATGCCTATAAATCTTGCAAATTCAGATGTACTACCTGTTACACCAGCCAGGGTGACCTGACCAAAATCACTGCACAAAATACATAATTAGATCATAATTCTGTGCACATTAATTGTAAAAACATTTAAAGTTTGATTATTTTCTCCCATTTCGTGAAAGCCACAAAGTTTATTAAACCTAACCCCACAATAGTACAAGTTAAATGGACACATTGACACTGCTGATTAATAACACAGATGTTTATGATTAACTACAGTGTTAAAAAGCCTTATACTTGCACAAATAAGCATATTCTTACCACAAAATATACGGCATGGATTGAACAGTAAATACAGTTCTGGGTGTCAATCTTCTGAGTTTCTGAAAAAAAAAAAATCTAAATTAATTTTTTCTAAAAATTGCAATAACTCTTATATAATCTATCACTGTTTTGATCACTCAGAGTGGGACATATGCCTTGGGAATATGCTTCATATGAGTGAAATTGCTTTTCAATATCACAAAATCAAAATTCTTGTTCCCTAATGTTGAAGACCACTAGTCTCTGGGACTTCCTGATTCTGGGAATTTATTGCCCTAGTTCACATGTAAAACCCAAGTTCATCTTTTCAATCATTTTTGGTGTTATCTAAAAAATTAAAAAGATAAAAATAACTATACCTAGTCCCTAGCATATCAGACACATTTTCAACCTTGTAGATCATTCTCTGTTGTCACGCCACTTGTAGAGAAATATTGAAAGCAGTTGTATGTTGGGAAAAATTTCCTCATTATAAGGAATGCCAGCTTTGGAATATTTTTTTCAGAGAGTGTCTGGAATCTCTGTCCTTGAAAACGTTCAAAACTATCAATCAATGATCTACAGGATCTCCAGGCCCTTCCAACCTAAAGTATTCCAATTTGGTTTTATTTATTGGGGGGCATTTTTTCTCCCTCTGACATTTAAATATAAAATCTCACAAGTTGCCTGAAATTTTTATAACTGGTTTGAACCCATTATTTTCTAATAACAGATTTAGTCAGATATTGCTATTAAGGAACTTCATTCTTCAATAAAATTTCTTAGTCATGTCAATGGCATCATAAAAGAAAATTATAGTCAACAAGAAATAAAAGCAGGAGTTTCTATAATGGCTCAGATCAATCATTTGGAAAACCACTACCTCAAGATCTTTTCCAATGGAAATAAAAACACACATTTAACTGCTATACCTTCTGTAGAAGAAACTAGTTGGACATCTGACATTTTTTTCCTGAAAATGAAAAAGGAACTTCAGATGCTGTTTGGCAGAGAATAATGGCATTGAAATCAGAAAAGTAAGTTATGAATAGTCTTGAGCAATCTTTATGCAAGAGGTATTAATGGAATCTATACTAAGAACAAAGAAAGACCAGACACAAAGAAATGTAATAGTACAATACAGAAAAAATACCGTGAGACTGATATCAGTTTCAGTTATTCCAAATGATACTATGAAAATATACAATTTGAAAGAGATTAACAAGATAATTTCCATTCCAATGTGATATACTTATAAGGAAATGTAGGATATTTAAGGTATACACAATACATTATCTTAATTTCTAATCTTCATCATCATGGCTTGGCTTCACGAACAAAGATTTCAAAGGGCTCTACCCACGCTTGCTACAGGCACTCTGATGGCTGAAAAAGCCAATGCACAACAGACAAGTCTGGTTGCAAAAGAGACAAGAGAAAGATTCCCCAGGTGGTATTGACTAGATGCGATTCTTTCTGCGTTGTCTTTTCTCCTCGAGAGTGATCTTGCACGAGTTCTCAAATGAGGCAGCAGCATTATAGATGATGTGTCTCTAAGCTTCCTGACTGGAGGCCAGAGCAGACCAATGGTGATGGTCAATATGGCCAAGGCTGAGATATTGTTTCAGGGAGTCCTTGTATCTCCTTTTCGGGGCTCCTCTCTTGCGGCAGCCAGTGGCAAGTTCACCATAGAGCACAATCTTAGGGAGGCAGTGGTTCTTCATCCTGGAGACGTGCCCTGCCCAACGCAGCTGTGTTCTCAGCAGCATGGTCTCGATACTTGTGACTGCAGCCTGTTCAAGAACAGACGTATTGGTCACA
>VYXB01004473.1:41964-85380 GCA_013397135.1 Pachyramphus minor | reverse complement strand
GTATCGCCATAACTGACTTGTCCGCGCTGGTCCTCATGGAGCAGGATGATCATTTCAAGGAATTTGTGTGAACTTCCTAAACGTTACAGAATCTGCCATAGACCTTTTTTGCTCATAGTATCAAAAGCTTTGGTGAGATCGACAAAGGTTACATAAAGTGCTCTGTTCTGTTCCCTGCACTTCTCTTGCAGTTGTCTGAGCACAAATATCATGTCCGTGGTACTCTTATTGGCTCTGAAACCACATTGGTTTTCAGGTAAAAGTTTTTCTGCTACAGTGGGTATTAACCTGTTCAGAAGAATTCTTGCAAGGATTTTGCAACAATGGAGAGCAGAGTAATGCCTCGGTAGCTTGAACAATCTGATTTATCTCCTTTCTTCTTGTACAAGGAATTTCTAATACAGTACCTTTAAAAGAATTTGTGTATCATCAAAGCCAGTGACCACCACTATTTCTGTGAGAAAAGAAATACTAACCAAGGCAAATTACTGAAATAACAAAAAAGAAAAGATTTTAACACATTATTGTTGATATCTATTTAGTGTTTCTCCTTACGGTTACTTTTAGAACATTGAATAGTCATGTAAAAAAACCCACACAAAAAAAACCCAACAAAAAAAACCCCACACCCAAAAACACCCCCCACAAATTAGGTAAGGCATTTTAAAGTGGGGGTTTTTTTCATTTTTTAGACAACCTTTAATTTTTTTTTCTACTTCTCAGCTTTCTGAACAAAATTGAAGAGTATTCTATCACATAAAAATTACATCTGGTAAGAAATGCAGCAGAAACAATACGTTGTCTCTGCTTTTCTTAGAAAAAAAAATGATATCTATTATATCTTCCATCCATTTCTTTCCACTTATGTCACTCATACATTGCTTCTCATTCTAGATAAGATAGTGAAATTTCACGTACAGTCATGCCTGCCTTACAAGGTACATTTAAATCATAAGGTACAAATAGACTCACTGATATTTAATGGATCTTTTTTCCCATTCAAATTTTTATGCAACCGGGAGGAATGATTAAAAAAAAAAAACAAAACAAAAGACTTTCTGAAATCTTTCCTGGAAAATCACGTCTTCAACTGTCTACTTACAGGGCTTGGCTGATGTCTAAGGGCTCTAAGACAATGAAACGTAAGATATTTCTGTGGTCAGAGTCACTTGAGTTAAGAAGCTGTTGGCTAATGAGCTGTGAATCATTCAAAATGATGTAATTTTTATATGATAGAAAAATAATGGGGGATTTATTTAACCTGCACCTGTAATTAGAAATGTTTTATTTCTCAGTGGATTTGTTGGGGGTTTTTTTTGGTCAATCTAAGACTTTTGTCTGCTTTACTTATCTGAAATAAAAACTGCTTTACTTATCTGAAATAAAAACTGCTTTCAAGGGATGGCATTTGTTTTAATAAAGGAACAAATGTAGTTGACTAAAAGATTGAATTTCTCTCCAATAAAAAGCCACTATGTTTATCATTATATAGCACTGATTTAGAGTATTTTCACTTGATAATGAAAAATTAAGAGTAAAAAAAACCCCTGAAACTTGCAAAGAAATTGAAGCACTTAATTAACTCAATTTAAACCATGAGTTCGAAAGAAAAATTATCAGCTTGACTATGTGTGTTTCAAATTAAAGCACTTCCTTTTCCCATGGAAAATTCTGATTTCATTAGGTGAAATTTGTTGATGTAAAGGACTGGATAAAATATCTTGGCTAAGAATATTTCTCCAAGGCATTTAAATAAAAAGAAAACCATGTTTTTCTGGGTAAATAGACTAGAATTGCATTCTTATTTGTTACTTGAATCTATCCACATATATTCTCCAGCAGCTCAAAACTCTAAAAGCGGAAAGAAAACACTTGACCATTTTAAACAGATAAGCTACATAACACAGAAGTTAACACATGAAATTAAACTGAAATGCGAACATTTCTAACCTGTTCTATTTCGAAAGAGTTATTTTAGTATTTCATGTTTTAAAAGTGTCAGGCACAAGACTGCAGATGTGAATCATGGAGCTCTGTGTATTTCCCGGTGTTCAGGTAAAGAAATATAACTAAAGAGTGAAACATGTTTTATTTATTGAAGGAAAGGTTTTAGGAGGATTGATGAAATGGCATCATTGGTAAGTTCAAAAAGGAAGGTCATCTGACATGTATAAGGAGCTACAAGTGGATGAACAAAGCAGGCAGTAACTGAGACAGAAAAGGTGAAAAACAAGTGACTGGACATTAGATCTATCTGTGTGGCATAGAAGCAAAAAACCAAACATTTTTGTGTATTTTTGAAAGATCCTTCTGTATTCTGCCTGGAAACCATGTAAGCCCAAGTTGCCAGAACCTTCATAAAATCATCTTTAAAATTTGTGGAGGGATAAACAGAAAAAAGCTTTTTAAAGCCATTTTTTTTCTTCCTCTCTGTATGAAAATATGCACAGATTTGTGCTAGTCTTAGCTCCAGTAAACTTGAAGGCCATGGACAAAACAATAAAATCACACGGAAAGGTCTGGAAAGTCTTGTTAATGTGACTACACATCTGTTTCAGCAGTTCTCTAGATGGTACAAATTATTTCATGTGTATCCTCTTCCATTCTCCCCTGCATGTCCAACATTGTCCATTATAAACAGATGTCACAGGATAAGAAGATGTCACATGGCTTAAGGAGACTGTACACCTTAAAATGTAGAACTACTTGAATCTTCTGGGCAAAAAGCTGTTTCTAAGGATTGCACATTCTAAAAGCTTTTAAATTGCTTTCCATAGCTCAGAGCCCCCTGGATTACACTTTAGTTATCACATTGTTAAGTAACTTTAGTTGCAAAACTACATTTGTCTTCCTTATGCATTTCTAAATTTTCATTGCCCTATGAAGAATAATGAAATCACAGAGCAAGTAAAGCCAACTCAGTAGTGAATGAAAAGCTAATGCTGCAAAACAGTATCAAACATTGAAACTGAACAGTTTAGCTTTACCAGTGAATTTACTTAGGTATCACGGTAAGGCATCAACACCATTTATCACTATTGCTGTAGTCTGACATGTTTGCACCATCACTGTGAACAGAAATGTTTATAGAAAACAAATTAGGAACATCAAGGAAACATAAGGTAAATACTGAAATGAATCAGTAAATACACTGAATATCTGCAACTGGGCATCAAGGAGTTGGTTAGAATTAAACCAGTGCAAATACGAAGTTCTAGGTAAGAATCCATACTTATTAATGAAATTACCTGACATGTGCAACTATCAGGATTTTTTAAGGTAAAACAAAGTGTAGTCACTTTTCTAAAGGCTTTGCAAGATAAGTCAAATATACGCATGCAACTACAGTTTTAAGAGGGCTAATGAAGAGCTACTAAGGGCGGCAGAAAAGGGTTGTAGCAGAGATTTTGCAAGAGACTTAGTTTTTCATGAAAGCATCTTTTAAACATGTGAAATATGTTTTCTTTGATTTGTTTCAAGAATCAACATATTTCAATGAGAGAAGTTTTGGGCTTTTTCTACCATCAGATGATCAAAGTTAGGATTCAGGTTTCATATCCTCTACATAGTTACAATGAGAAAGTACGCGAACCCTTTGTTAATGACTCTGAAATTACTGCATTTTGTTGTGAATAATATTCATAAGGATTTGAAAAGAGAAGATTCAGTTTACCTCCATCCTCTCGCATGAATATCACATCACTTTTCCCTCCTACCACTTTCTGATACACAGAAGGTAGATCCAGAGCTTTGGAGAGATGAACCTAACAACAAATTTTTCTCTTCATTTCTCTATGTCATAGAACTTCATTAAAAGAGATATTAACGTTTCACTCATCAACATTTCGTCATGTTTTGTTCCAAAATTCTCACCTACCATATTCCTGGTTGGATTGGTCTTTACATACAAGCATACAGAGAGAAGTGTTGTCAGCATAAATGGTTCATTTTGCAGTGATTAGATTACAACAGAAATTGTTCAGGTTCAGACAAAATCTATGAGAATGAAAGCTTTGTTTGCCATTTCTATTATTTTTTTAAATTAACACAAAGAAGCAAGCAATACAAAGGCAAGAAGGAGGCAACATCCAACTTCAAAATTATTGCAAGTATTCATTTTTTATATTAGCAACACAAACCAAGTATTTCCATAGTATTTGTTGTGACTCAAATGATCAAACTTGAGTTTTGAAGACACCAGCAAAAATGACATCTCAAAATTTAGGGGCTGGGAAACAAACAGCATAAGGGACCCATTGCATAAAGAGTGAAAAGATTTTATTTGATTTTTCCCTCCCTCCAAACTTTTGCAATAAACCCAAACATATTTAGTTGAAATGAAAACTTCTATTCTTCATTCTTTTTTAGTATAGAAACTAAATACAAAAGCAATAGAGAAACAGCATTATAGATTTAAAGTAACAAAAGAAATCAATCTTATCTATTAATTTTAAATTTACTTAAAACTATAGTGTTTTAAGATAACCCTATACTCTCCCTCAGTAATATTTTTTCAACCTAATGCCACTTTCTATTATTGCTTAAGCTATATATATTTAAAGTATAGCCCTTTTCTCCAGCCCCTCAGAACTTTTCCCTTTGTTAAAAGTTTTTGAACCTACTGAAATGCAAATGGGGATAAACATTGCAGTATCATGCCAACAATATTACTGAAAATGTGTACATATTTTAAAACTATATTTTTAAGGTTTTGTACTTCTAGAAGTACATCTCAGTTTCAGGGGGAAAAAAAATATTAAACATTTCTTATTTTGTGCAAAAGGTCATGTATTACCAAGCAAACTCAGCCATTCTCCAACATGATTACTGGAGCAAAAGTAGTAACTCTGCCTTACTAAAACTATCATTTTTCTCTCATTTAAGATAAATTTCTAACTACTCAATTTTATCAAGTGATAATTTTCCCTACCTTCAATGATGAAGGTGATGTCAGACTAAATTAAGGGGCAATCAAACTACTGTCACATTCATAAGATCATTTATCTGTTAGATTATCATGTTCAGTAAGCTCTGTCAGTTGTTGGGGGTTTTTGTGGTTTTTTTAGAACCATATCCAGCCAAGATACACCTAAGCACAATAAAACCCTCAAAAATTATTTTATGTTACTATCTTTTGATAGTGTCAAAAGAATTTATCTTTTCCCTGGAAGTCCAGCAATATCTTTAGTTTTATTTTTCCCTTATTTATATAACTGCTAGAATTTAATTTTTCACTTCATTAAGAACCCCAGCCCATTCTAGTATTCTAAATAAGTAAGAGCTCTTCACATTTCCTTTAATCACAAACACTCATTGTAATTTTTCTGGGTGATGGGTTATATTTGAAAATCAACATAATTCCAATATGTCTAATTTACACCCAACAGAGTTTTAAATTCTCCCTAATAATTTTTCAACAAATGCAGCAACAGGAAAAGAAATTAACGGAAGTATTTCAAATGTATTTCAAACTAAATTTTCTCATTGAAAATCATTGCTGAACTCTTCATTCACATTGCTTTCCTAATATATAGACACAGAGACATGTTTTCTGAAAATAACACCTCTTTTTTACCACACAACAAGATCTCAGAATATTCTGTACCAAAACTCCTTTTTCCAGCATTTACTTTTCTGAGTCAACAAGCACACTTCTACGAGCTTTCACTATTCAAATTCTCTCCCTTTGAACTCTCACTTTTTTTTTTTTTTTTGCTTGTGCATGATGGTGAGGGTTTTTTTCTGCCTTCCTTGCTTGAAACAGAACACCTTGACAAGCTCAATTACATCTCCATATGAGATGAATGTTCTAATTTCAACTCCTAAAGCCAATGGAAAATCCTCCATATGAGATGAATGTTCTAATTTCAACTCCTAAAGCCAATGGAAAATCCTCTAGACTCCACTGGCCTGGATTCTTAAAGGAGAAAGGGAAAAAATATCTCCACTGTTGAACAGTCCTGAAGGTCAATTGGGCAGATCACCTGTAGAGCATGTGTCTGGTTCATATCATTTAGACAGCAGGAAGAAGGTTGATGTAAACAAAATCCCACTGTCAGTGATGGAAGAGTTATGTGAACTCTTAACAGGAGTTTGATCCCTAAAAATTGATCCCTGGAAGTACTCAAGGCCAGGTTGAATGGAGCTTGGAGTAACCTGGTCCAGTGGAAGGTGTCCCTGCCCATGGCAGGAGAGTGAAATGAGATGGACTTTAATGTCCCTTCAAGTCCAAATTATACCGTGATTCTGTGATCATCCACTAGTGGTGTTAAAAGTGCAGGTTGGCATCTCTCCTTTTTTCTTTGAGAAGCCATGGAGGTTGGGGGACTTCTGAGGAGACTCAGAAGAGGCCTCCATCTACAAGGAGGGCTCAAAGAAGAATCCAGGCAATTTTAGGCCCATCAGTATTATTTCAGTCCCTTGGAAAACTGTGGAATGAATCCACCTGCAGACTACCACAAGATGGTAGATGGACAGGGGAAAAACAGCACTGAGTTAGCAAGAACAAATCATTCTTGACAAACCTCATCACCCTCTATGACGAAGTCCCCTGCTTGGCTGACATGGAGCAAACCACAACCACTGTCTAACTGGATTTGTCCAAGACTTTAACACGGATTCCTACAGCCTTCTCCTGGAGAAACTCATTCATTATGGTCTAGACAAGGGGTCTGTGTGGTGGGTGAACAACTGGCTGACAGGCAACACCCCAGGAGGTCATGGTAAATAGTCCCTTTCTACAATGGAAGCCTGTCCCAAATAGTATCCCCCAGGCATCAATAATGGGCCCAATGTGGTTTATCTTCATATGTGATCTGGGCGATGAGATCAAGAGTACCCTGAGAAATTTTGGTGATGATACCAAGCTACGGGGAATTGAACAAAATTTGCACAAAGACCTGGACAGGCTGGAAGAGGGGATTAAAAGGAACCTTTTAAAGCTCAACAAGGACAAGTGTAAGGCCTTGCACTCGCAAAAACTTGTGCAGCACAGACTGGAATCCACCCAGCTAGGGAGCAGCTCTGTGAAAAGGAACCTGGAGGTCTTGGGGAGAACCAACTAAAATGAGTGATCAGGCTTCTGCTGTAGCAAAGAAAACAAATGGGATGCTGAGTGGCACCAACAAGAGCATCCCCAGCAGACATAAAGATGACATCATCCAACTCTACTCAGAGTTTGTTGGGTCACACCTGGAATAAAATATTCAGATTTGGTCTCTGTTGTGCAAAATAGATGTGGATGGGCTGCAGAGGGTCCAGAGAATGGCCATGAAGATGATTCAAGGGCTGGGAAGTCTGACATGTGAGGAAAGGCTGAGAGACCTGGGTTTGTTCAGCTCTGAAAAAAGAAGGCTGACGGGAGATCTCATCACCGTGTTCCAGTATTTAAAGGGTGCCTGTGAAGAAGGTGGAGACTCCCTTTTGTGCAAGGAGTCATGTGGAAAAGACAAAAGGTACAAATTACTTTTGGGGAGACTCTGATTGAACATTAGAGGAAAATTTTTCTTTAACCATATGATGCCTTTCAAACATTAGTCACATTCACCTATGAATAACTAAGGTTTTTGATAATGCTTTCTTAAAGTGAGGGGTCATATCATCTGTGAAAAAAATACTACCACCACCTCAACTCCAATTACATGGTACAGAAAAAAAAATAAAGGGAACTGTAAGAATATTTTTATAGAACCTAAGTGCTTTAAAGTCTAAAACTACTGGAAAAACAGAACAAATCAAAATTCAAATCAGAGGTATAGATTTTTTATTTAACTGAGAAGTTAGAATATTTTTTTAGGAAGTGTGTTGCAGTAACATAAATATTTCACTTAGTTTGAAGATTACCCTGACTGAAAAGGGTACAAAACTAGATAATCTTCTTCCAAAAGTACATATTGGAAGTTATCACCAAAAAAAGAGAAAAGTTTTAACAAAAATAATCAGGTAGAGTAGATGCATAGTTTCTATAACTTAAGAAGGAAACAGAGCAGATTCGGCAACAGCCACACTATGAAGAACAGTTTCCTACATTTTAATTAGCCTTTCAGTAACGTGGACATTTACTTTACTGAACTTTTATAGAAATGAACAGTAGCCTTGAAACATACTTCAAAGGGAAAAATAGTGGCCCAGGAGCTATATACACATCCTCTTAAGTATCTGCTTGCCTGGCAGTCTGGAAAATGCCAGCTTCAAAAGATTAGAGTTTTATTTTGGAGTCCTAATTCAAAGTGTTACTGTGGGATGTAATGGCATCAGGGGTTATGCCATGAAATAAAGTAGAAAGATGTCACCTACCTTTATTGACAGCTCCATGAAGTGTAAGATTAAGGTGACCATTGTGATTTTGCTGCAGAGTCCTTTATCCCCTGCGGTCCCACTTGGCTTTGAGGGACAGTGCATTCCTGGCACAGTAAAACAATTTAGGTCACTCTGGAGTGTTGCAGATTAAGAGTAAGTTACATTGCTTGGCACAAATTTTCTCAAAGCTTCTCTCAGTGTTTGTGAAATAGATGCTTCTTGGCATCATTAACAATGATTTTTGTTTGAATTCAGAAGAGGAGACAGGGTGCAGCTCTCAAATTTAAGAATAACAGTTTGAGGAAAAATGTGAACAACTGAAACCAAACCACGAAATGAATGAAGTAACCATCAACATTCAAAAGATCCAAATTCTTATTATGAACAACCTGATAACCAGTTCACAAGTTATTGCACCAGAAATAGACATTTTCCTTCAAGAAAGAGAATATTTGGTCTCTAAGTCTTAGATCCATGCCTTTCTGCTACCTAAGAAGGTTGAAACCCTCTGCCTCTCACTATTAATTGAGAATTATAATAGAGCTATAGGTGCAAGTGAGTGAGTTTTCACCCCCCACTTTGAATAGGTTACACTTTCCCTTCATTCTGTAGGTCAAAACAGAGAAAATAACAGGTTTAAACCTGACTTTTTGGGTCTCCAATGGATTCACTGTGGAATGCCAGAATCATAGTTTATTGTCAAGTGTTACACTTTAAAAGAGTGACACAATGTTAAAATAAAAGTGAAATGTCTCAGACATTTCAGTCTGAGACACTGAATCCTGTGAAATTCATAGATAATGAGAAAAGAGCAAGCCAACAACAAATCACTGTAACGTGTGATACTGTTGCATCTGGAATCCTTCATTATGAACTAGAACTCCTATGCACAAGACATTTAGGAGAATTAACATGCAAGTATTGGGCCAAATACTTCTGCTCATATGAAATTCCATGCTCCATTGACTTCAACATTATGTTGATTTATACCAGTTGAGAACTACTTTTCGTGTAGTAAAAGTGTTTTCAAGTAATTGAGTCATCTGATTGTTTCTTATTCCTTCTTTTTGAAAACTTTTCTTTAAGAATTTGAAAGATTCAAAGCCATTGAATCTGCTCAGTTAGGAAATAAATTACAAATGCAGCACATAACACTTAACAATAAAGCACATAATGGTAACAAAAGCTTAATGTATTGCAGTCCTAAGGGGCAACAGGAGATGTTTTATTCTGTACTACTGCTTGCTCAGATTGAGTGGTGAATTTCAGCACATATTATCTTTTCATTGCAGCCATTAAAATGAATGAAAAGAACCTGAGATATATTTTGTACCTACATTTTTCAAGAAATGTCACCAAACATGATTTATAAGTTCTACATATGAGTTTTCCTTTATTCTGAAATAAAGTTAAAGCTTCAACAGACCTTTGCAGAACTGAAGTTTGACAAAAATACTGTCCAAGTTATATTCTGTTATTCTATAAAATACAGGACAAAGAAGTAACCATGAATTGCTTTAGGGGGAATGTAGTGGAGCTTTAAAGTTCTTGGGGTTCAAAGGTAATAAAATAATTCCATAATATCCTTGCTCTTATGAAGTTCTGGTCCCTTGTCAATGTCACTAGTTATTTTTCTCTATAGTTCCTTATATTTTAAGCTGTGTCTTCAACTAAAAGACACTTCGTCTTCTACACTTGCATTCATCCCTAGAGAAAATTTCAAATAGGCTTAACTGAATGAGATTGTGGAACTAAATGAGGCTATGGAAGACATGATTTTAAAGGCTGAGCAGATGAAGAGGCAAGCAGGGACTTTTTCCAAAACACTAAAATACAGAAGGATAAGGCAAATCCAAAAGGAGGGAAAATGCATATTTATCCTTCTGGCAGAGCAGAGTTGTCATAATCCACATGAAGGACGATAATAAAAGGCTTCTTTTGAAACACAACAACACAAAGCTATATCTGATTCATGGTGCCATGTCACGCTGAACACATCCTGAAACATGTTTAGAAAAAATGCTCAACAGCTCTAAAAGTATCCACTAGATTGATCAGACTCTTATTTTTTTAAAAAAGGGTCATACCACACTAGGTAGCAGTGAAAAGTTTTTTGTCTTCCTTTTGAGCCATGAGATACAAAAGAGGTGTTGCCATTCGAATTCACTATATTTTTCAATCTGCTTTGTGTCTTGTACTTCTGTATCTTGTGCAGATAAAAAAAAGAATTAAATATTAAAACAAACAGCATTTCTTGCAATTATTGGTGATACAGTCACAAGACTCGTTAATCTCAGTATACTGAAGCAAATACATCACTGTGTCAGCTTTCTTTCATAAGTGTCAGCTCTCTTTCATTGGCTTTAAATGAAACTAGTGATTCTTAGATTTGAATGATACCTTTATACGGCTGGGGTAATCTTAATCCAATGCTCATATAAATGCTCCATTTATTCAATGCTCCAGGAATTCAAATCTAGCTTATCTGCTGTCACAGACATTAATAAAAGTAAATCCATGACCAGATGTGGTCTTGCAATCATGAATTGCTCAGACAGTGTTAAATGGAGCCAGTAATTCTTGCAGGGTAGTTTCTGCTTTTTCTGCACAATATAACTTGGCTACTTCTTCTTTGTGCCTGTAAATCTGAGCCAGCAAATATGGGAAATCCACGCAGATGAGTAATAAAACTGAATCATGTAATAATCTTACTGGTAACCTCTTTTGAAGTGGAGCATTGCATTGTGACATAATTCCCATTGTTTCTGTGAGAAAATAAAGTTTTTCTAGTTTACATGTTTTCTTTTTGATTAAGTTTTTGTAAAAACTTCAGTTAAGTGGTATAATTGTACTCTGTGTGGGCAGATGTGCATATAGAGGAGAAAAAAAGGAAATGACCAGAACTTCACAGCTAAAATTTCAAATATAACATTGTCTGTAGCACAGAATAATGGTATTAAATTTGTATGGAATTTCATAGCTATTATTGATTATGCTTGCCTATTAACAAATTTTGATTTAAGCATCTGATAAAGTCTTTGTTAGAATTTAATTTTGATTTCACTCTTATATCAGGCATTGATTTCATGTCACTCATTATACTGATCATTTTGCATGCATTTACATCTTTTCCTCAACAGTTTTTTTTAATATGATTATACCATAACTTTCTATTTTTAATCAAAATGTTAAAGGTTTTTTAAACTGAGAAATCTTTTATGATAAGGCCTTTTTCATCCCTAAGATGAAGACTATTATATTACTAGAAAAGCAAGGGAATTCAGGATATTATTTAGATGTTTTTACAGGTAAAGATAAATGTTTGAATTGCTATACTTTATCAAGTTTATTTAATGAAAATGTAGTCTCTTGCTGCTGAAAAATTACCAATTATGGTTGGGTTTTTTTCTTTTTCCATTTTTTCTCCTCTAAGAACTAAATATCATAAATTTATCATGTCAGTCCTGTTCTGTTTTCTATTTTCAAAATGGAATTTCTAAATCTTTTTCTGAGACATATTACCCTAAAACTATACCTACTTCCCATAGCTACTCTAGAGACAATTTCCCTACCACCCTAATTCTGAATCAATTTATTAGGTGCCGTTGTACTGAGAAAGAATTATTCTGCAGAAAGGAGAGTCATAACTACTTTTGCTCCACTACTGTGAGAGCATCAGAAGATCATTGGAAGTTATCATTAGCCACCAATAAACTGTCTTTCCATTTCTTCTTTTCTTCAAGCACTGGGAAAGGTACAGCATAAAACTGAGCCATATGTGTATGGCTCAGTATATATGCATGAAATTCTTGTAAATTAGTAACAGGATAAGGATGTAATATATTATGTAAAATATTAGTGTTTATAAGTTTATAATAGTGATTATTGCCATCAGCATTAGGATAGTAGACTTGATTTTTTGTATTCTTTCCTGCTAGTTTCCTTGACCCTCTCCCAGTTTGTTAGAGGAAGATCCCAAGACTTATTCGTGTATGTTAAAACTGTGCAGGGATGTTACCTTGATATCAGCACTCCCATCATCATGGCCATAGTTAATTAACTAATGTCTATTGGCCTGGAAGTCTCCATTTCCAAATAGAAAAAAAAAGCAGGATTCTGTTCTATCTTTTAGCAGAATCTTTTTCTTATTTTCTATCATAGAAAATAAGAAAAAGATGGCTGGATTTTGGAACGCAGAGGCACTTGTTATTTAGCATCAGATCTTGCAGAAGTAGCAGCTATATACCAAGACTCATGAAAAAAAAGAAAAAAATTGGATAAAAAAAGTTGTAGCCTTGTGGATTGAAGAGAAATCACAGTAGAAGTATATATTCTCAAAACAGGCCCTTTAGTATTTGGATAGATGTAGTTAGTACGGGGTACACACTTGTCACATTAAAAATAACAGAATCACAGAAAATGCTGCAGTGTGATTGAAGATCTTCTGCCCACACTCAGATCTGACAAGGCACCAGCCAAACCCTGTCTGGGAGCCATATGGCAATGCTGTTCTCTCTCCAAGACTAACACCTGTCTCTTGGCATCTTACTGAACCTTTTGCTTCTACACACAACCCCACATCTACCTACACCTGTCTGGATAAACATACTGTTCCATCATCTGGCCACAAACAAATCCTGTCCCTGGGAATTCAGGGTTGTACATAGTTATGTATCTTTAATGTGAACCCAGTAGCAATTAGCCCTCACGATCTCTAATAGCCCAAAGCTGTGGAACTTTCCCCAAAAGCTTCAAAATGTCATTTTAAAGTGAAAACTTAAAGTACTGGGTAAAACAATAGCTGAAAAATAAGCAATGGCAAATAAAACTTTAAGCATAAAAAATCCCCTATCAAGTTATGAACTTTTTTTGGTATCTAAAAATATTACTAGAAGGAAACTTGTCTAATGAAAACACCATGTATATGTGTTTGCTGTTCAATAGGTTATGTAAGTGTAGTTAGAGAATAATAAATCACAATGAGGCCATTGGTCTAGAATTGGGATGGACAGAATTTGATCTGCTGCTTTGAAACAGACTTCCTAGGAAGTCTGTTATAAGGCACAACTTGTTATCAGGTTATAAGGCACAAAAAAATTTAAATAATTTGATAACCTGTCAAAATCATTAAGTTAATTTTCTGATTCTTTGTGAAATTAAGCATTTTTTAAAATCTGCTTGGGTACTTGTCTGTAATACACATACCTAAACACACTTTAGGTTCAGCATTTATCCCTGTTCAGAGAGAGTATTTCACACAGATGTCAGTGATTTATGCATACGGATTTTTTTTTTTTTTTCTGGCAGGCTCGCTGATCTTCTGTTCTTTATCACAATAGAAAATTAAAAATGATTAATTGATTTGTGAAGGAGTAACAGTATTTTTTGCATGTTAAAATGCACCCATGAGAAGGACACAAACAAACTTCATAGAGAAATTTCTTGAAGCTATCTTTTCAAAATATAAATTCCAAAATATATGTTGAAAATGTAAATCTTTCCAATAAGAAAGAGAAAAATTACTTGATGTATTGGAAGGAAGTACCTAAAAGCAAGGTGTACTTGATCATGATATGACTGCACAGCCGAGGCTATGGTTGGACAATGAAAACATTTATAGCATTCATGAACAATGTGAGTGAAAGAATCATAGACTCATGGAATGGTTTGGTTGGAAGGGAGCTTAAAGCTCTTTCACTCCCACCCCCTGCCATGGGCTGGGACACCTTCCACTAGACCAGGTTACTCCAAGTCCCATCCAATCTGGTCTTGGACACTTCCAGGGATGGGGCAGCCACTAATTCTCTAGGTAACCTGTGCCAGGGCCTCACCACCATCAGAGTCAAGAATTTCTTCCCAATATCCCATTTAGCTCTGCCTTCTGGCAGCTTGAAGGCATTCCCCCTTGTCCTGTCACTCCAGGGCCTTGTAAATCGTTTCTCTCCATCTTTTCTGTTGCTCCTTCAAGTCCTGCAGGGTCACAGTTATGTCATCCCAGAGCCTTCTCTTCTCCAGACTGAACATTCCCTGCTCTCCCAGCCTTTCCTCACAGCAGAGCTGCTCCATCCCTCTGATCATCTTGGTGCCTCCTCTGGACTCGCTCCAGCAGCTCCATGTCCTTGCCGTGCTGGTCCCCCAGGGCTGGAGGCAGCTCTGCAGGTGGGGTCTCACCTGAGGGGGCAGAGGGGCAGAATCTCCCCCTCTCCTGCTGCCCATGCTGTGGGATCAGCCCAGGGAGTTTCTGGGTTGGGGCATTTCCAGCCTCTCCCCTATCAGCACCTCCAAGTCCCTCTCCCCGGGGCTGCTCTTTCCCAGCCTGGATTGATGCAGGCATCCTGGCAGTTGTCCGACCCAGGTCCAGCACCAGCACCATCACATATCCTATTCCTATTTCCTGGTTCACTTAAGTTTAGAGAAAACAGTGCTAAATGCATGTAAATAACAAGATTAATGATCATCCTTGTCAGCAAGAGAGTTTATTTGCTCAGCAGCTCTAAAAGATATGCTGCTTTATATAAATTATTAATTGAAATATAAATAAGAAAAAAAATCTGTCAAATATCCATCTTTCTCAGTCCTACTGTAAAAGATTCTACCTAGGTACACTACAGAAATAAATCAATAAAAATGGAATTTAAATAGTTATCATTAGAGAATCACTAGGAATTTAAAATGAGATTTAAAAAGAGAAGCAAAAATGACACATACACTTAAGTGAAATAATTTTGAGTGATAAACAATATTTATTTTACCTGCCATACCAAGCAGTAGGAATACATATTTAGAATAAATTTTTGATTTTTCAATTTTTTTCTTTGAAGAATTACATGAAAAACTAATCTATGCAGTACACAGTGTAACAATCAAATTAGACTTTAAAGAAATTGTGCATTTTATACAGAGAAAATGGGGGAAATACATTTTATTCGCCTTTGTAAAACTGAAATGAACAGGAATTGTAGTGTGGTTGCCAGTTCTTCAAACCTCAAACAAGTAAATCAATTCTTTACCAATCTTGCTTGGTGTTGAAATGTTCAAGATAAAAATCAGCTTTAACCATTTATGCAGAGGTGGAGATAAAAGATATAAAGTTCTTGCCAGTTAATTTGTCCCACTTTCAGGCTGATTCAATAATCAACATGCATCATATACTATAGTAGATATAAATTTCTCTGAAATCAAGAAGGTTTCCAATTAGCTACACATTTGAGATATTTCTATGGTTCACTGCAAGCAGCTGGCAGGGAGAATGTTTAAGACTTTGAACTTGTGTAAACAGCCGTTCACATTTTTAAGAGAAACAGTAACTTCTCATTAGTTCAAATTTCATCCAGTTCTAAAATCAAAGTTCTGTTTTAATTGCCATAGCATTTTATTTTAATAATTAATTATTCTGAATATTACAGTAATTATACTAGCACTATTTGTTTCCACAAAGTGTGAAGAAATGCATATTTTGAGTACAGTGTTACTAAATGGCTCCATTCTTAAATGGTTGTTTACATGTAAGTAAAAAAAACAACATTAATTTGTTCCATGAACATTTCTTAAATTTGAGTATTATAACTAACTGATACTGTTAGAGATCATGAGTTTCATACACATTTCTGTTAAACTACATTTGTGTAGTCCTAGTAACCTTTTATTTCCCCTTACTCCACTGTTGAATGAAATTCCCAGAAGACGCAATCTGTAAGTGAAATAATATTTTTTCCAGTGAGCAGAAGAATTAGATGCCAGCAAAAAGTTGGCAAGAAAGTAATTAATATTGGGTCTACAAATCCTTAGGAAAGTCCATACTGGGACTTGGCATACTGGGACTACAAGGAATTGGCAGATTTTTTGTGAGATGAGTCACTTGCTCCTATCTACTGGAAATACTTGGATAAAATGAGAGCTTAATCAATCAAAGTTACCAAACTGCCTTCCCGGCATTATTGATATTCTATTACTGATAGAATTAAGCTTGTGCAGTTTGTGATGGCCTCAAAGGTGACGTGGCCACTGAGATGGTTGTGGGTTAATCTGATATTTATGCTCCTAACACAGTTGTCGCTAGCGTTTTCCACACCTTTATGGAAGTTCTGAATCCTTTGGGGAGCATTACCCATAAAATGAGGTGGTTTGTGAAAAGCAAGTTCTGTCTCATCTGTGGAAAATACCTACTGTGCCAATTCCTATTGTCCCTGGGAAATTAACCTCAGGAGAAGTTCACTTTCTGTCCTATTTGCATCTGCAAAATAAATATTTTTAAGTAAGAAGTTAGATTAAAAAAAAAATATCTTGGAAAAAATCTATAGTTCATTAGTGAAATTGCTGGGGTGACGTGGCATTAAATTCACATTTTTACTTTACTGTTAATTTCCTTTTTATGGGTTTGTAAATAGTGTAGCTCATAGAAAGCAAATTGCTCTCATGTTGACATATAGTCATAACTAAGCCCTTTAAAAATAAGTCAAGTTAAACATTCAGAAGTGTGCTTGCATCCCAGAAAACCAGTTGTATCCTGGGCTCCATCCCCAGCAGGTGAGGGGGGGATCTTCTACAGATACATCAGCATTGCGAATAGTTGAGCTTGGCTGCTCTACTGTATATGTTTTGATGCAGTTTTAGCTTATATGGGTACATGACCCTTTTTTTCAAGTGTTCCTTTTTCATGAGACACATGAAATAAATGAACTTATACAATAACTGGTTTTTTAACTTTTCATATTTCATAATTTTACTTTAAAACGGGTCTCACAGTTCACTGTTTGAAACTGAAACCATTATTTTTAAGACATGCAGAATCATGTGTTCAAAGCACAGGTCTAAATTTTTTACTTAATTGTGAATGAAGAATCTTGCTGCTGCTATTGCAACCCAAAAATGGGGCCACCAGTGAAAGAAAAAAAAAAAAGCTCAGAGCATGAAGCTCATGATAATTGCTGCAAAATTTAATTCAGAAGTGACAGAACCCATTATTCCATAGTTGTTCCTGAAACCATGCAAAAGGTCTTTGCCCTATATGACAGTCTTAGTAGAATATTTTACTTCTAAACCCATAGCTTTATACATTCTGAAAGTTTTCCTCTCACTTGTATTTCTGGGAGAATTTTAGGAATGTGTAGAGTTATTTATATTTTGTGGTTTGCCTCTACTTTAGAAGTTAATTACTATGGGATTCAGAAGAGAAAACATACTAATAAAGGTTTACCAATAAAAAATCTACAGCTGTTATGTCATTAATTTAAAACGGTTTTTTTAGGACTTCATGTTATAAAAACTTCCTAGAATTTGTTAAAAAGCAAACAAAACATGTCAAAAGACTAAACTCAGTTATGAGACTTAAAATATAAAGTCGTAAAAACAAAAAAAATCTTGCTCTACACTTTGTATTAAGTCCCTGTGTCGTCAGTCCGCAATGTTTATTGTGCAAAGCTGCAGAAAATAGTTTATAGTTAGAACATATATAGTGATTATTTTGAAAAATAGCAGAGAGTTTTGGAAGACCTGAGAGCATTTCAAGTGAAAGATGTAACAATGTCTACAGTATTGTTATAATAAAGGGCAAAAGAACATGTCTGAAGAAACTCTGAACTAATTACACAAGTATTTCAAGTAGATTTTCAGAATTAATCAGAGGTTTGCAAAAGTAATATAAGAAACTCTTTGGAAGTTAAACCCATCATTTAAGGTCAAGAAATGTAATAAAATAAGAATTTCAAGAAGTGAATCAAAGCTAGATCCTTTTCAAGGCGTATTTTAAGATTTACAGCAAGTTCTTCACGTAGACTAGGAAAAAAATAAATAAAATTGAAACTACTAATATGAAACTACTATTCAGAAGGAATACATAACTGAAGTACAAATAAAACCTGGATAAACAGTTGGTTTCAGTATAGAGATAAAAAAAAGGTAATATTAAGTCTGGAGGAAAGTTGGTAAGGATAATGACAGTAAAAAGTACACACATCTAAAAATGAAGATATCAAATTACTGCAGAATAGAAAACAGTAACACTAATGTAAGAACTTCAGTTTGGACTTCAGTTTGTTTAAGAATAACCAACTTTCTGCCTCTCTCCTGCACCAAGGTGGCTGATGTGATTTTCTACGCAAAAGGATCTGGGCAGATTTAATCACTCCAAGTTTAGAGCAATTGATGTGGGACCACATAAAACACTGTTAATGAAGGAAGCAGCAGATTCATGTAAGAATCATAAGGCAGTGAGGACCACAAACACAGACAAAAAGAGGAAAATCAGAAGAGTCATTGTGAACTTCAGCCTTACCAAGGCTTTGGATATACTAATGACATAAATCAAAATATGATTTTGCCATAAAAAAATTGGGACAGATTAGGGACACCGAACAAGATCCAGATTTTTCTGAAAATAACTCTGGACACCAGAGTTCAAGAAAGAAATTGAAACCAGAAGGTGTTTCGTGAGATCTCTTTGGAGCTGTTACGGAAAAGATACACACATGGAAAAAGATCTGTCCAGGCTGAGAGATGCAATGACTGAAGCCTATAATACACTGGAGGTCAACTGGAGACCAAGAGAGGAGTTCTTTAAACCAAACTTTGCTGATATGGATGTACATTAGCCATCAATATACTTCAACTGGGAATACAACCCAAATTTCTCACACTAGAATGGGCAAATATGGGTGTCAGAAACACTGATAACTTTTAAATTTATCAAAATAAGGAGGTGTGATATTCCTTACCAAGCAGAGCAATAAACTTAGTGCCCTCAAATAAAAAAGAAAGTGAACTGTTGTCCAAAAAAACAAATTCATGTTAATAACTGCATCCTTCAAAAATGGTACAAAAATATTTTATCTTCTAAAAATTATTCTGTCTCGGGAAATTACCACTTAGCTGGTTGAAGATACCTTCGATGTCAGAGGTTTTTCAGATTAAAGCACTAGTAACAGCACGCGCTGAAAACGTATTAATAATATCTTTGCCAATTCTGACATGATTTTTAGAAAGTAAGGTTCACCTTCTGCACGAATACCTCTATATTAAGCTTTATGATAACACATAATTTATTATAACATTCCAGGTTAAGGATTATTATTACTACTACTGTTGTTGTTAAAGGCTTTTAAAACAGACTGATAAATTATTACATATACTGGCTATGTCTGCTTAAATATTGTTACATGTAAACAGAAGGTTAGAAATTAAGCCAAAATTGAAGAGCAAAATATTGTGTCTATTCAGGAAATTACAAGGCAATAATGATAATGTAAGCTCAATGTTTACTGATACGGACATTTTTTACCTACTTTGTAAAAGAAAAGATTTTAACCTTCCTGACCCCTGATGAATTGCGCTCCTAACTATTGCCATGGTTCAGAAAAGGCCCAGGGAAACGTACTGCTTAATACTCTTGGTTTATCAATAAGACAAGGATTTTGAGAAAAAACCTTTGTTTCTACATAAGGAATGAGAAAAAAACCCCAACAGTGTAAAACTAGACAATACTCTGCTTTGAAAATTCTTAGTTTTCTTACAAATATCCTAGTGAATCATTCTCGGGCACATTAGTAGTTGAAAAATGTTTCTAAAGCTCCCTTTGAGTGTGAACAAACAGCAAAATTATTTTTAAAGTCAGAGAAACAAATAAGGATTTTTTTTCCCCAAGTGTAGAATTGTCTTGTAGAGGTGAAAGCATCAGGAATATTGAGCTGGAAAGTATTGTTATTATTATTATTATTATTGTTATGAGGAAAGATGGAAAAACACTTAACTCTTAGAAATATATCATTTAAGCTGGTCAACAGAATTTAGGTCAAATTGGTAAATGAGTCTCCACTGTATCCTCCTAGGCATTTCTGATACAAGAAAAAATATATTTTGCTGCTGCCTAGAATTGTCAGTCAATATTATTTCCAAAGCTGATTTTACATTAGTGATAAATGGAGGACAGATAGAGTTATATTTCAGTGTGATGAGAGGTCTGATTTTTTGTGCTGACTTGGATCTTTTGACAATTTTATATTGCTACCCAAACTAGATGCATACAAACCTTAATCTGTTTATTTTGGAATCTGTTATTACTGATCTGATCAAGCTGGAAAGGTTTCTCTAGCTGTCAGATCTTCTACTAAAATGCTGCATAAGAATCTTAGAAATCATCCCAGACATTTTTAAGAGAATAAAAGATATCTAAATCTCCATGATGGCAAACACCACACAATGCAAAGAAAGGTACAAAACATTGCACAAACCCCCACAGTCCCAAATAATTGGCAGTGGGGAAGGGGGAGGAACTTAATCTTTACCTGGCAATCAGTTTGTGCTCTGAAGCAGGATAAGGGATGATATTTTTTCACCGGTATTTTAGATGATGCCCAGTAATGGCTATTGATTTTCTAACAGACAAATAAGAACTCGATGTATCTGCTCCTCTCAGGTAGCAGACAGCCCATCAGGTTGTCCAGGTTTGGTAGAACTGTTAGTGGAAACTTTTCTCTTGTGTGAGGAGGGTCATGAATTGTAAATTCTTTGATAGTATAGTTACTAAAGACAAATAGCATAAGCAGTCCACAGGCCAAAAATAAACCTAGATGTGCACAGCCAGGGCATTTGTTTCCCTGTACCACTGGCTCTGTTTCACAGTACTGCTTCCATTAGACCTTACCAACAAGGATATGGCCAGTAACTAGAAGATCCAGACTCCAGTCTTAAACTGGTGTAACCTAAGACAAATTTTTCAGGAAAAACTGTTTTTCTTTTTCAAAAGCACTCCACAAATATATGCTATATTTTATAGCTGCAACATAATCAAACACACTGAAGGGAGTTGGGAAAGGGGGAGGAAAAAAAGCAAAACTATTAGTTCCAGGAACAACAACAAGAAAAACAAGGTAAAAAAAAAATAAAAAAAAAAATAAAAAAAATCTCCGAGGAGAATAGCAGCATTACTTATCGTACAGCACTGCTGTTTGGCTTTTTCCAAATGTTTAGAGATTTTAGTTCTCTCCAACATTGTCAAAACCACTTACCAGCATGCTGTCTTCAAATTCACAGCACTTGTCACACCCCCAACCCAAATATGAAATTTTAAACACATTAGGCTTCTCTCTGTTCTTGTGTAAGAGAAACTTTTCCAGCTCCATTTGTCACATTTAATATCCATAACATAGAAAGTGGAGAAAATGAGGAGTTTGGTCGGAAGACATCATCCTGATGAGATTAATCGGGAACAAGTGAGTCAGTAGTGTAAGAAATATTGACTATTCATATGTTATTGAGCAATTACAGATGATTTGATCAGTGACTGGAAATCAGTAGACACAGAGTAGGTAGAAAGGAACGATCAAGGGAATCTCTGTGTGCATGTATGGGTGTGCCTGTGTACGTATGTCTATGTGGAATCTCTAAGGATTTAAAATAGATTCAGAAATAAAATCTTGAGGATAACCTTCCAAAGGACAAAAATTCTTTTTCTTCTTTTTTTTTTTTTAACCCTTCCCTTTTTTGAGATCATAAAAAGTTATTTAATTAACTTTTAGGATTAAGCTCCCTCTTTTCTCTGAAAATTCTCATAGCCATTCTCTTGACTCACTCCAAGGTATCAATGTCCTTCCTCTGCAGGATAATTACTAACTTTAGAATACATGAATGGAAATAAATAGCCCTGAAAGTGTCATCATCCACCTAATTCCTTTTATTTCTATCCATCCTTTTTAAAGTTAAAATATTTTGATTAACTATATATTAATTTTCAAACACCTAAGCTTTTTACAGTCTTCAGATTTCCAACTTCTCTTTGCCACCCAGTTTTGGAAATACAAATAAAAGTACCTTAGCTTGGTCTGCTGTTTTGTTTTGGGTTTTTTCATTCCATAAGTGTCTCCACAACTTCTTAATATATATATTTTTCATATATATATGAACCAAAATTTTTTGCACTGTTGGTGACAGATAACCAAGCAGACATAATGGTAAAAATGGAGAGACAAGACAAAAACCGACTGCTGAGTAGTCAAGAATCTACATGAGTTTAGATCACAGAACACTATTTAGGAGCATACAGAAGACATATAGAATTTTAAAACAGACTTAACTCCATGAGGCTCACTAAAAGCTGTGTTTAAATTACTTGGAGTGACTCATGCTAATGAATTACATCTAAAGGAATTAGAAAAACCTTCTAAGTTTTTGTTTTTCTGTCTGAAAATAACAAACAAACAATGTCCAGAACACCCTATGAATTGCAGAAACAATTGGCAGCGGGAGGTGAAACCTTTGCACAGTGAGTAGTAACATACTCACTAAATTTAGGTGGCTAATAATGAAAAAAAATTACAGAAAAGGATTATTCATCCTCAACATTTCCTTTCTCCTGTAGTTTATATCACCTCAAATTTACCCTCTTTTATGTTTCCATTTTAATGCTTTGAGAGCTTTATATTATAGGAAGGTATAATGGAATCAATAATTCTGAAATACTAGGATTAGAGGTAGACTGTCTGGCTCTGGGTCCATGAGACATTTTATTTGGAAAAAAACCTGATTCAGAGTTATTCTAAATGTTCAGGTCTTTTACAGAGTCACTTTAACTGTGGGAATACACAGAGATGATCTGGGGCCCAAGCACTGAAGCTCTGTCCACACCTTTCAGTAAAAATAGTCAAATTTCTACTGGTGCTGGCAAAAATAACTTCTTCAAAGTAGCAGTCATGGAAAAACACAAACCATAGGAACCTGAGTCAGAATTTTACATTATAGGATTCTTGAAATACAGACATCAAATCTTTTGCACAAAATTAAAAAATCATTTAAGCAATAGCATTTAAAGACTAACTGAATTGACAGACTCATTTAAGTCACACCAGCAGACTCCCACATCTCATGTGTATTACAATCTGTTTTACATTCTTTAGCCATCAGAATTTTTCATTTTAGCAAGCAAATTATTATAATTGAGGGACACCAGTAATATTCCAGTGCAGCCTGTGGGTTAATGTAGCTTGTTTTAAACAAGAACAAAGCATTGGCACTCTGTCTCGCTGTTTTCATGCTTCTAATTTATGTATTTGATCCATGGACTACACTAGAAACTCATTTGGGAAAGGTTTTTGTACAGATTATGTGAGTGACTGCTGCATTTGCTGCTCAGTCAAGCACTGGAATGTACACCCTTAAAACAGATTCATCAAAACCGTGATTATTCAGTCCACCAAGGTGCAGGAGAAATATGTGGGAGAGATCTAAATCTCAGCAAATATCAATCCAGCCTTCTGTAGGAGAAAGCAATTTCAGTATGATGAACTAAAGACGAACCACAAGATATATTCAACTTTTCTGATAAAATAAAAATGTTTAAATATTTTGTTTCTTAAAAATGAGATCATATATTCTACCTACAAGAAAAAAAACTCTATTTCTGTGAAATTCTACCATCCTCCTCACCCTCACCCCCCAAAAAATAAATAAGCACCAATTTATTCTGAGAGGAAAAAAACCTACACTAATGTTTTACAGCAGTGTGACTGTAAGGGATTTTTTTTCCTATTTGAAATAACAGAGATTTCCATGCTTCATCTCATAGAACATTATATTTTGGTATAGCTAACATTAAAAAGTTCAGTTTCTAAAATATTAAAGATACAAAGTTTCAGACCAGAGGTGAATAGGGAGATTTTCGACTCATGTTTTTAAAGTGTCATAGAAACTTAATATATGTGAAAAAAACTTGAGCAGGAGCTTGAAGAGTAACAGGTTTCTCTGAATAAGAAAATATTTTAAAATTGCACAACAACTATTGCATTTGTGTAAATGGTATGCACAGCTGTGTGGATATCAGAATAATTTCAGTACCAGAATAGGTTTTTCCTGAATCTTTTTTTTTTTCATTTTGCTGCACTACACATCCAGAGTACTATGCAGAATTGCATCTAAAATTATGAACTATCCATTGACAGTTGTGATTGACAGGAACTGTCAATTTTTAAACTTGCCTTAAATTTTGGTATACTCCAAATTATATTAAAATATCTAAGTTCTACTTTTCAGTGCAGGGGGAAAAATGTTTTTGAAAATAATGTCAGGATAAGGCACCACCCTTAATTAATTTACAAACTTACAAAGATTTAAACAGTTTCACCACGTTATCTATAATTAATTAGTTTCAGAGGTCTACTTTTTCTATTGAGGGGCAACATACAAAAATGAAACAACAAATCTGGGATGAAAAGGTGGTGGTTATATTTAATTTAAGTGTCGTAACAGCTGCTACATGTGAAAGTATATACTGAGTGACTTTTAGAGGTTGCAGATGTGGTACCCCTGAGTGAACCTAGCAAGGTACACACTGAAGGGGGCTAAGCTTTTGTCTAACCGGAGCATTGAACAGACTCAGTTTCAGGCCTATCTTTCTGGAAACTGATATCTCCCTAGACTGTTTAAATACCTAGAAATATACAACCTTAATTTGCCTGGAAATTGGAAACCCATAGGCAATCCTGTGTCTAGACTAAGCATAGTTGCTCTAAAATGGGAAATTGAGATAAAAACAATAGTTTTAATCTGAAATACAGGATTTTTAAAAATGCCAACAAGCTCTGATGAATTTATATTCTTATCACACGCATCTCCTTAGTGACTTTTTGGAACTACCTACTAACATGTCATGACACAGACAATTTTCAGCCAGCCCAGATGATAGACAAATCAGAGCAGCTGATGAATTTATTTTTTCACCCACAAGGCAGATTTCTTACTCAAAGAGGGAGACTGATTCAGAGCACTAAAGTCAACTATGTAAGATTCTTACAACAAAGAACAGACTTTTCCTTTGTCACAACAACCATGACATAGGAAAAAAAGATATCAGTTGAAAGCTGCAAATTGGCATTTCTGGCTGCAAAATTTAAGGTAAGAGGCAAAATTGTGCTTTGATTGATTATTCTGGAAATTCCACCAGACACCTGTTAATTATATTTACAAAGTCATGATTTTCTGGTGGTGTTAAAGCAGGAATTAATTTTCTCTAGAATATGCCAGTTCTTGCATGGCTCCAAAATTCTAGTAAGTTACCTGTTATCTGCAGGAAGGGATATTTCTTTCCTACGCTGTAATTTTTGTCTATCAAGTTACAATGATCTATTGGAACCATTTAAATCAGTGGGAATTTTGCCCATATGAACAAAATGCACTATCTACAAACGCACATTGTGATCCCATCTAAAATGTTTTCAGTCTTGTAAGCCCAGCAACCAAAGGATGCTCATCCTCTATCAAACTAACAGTTTAACAGGAAATCAGATTCTTTTACGCATTGAACTCAAATGTATTTTAATATTTTTCTTCTCCCTTTTCTTTTCTACAGATAGAACCATCTGTAAAGTTCCTGATACATTCCATGCCAGACTTTTGCACTATTTTGACCTTTTCAATATTCTATATTTTAATTGCATAAGCTATTCTATAGTTTCCCTACAAATTAGCTGTCTCCAAGTAGTTCAGGAGGTGGCAGGGAGCATCCTAAAGTATTTGTGAGCACTGGAAAGGTCAAAGCTGTGTAGAGCAGTCTTAAGCATCAGGGAATGTGTAAGGCAGCAAAATCTTCCTTGTGTGGCCACCTGGTAAATGTTGTGATATCGAGAGAAAAATTCACCACATTAGCATCCTATGGCAATCTTGAAGATAATTACAAAGAATTTTATATATTCCTAATGTGATTAAAATTGTAAAATTGTGATGGTCAGTTTTTTGGGGTTTTGGTTTGGTTTGGTTTGGGGTTTTTTTTCCCCATGGAACCCATTGAAGCTGATGAGCAGATGGGTAAAATGCCTAGCAGAAAAATGAGGCAAAGTACTGGGTAATTAATAGTGTCTTAACCTGCACAAAGATTTTAAAGACCAGTTTCTAAAGAATAAACTAAATCAGCATTCTGTGAAATCCATTAATAATGATATTATACTCATAATCTTTATACAAAAGTACTTTAAGGATATTACCTTCCATTCAATGAGTCCCTTGCTGCTGCCTAGAATATTCTCACAGTCTCTCTATTATTTCCTGAGAAGAGAAAATATAGAGACTGTGAGAATATTCTAGGCAGCAGCAGAAGAACAATATTTTTACCATTTTACTGGAAATCACACTTTTCCTCCTTTGCCGCTGGAATTGTCCTATTTTAAAAATGTCTCATTCAATAAAGCGTTATGTGATAATTCACACTGCAATATCATACCTAAAAGCATCTCGTTATATGTAACTTCATAACTTTTTACTTACATCAAAGCACAGTTCTAGGAAACGTGGATACAAGAGTTCCCAAGAGTCATAAATATTACAAGGAATCCAGCCCTTGACTGGATAGACTTGATATGTACGAAACAGTAACAATAAAATAGTTGGCAATTTCTAATACTGAGAATTTGATTAAAAAATAATTTATCAAGGAACATCAGGTACAGTTTTCAATTTTGGATATTAAATTGAATAAATAAGCATAAAAATGAACAAATTAAATGCTATAAACTGAGTGCAATAAGCCATGAACAGAAGTAGCTCTCAAGGGTCTTGATACATTAAAATTAATTTTTAAAGTACATTATACTGTTTTCCTGCTGGATACCTTGAGACAAAGCAGACAATGGCACTTGGATAAAATAAAAAAGGAGGATTTTCTTTTTTCTGCAGTTGAACAATTTAATATAATCTGTAAATTCAACCATGGAGAGAAAATTCAACCATTGGTGGGAACAGGTTTCTGTTATCAGATTCTTAATACTTAGTAATAAGAAGTAGCTGCAAATAAGTGAATATTGCTGCTAGTGAATATTTGTTACTGGGTGCATGGCAATGACAAACTATGGATAGTTCAGTCCCAATAGTACTGATAAGTAATTTAGCTTATTTTGCCTTTTTACTTTCCTGAAAAAGAATATTTCAATTCTAGATTTAGAAGGTTGGATGTGGATATTTATGATGTGAAAATAAAAAAACCTTCTCTTTGTGATATGGGTTTTTTTAATAAGAAAAGTATTTGCAGCATAAACAAAAAAACTATAGGAACCACTAAAACAATTTTTAAAAAATTGAAATTTAAAAGTTCAAAAGTATCTCGGTACCACAAAAACTTACTAGCAACAAATATTCAGGTCCTTATTCACAAAATGAATGTGATGAATTCTGATGAAAATCCACACTTAAGGACTAATAAATGGAATCCATGTAAACAAGAAAATGAACATTATACTTTGATATTCACCTTTACAGTTTTTAGCTATCACTAATTCATAACAGAAACACAAAAAGTCAGGAAGAAAAAAAAAGGAGGGCAATTGCCACTTCAATTTCTTCAAGAAATTGAACATCGTGGAATATCTCTTGCTTGGGCCAGTTAGTGTGCAAATCAGGATCCAGCCAATTTGATCCCCTAGGCTGACTGACATTCAGGAGCAGTTCAGTAAAGCTCTAACGAGAAATCAAAAAATACCAAGTTAGATTTTACAAGGCCCAGACACCTCAGTCAGGATATTGAGAGCAAATGCTGCTCTATTCCTCTCTGGTTCAAACACTGATTTACAATGGACCAACAGTCCTAATATGATTATTGCACATATGTAAAGGCCTTACACCAGATGTAAAGGTGAACTAAAATATCTGAGATACTGGATTTTTCTGTACAACATCACCTGAATAAAGGTGGAGGTGGTTCAGGGGATCAAAGTGCCAGTACCAGAGGAAGATGATTTCTTTTAGTAGGAATAGAAATCATGCTTTTTCCCAAGTATTATTTTTATACTCTTGTAAAATTTTACTGAAAAGTCCAAAAAACAATCTTAAGTGGGTGGAAAATAACATTACTTCTGATGAGAAATAAACCATAATCACCCCAAATAATTAACTAAGAATTCCTCTAGTAATGGAAAATCCAAAAGTCTAAACATTTGGGATGAAACACAGACTCATTTAACCTCACTGAAGGACAGGGGGAAACTCCTGGAACTCCACCAGCCTCTGTCTGATTAGAAAAGAAGTTGAAGTTTAAAAACTTTGGAGGACGATACTGACAGGTTTCTCCATCTAGTCAGTCAGTCAGGTGTACATATAAACTATTTTCAGTATGTTTTCTGCAAAATGCTTTTGTTCCAAACCCCTCAGGTTTGTGCAAACTGTTTCACAGACATTGACATTGTTACGGTGCTTCAGGAAATTTTGTAAGTATGGATAGAACTTGGGCCTTGCAAAGACAGTGGAGGAATTCAGAGGTTGCTGGAGAGCTGAAGGGACTGCTTTAAGGGACCGTCTCAAGTAGAAGTATTTACTTCATTAACCATGTAAATTCTACTATAAATATAATGTTTTTGCATTACAATTCCCTTTAGCACCATTCAGTGAACCTACAAAACCATCTTTTGTTTTATTTCACCTTTTGGTTCCTTGGGTACAGATAAGAGCTACATGTTAATCATGAGAAGTAAATAAACCAGACTTTTTTACAGGATCTTTAAGATATCTTTAATGATTTCTTTAAGGATACCCTTAAGACATCATTAAAGTTCTAATAAAACAAGCCTGCTCTGAGTTGAGACACTTACTTGGATATTTCTCTCCTCACACTGGGAACAGAAATATAATTGAACTGTTTCTTGTTTTAGGAATCTCTGACAGAACCTAGGATCACGGACAGACTAATCTGGGCCTAAAAAATTACTGTACATCAAATTTTAATGAATTCCCATCCTCAGAAGAAGTTGATCTGCACCAAACTTAGCTTTTATGTCTGTGAGAAAAAACAATTTTTATTGTTTCCTTTGTCTTTGTTCACATACATTTTTGGGATACCCTTTTTGTATAACATTAACTTTTTTTTTATAAGTTATTAGTATTTTGTCAAGACAATGTTGTTAGAGAATTTAGTCATTATCTCTCATCTCTTAGATTTGCTGGAGAAGGTGGACCTTTCCACTGGAGTAGCAATGCCTTTTTCTTTCAGCATGCTTTCAAACATTACATTCGCACTAGGAGAAGAAGCAAGAAATAAAAGGATACAAAATTAAAAGAAAAATATTCAGAAATACAAAGAAGTACTTCTTCTGCCTACTCTGTAATTAATCTTATAACAGTTCAGTTCAAGTATTGTGCTATAATTTTGGGTTATTTGGAAAAATTCAACCAACGCAGTAATATGATCATAGATATGCATGGAAATGTATTAAAAAAACCCATTGAATTAGAAATATGGTCATACTGATAGCAAAGTGGAATTAGTAGACAATCCATGTCAGCATAAAACATTAAAAAAAAAAAAAGCAACAAAAAACCCCACCAACTCCCCCCCAAAAAACTCTAAAGTAAACATTTAGATCACCTTCAAAAGTAGAGACTGAGAAATCCTTTCCTTGTCTTTGTGAACTTTTGTTTTTATTTCCTTACTTTTTCCTATAATTTCTTCAGGATACTTGATTAAAATTTATAAAACATTAAGGTAACAAAATTGGATTGCACAAGGACCCAGGTTGAACCTTAACAATTCCAAAGTAATTTTTCATTCATTATTTTTTATCACTTTTATAAAAAAAGAAAGAAATTAAAAACTTGATATGAAACTATTTTAAAGCTAAACTGCAATATTCTAATTAGAAATTATTTACCAAAGGTGGGGGTTTTCTAGATTTTTTTAAAGATTATTCTTAAACTTGGAACTTTTCAAGAACTGGTTTCCTGTAGATGTTTCTCATCTCAACGAAACAAGGTAGATAAAAGATACGTAAACCAGAAATTTTCCAACTTCTATTTCATTCCTTACAGGCATTACCATAATGGGATTAAAGGAGTATTTATCCCTTATTAAAGATTTTACTCCTCTTTTCTAACATAGTCACTAACATTCTGGTATTTCTTTCCTTACAGACTTTTAGATAGAGAATTGCTGTATTTTAAAGTGGAGTGTACTAAAGAAAAAAGTATTTAATTAAAAAATATTCAAAAATTGTCATAAAACAGATGCAAAGCTGTTCTATTACAAGATGGGGATTTCTTAAAGAAGGACCCAGAACAACAATGAAAAGGAGATTTACAGTGTATTTTCTAATTGAAATTTCTTCATTTAACATGAAAAGCACAGAACTGTGTGAACCGAATTGCAATATCATGTGATAAGAAACCTTAAATTTTTTCATCTTGTATGAAATTCACTTTTGCTTTTCTATTTTTCTTCCTTTTTTTCCAAGTCTTTCTTTTCAACTCTTTCTTTTCTTCTCTTTACAGGGATGAAGGTAGGATGACAAGGTTTTGCTACTTCTTAGGTCAGCTGGGAATTTCTCAGTGTCAGTGACAAAATATGAAATCACAGGCAAAAATAAACAAATACAAAAAAAAATACTAAATTTGCCTGTTTATCTGTTACAGCTAACTATCACAAATATTGGCTGAAATATTAGTTCCTGGACAAACATGTGTTTATGAATGACATTTCACAGACATTGGTGATCCCTCATATTTTTCCAGCATTGAATTTTCTTGGAGACACCTGGATATTTCCGCTCTTCACATTCTAAAATGTCTGATATATTCAACTTGCTTTTTTTTTTCTTTTTCAGATAAATAACATTCTTTCATCATTATGGAACACAATATAGTATCAATGTATCCACTGCAAAATTTTCTTTTGACTTCAAAACTTTACAAAAATAATTATTTCAACCCTCACATCCCTTTTTGAAAGTTTCGATCATTTTTACTGGAGCGGGAAACAACAGACTTTCAGAGCATCAGATGACACTGAAAAAGTAGTTTTGAGTGACTGAGAGATATCTACACTTTCCTAGCACTATAATTCTCCCTTTGCTTAGATAAAATATTTAAATTTATCTGAAAATATATTTGCAGACTATACAGGGCAGGTAGCATCATTAAGTGTTGGAAAAACATACAAGAAGTACAAATGCAATACGAATCTCTTGTCCAAATATTGCCTCATGCATTCTGTGATATTAGCTTTATAAATATGCTCAGATAATTAGTTTGGTGATTGTATGGCACCTCGGTTTGTTTTGTTTTTCTTCGTTTGCCTCACTTTTCCTTTTAAATACTGTTTTACAAGCCAGAACTTCTATTTCCACTGTGAAATAATATAAAGAATACAAAACATATAAAAATGTAAGTAATATAAATATGCTTTTCCATTATAGTAATCAGCAACCTAAGCCTGCCCTCTCACTCTTCTGCTTCTGCATGAATCTTCTAGGAAACGTGGATGTGACTCCCCTCATTAAAAGCAGTCCTTCCCAGCTCCTCTGGAGAAAAAAATACAGATTAGAGATATCTGTCAGATCAAACCAGGAGGATATTCTTTAAAAAAAATTCCAATAACAACAGTAGGTAATAATAACAAAAATATTCTACAATTAATATTAACATGAGGAGAAAGAAAACCACTGGCAGTGATTTCACCATAGTTTCTGACTTCTTTTACCTCCTTTTGTTGACAAATGGTATTTGATTTATCAGTTAAAAAATACCATCAAATTCCCTTTTCTGCAAAGCTTTCAACCAAGTCAGGATGTGGTGTTTCCACTCCACACTATGTTTAGTCCCCCTTAGATTCTTAGCAGTTGAGCATGCTGACCATATTCCATCCAAGGAGTACAATCTCATTTATCCCTAAAATTTCTATACTATTATAAATTTGCTATAGCTTTACAATTTTCTTCAATTTTAGGTCCAGTCTTTTTTTCACAGGTACTTCTTGGAAAAAATCAGAAGTTTGCTTTCAAATTCAGCTATTATATATTCCCTCCCATAAATATTCAAATTAGCTTTCAAAGTCTCATAAGAAGCTTAGGAAGTAGCCTATTGACATTCCTTGAAATACACTCCAAATTGCATACATGCTCTTGAAAATTCTGATCCTTCTCAATATATATTTGCAAAAAAAGCCCATTTCCCACATGCTAATCCCAAGCTCCAAACTGAGTTTTAACATTCAAAATTTGCCATTCTTCTTGTACTTGCCATTTACATAAATTAACCAGTCGAAAGCAAAAGTAACATCGTATGACTTATGCAACCAACCACCATATTCTGAATTATTAATATTTATAGCAACTTCTTTGTGCACCAGACATGAAAGAGAAAATTGCTCACAGAAATTACTGAATATTTGTGAATAACTCTCAGTGGTGAATTTTACAACCCATTTGCAAACAACATGCAAAAGAAGAAGCACTGAATGTTAATGAATATTAATTAGTGCTCCTTCTTTTGTCTGACATACACAACTCTCCCCTAGTCAGTTCAGTAGAGTAGTGTGGCTGCACCAGATGGCAAAATTTGGTTCACAATATGGGTAACAGTTGGCATCCATATTCACAAGTAGTCAAATTACAGTGCACTTTCAAGTAGCATGTTGACAGAGCAGGTACATATGTTCCAGCTACAGCCAGAGATGTGTAACTATAACATCAATTCATTGTTTCAACCTGCAAGACTTTTGGCTTTGAGATTTTTTGAAAAGATTATCCAAACTCTTGGGCATATAGGCCAGAAACAGCAGTAGTCAAAAAAATTTTGAAATACTTTTAGTTTCAGCAAATGCTGTCTATTATTATAATAAAAAAATTTAAAACTCAGGGAAACTTAAAAAAAAAAAAAAAATCTGTGTTTTTAAAAAATTTACAACCTGACTGTTTTATGCAATCAAAGTGATATAAGCAAACTGTCTCAGGTTTAGAAAACAATCTGTAGATCCAAGAATCAAATCAGTGTCTGCAGGCTAAATTTGAAAATATTTTAAGCAATGGGAATCCCACACCTTCCTATAAGAACACAGGTAGTATTTGCTGCGTCCTTTTCTATCTACGGGTTGCATTTGCTCTGATTTCCTTATAAACAGAGGTAAAGATTAATAAAAGTTATCAGTGCAGCACATTTTCTTATTTTAGCTGAGTTTTCTCTCTGCATTCAAACTGAAAACTGTCTGTAACCAAAAGCAGCTGAGGTTGGCCTGTGCTTAGCCTGTGTTTTTGTGTTTCTTGTCTGAGGATAACCAGAAACTTTTCTAAAACATACACCCATATTTCTGAAGGGGGTAATACTTTGAGTATCAAAATAGAATGTAAAATTGGAAGACCTCCTTTTGCTGCAAAAGAAGGCAACTACAGAAGTTAACCACTTTGCCCTTATGCCAGCTTAATACATATGGAAGAATTCCTGATAGAAAATTACCCAAGAGTCTTGATGCATTCAAAACTGGGTAGAGAGAAAGAAAAAAAGTCTTCAATAATGCTAGAAAAATTGGCGGATTCAATAGTCAACCCTAATTGACAAGACAAAAAAATGCAGCTTTCATGTCAGCTTGCAAGTTATGTTTTTTCCTTTTAAGTTACACTATTATTTGAGCATTAGGGACCCATCTGGTTTCCTGGAGACCAGAAACATCCTTGGTGCTCATGTCTAACCACGCCAGTAGCACTGCCCTTCTCTTGATCTCTCTGTCTTTAGGTGCATAGTCCCATTTCTCCAAATAAACACACACACTCTTCTTTCCTTGTCCTTGATACAACAAGGGGAAAAGAAACAGCTTATCCCTTTAATTTCACTCTGATGCAGAACTGGATGTGATGAGAACTTGACCTGCAGGGAACACACTGTTCCCTCAATTTTTATGCAGCTTCTGGGTGATGCAACTGAGATATTATCCCCACAGATTTAAGGCTTAAGAACGTCTCAAGAGTGATAAAAAAATGAAAGTCATGCATTTTTAGAGCTGTTCCTGAAGTTGATATATCACATGCATCTTTTCTGAAGGGAAAAACCTCCCCAGTTTTACTTCAGTTGTCACACTTTTGAGAACCTGAGAGAAGCAAATCACAACATCCTATTTCCATTCAGAATAGGTTCAACAAAACAAAACAAAAAAACCAACCAACCAAAAAAAGAAACAACAAAAAAAAACCAAACAAACAAACAAAAAAACAACAACAACAACAAAAAAACAACAACAAAAAAACCCAAAGAAACAAACAAAAAATTACTTTTAAACAAACAATTTTTATGACTATTGGTTTTTGTCTAATTTTCTTACAGGCTGATAGAATATTTCTCTGTTGAAAAAAAGCTGAGGAAAAGCTCATATTTTAGGAAAACCTTTGATACCTCCATGCATAATTCTCACACTTCCCTGTGTGAGGCAATTTTTGTTTTAGCGAGGAAGAAATGAGAAGCAAAGGAATCTTATTTCTGAAATCTGAGATTTACTCAGGCACTAATCCACTCCCTATCCAAAAAAATTTATTTTTTCTTCTCACTGTCAAAACTCTGTTGTTATTCCCTGTGAGTTCTGTGTGCTGGGTGCACTCTCTGTTCTGTCAGAAACCAACCTTCCACCTCCCCTTTACTCCATGTGTCTGTACCTCATCCCTTCTCAGATCCGCCTCAGTTTCCCCAGATGACCAGGAGTTCCTTGGGAGAACATCGGCAATATCTTGGGGTGGTCAAATACAGGATGCTTAAATAAAAACTCTGATAAATCCAGGTTAAAGGAAGCATTGCACTGTCTGAGATACATGTCAACATTGACACAACCAGACTTTTACATCCATATTTAGCAATAATCTTCTAGTTCACCATGTCTGTACTGAGGAGAATAGAAGAATACTGATTTCTTTTAAAGAGTCTGTGTAAGTAAAAAGAGTGTGGGACATACATCCATGGTTTCCTTTTGCAGATTTGGCTTGACAGCTAAATTCTCTTTTTTATTATTATTAAAAGAGTAAAAACCCAAACCAAATCAAACCAACCAAACAAACAAAAAAAACCCAACCAACCAAACAGACAAACCAGCCAACCCACCCACCCAACCAAACAAAAAACATTAAAATACAAGTTTTTCTTCAAGACATGTCCAAATGCCTCAGGATATTAAACATGCAGGCTCGGGTAGGCACTGTGAACACACCAGACAGTCAGGAGGGAAAGATTTACAAACACACTGCATCACTAATAAACTAGAGAATTCTATAAAATTGAATAATCTCAAAGAGTATTTAAAGATTTCATTAGCAACCTCCAGTGATGGCCAAGTACAAGCTCCCTTGGTTATTACTGAATGCTAAAAAACGTTTGGTTTTGTTTCAGTGAATGTTTCAATGGACTTGGTTCTACCCTGAATGAAAAATGAATGTTCTAGCATCTTTGGGTAAAAGTTCGAAGTATTCTTTTTATTTAAACACTATGGTTTATATAAAAACATATAAAACCACAAAACCCACAAACACACAAACAAAACAGAAAAAATATAAAAACACACACCTCAGAATCTTTGCAATTTTAAAGAGTTGAGTGCAGAATGGAGGGAGTTTTAATGACTACTTCACACAATACATTTATTGTAAGAGAAAACACTTCTGAAGAGTTTGAAATTCTCTTCATTGACCTCTCGACTACAAAGACAGATGGGAACAAGGATCTCAGATTAGAGCTCCACAGCAAGTTATACACAAAAAAAAAAAATTCAATTCAGTGGGTTTCATTCTTCACTGAAGAGTTAAATTTAAAGGCAAAATCATTTGTGAGAGTTCAGAATTCTGAGATGCAGGATGGAAATCAGAGATGAGGTAGCAACATAAATGAAATATAAACTAAGACTAGCATTTCTGCAAGTAAATTACATTTATAATATATCTTGATATCTCACTGCTTTGTAACCCATGTTACCATGGTAAAATATATTTTTAGAATTGAAACTATAAGCTCTTTTCAAGTTCAGCTTTCCCTAGAATTTCAAATGCTCCCAGAACTTCTCTGTAGACATCTCCTTGCAGCATTTATATTTCTTAAAATGTTTAATGTTTACTATGTTATACAATTGCATTTATTCCCTGCGTAGCGTATATTCTAGGTCATTTTCCAGTATACTGTATAATGAAATCATAGTTTATTTTACTTTTGCAACTAGACATATTGTTGTTACATTAACAATTACTAATACTCACAGAGTTAATGCTCCTCTACAGACTACATTATTCGGGGTTTTTATGAATTATTTCTTAATATTTTGATATTGATTCATTGGTTCCTTAACAGCTATTCTCAATATTAAAAAAAAAAAAAAAAAGAAAAACATAGAAATGCAATATTTGACCAAGTAGTTAACAAACTACTAGAATTAGAAAGAGGTTCTTCAGATTTTTTAGTCCAGGCTAAACAAAACTAAAAATCTGAATATGAAGATTTCTGCATAATCCTTCAAAACCATGACAGCATGGTTAGTAGTGGAAATAATACATTATTTTGGAACATTCCTTAAGCAAAGCATTAGGCAATAAAAACAATATTAAATTTCTTGTACAATTCAGAGGAGAAAAAAATTGTACAGGAGCTCTAAACTTTTCAAAAGGGGTAAAAACCAGTATAGGATTTTTAGGGAACTGCTCTCTGTGACTCCACAGGAAATACAGAGTAAAAATTCCATCCTTGCAGCCTGTTGAAGGCATTTGTTTATTCAGGAAATGCATACATGCCTGTATTTTAGACCAAGAGACTGAGCTGGTTTCAGAACTCAGGAATACCCATTGCCCCCAGAGCTGGGCAGGGCCAGAGTTTACAGGCTATAATTCACATTAAAACCACTAATGAGGCAAATCATTTAGGGTGTAAAATACCTGATTTTCTAACTGATCATCTCCTAGTAGTAATTTCAGATGCAAAGCACAAACCTCAATATATTTATTTAGCCATGTCCTTTGCAGATACTGATCTACTTATAACTGGTGTAAATGATGTTGTTGACAGATGCATTGTGTTATTTCAGATTTTATGACAGATAAAAATGTGTTTTCTCGAAATACATGGGACACTTTGAACATTGGTAATGCGCAAGGAATCAACACACTGTATCTTCTGATGCAATACTTTCATAAAACCTCTTAGCACTGGTTGTTTCTGTGTATAGAGTGTCAGTAACTGCAAAAGGCATAATTTGTGGGAAATGTCACTTTCCAGAAGTAGGAGCAAAAATTTCTTTCTTCTTGGAAATGCTGTAGGTACACATTTAGTTCTGTATACTGAGCTTTGTGAAACAGCTTTCCTTCCTTAGAGTCAGTGCAGAACCCACACATCTAAAACTGATTTAATTCTACTTTTTTCCAATGTCGTAAAAGATAAAAAAGGAAGTCTTTTGGATAGGTTTCCATCAGTTGTGAACTCTGACACAAATAATCTAATAAAAAATGAATACAAAAAAGTAATGCAATATCCTAATGACTGACCCATTGCACTAGTGTAACTAAAATAGAGATTTATGTTAAAATAATTTTATTTTTAAACACGATACTTTATCTTCAAAAAGAGTTTGAGTTTATAGTTCACGTTTCTTATTAAAAGAGAAGAGCAAATTCAATCAGACATAACTTAGACATACTTTGAATGGGTTGAGGGTTTTGGAGAAAAAAATTACTGCCCATGAAATTCTCTTCTGCTTTGTTTAATCTTATGAGACAGATGGACAACTGAGTCAAAAAGAGTCACAGCTTTTTTTTAAATGCAAGCCAGCAATCCAAAACTAATGGCAAAAACAGTATTAACTATCCTGAAATCCAGATCCAGTGTCATTTGCTTCAAGATGTGAAGAAATTTTTATAGCATTTTTGCACATTGACTTTTTTAAAAAGCATCAGCAAATTTAAAACTATTTTCTTACATATATGGGAATAAGTCCCATTTAACAAAATTACATTTTCACTTTGAAAATATAATTTAATCAGTTGCCATCCATAGCAGAGATTGGACCATTTAGTCTTGCTTTCCTTTCTCATGCTCTTTCCTCAGCATTTCCACTTGGGTATCCTCTACTTAGAGAAGGGAAGAAATACTATAGTAAAAAGATATTAATACTGTTAGGGACTACTAAATCCTTGACCTTTGTTTAGGTTATCAGGAATATTATGGGGAGAATGTTCACGTGAGCAATTTGTATTTGTCTGTGTATAAAAATACCATTTCTGCCACCTGTGTCTGCACTTGTTTTGGAGTCCTGTTAGTATTTTCCCTAAATTCAATCCTTAGCATTTATACATTCACAGTCAATAAATTTCAAGCATTTATCACATTGACTGGAGAATTCAGAGCACTGAGGTTCCAATTTGTTTTCTGCTGATCCAAGGCTTCCTGTAAAAACAAGAGCTTGCAGAACACTTCAGTGCAGTGTTAATATTTCACACAAATAATGACTCACAACTAAATCAACATTTGAATTTTGAGACAGTTTTAAGAGTCACCTATCAAAAACAGAAACAAATATTAGTCCTTGTCAGGGACAACACACGTATTCCTGGGCAGATATTTATATTATTTGAAAGTAATCTTGAATGTGAGATTACTTGTTTGCCCACAAACACCCTACAGTAGGGTGTTCAATTCAAAAGGCTATTAAAATTCATAGAAATCTCAGATTTATATATCTTCTAGCTGTTTCAGCTTATAGAAAGGATCACAAGGCTATTCCACTTAAAGCTCTTGACGCTGTTCCTTTGGGTCAGGATTTTACAATTTTTTTTTTTTTTTTTTTTGACTCTTGTTGCCAATTCCCACAACTATCGGGGGTGCATCTGTAAACCCCCTAAGGTGAGGCCATGAAAAGATCCACTTTGCACAGAAATCACACAACGTGAAGACAAAATGAATCTCTTTATTTAAGGATGGGCTAACTTTTATCTGGTAGAGCATGGAATGCATGGAATTTGGGAGGAATCTTGCCGGGGGAATATCCATACATGGGAATTGGGCTGGAATATATCCAAATATGGGTAAGGAGAGATACAAAAATGAGGGAAAGCTATAAATTTTAACTAACAGGAACCAATAGGCAAAGGGTTTGCAATCAGTGAATAGGAAAATGGTTAATACTAGCTTAAACTTACATACAAATAAGACTTTTTCTAACAATATTGNCTAAGGTGAGGCCATGAAAAGATCCACTTTGCACAGAAATCACACAACGTGAAGACAAAATGAATCTCTTTATTTAAGGATGGGCTAACTTTTATCTGGTAGAGCATGGAATGCATGGAATTTGGGAGGAATCTTGCCGGGGGAATATCCATACATGGGAATTGGGCTGGAATATATCCAAATATGGGTAAGGAGAGATACAAAAATGAGGGAAAGCTATAAATTTTAACTAACAGGAACCAATAGGCAAAGGGTTTGCAATCAGTGAATAGGAAAATGGTTAATACTAGCTTAAACTTACATACAAATAAGACTTTTTCTAACAATATTGTTAATAAATTGAATTAACACAACACTTGTATAATATGAAAAGGCAGTCTCTGAGGTAGGAAGTTATTTGTTGTCCGGTTATCCAGCTGTATATTAAAGCTGTCTTTTCTTCAGTTCTCTTTCTCTTCAGATGTTCTTTTCCACCACATATAAACCTCTTGTGGAGTATTCCCAACACACAACCATTCTTGAGATGCATGTTCTACAACCCTTCCTTTCTTCCTTCCCCACCAACAGTTCTTTCTTGAACTCAGTTTACTAAGAAAAAACTAAAGAATCCCCAAACCCCCTCTTGCAGGATCTCTTCTCTCTCTCCCTAGGGATGGCAGAAACATTTTTTTATGTCCACCTTTACAGACAATACACATGTCGCTACATTAATTTTGTCTTTGAAGGTCGCAATTAATTACCAGTTTGTATACATAATGAGCCTTTAACACTGCACTAGCAAATATTAAAATGGTATGAGAAGAGCACAACACAAACATACCTTCTAGCACAGCAACAGATTTTTTAAAAACTCCAAGATTCCACAAGCTTTGGAAGTGGAACAAAACATTTTTTGTCAAGTCAAAATAATTTTTTTCCACGCAGGAATTAATAGAACATATTTACACTTATACTACAGGGAAACTGCTTTTCAATTCATAAGCAACATAATCACAGATTATTTCACATTGTTCTTGTTGGGAATTCCCCTAAACTTTCATTCATTCATAAAAGGAAGTCCCACAGACCTCTTTCCACTATATACTCTGACGTGGAAAGCGAGACAAACCTTTGCCCAAGGAACATGGTATATGATGTTTGATAAGAACGTAAAATGTGCTCCTTTCGTACATTTCCATTAACTTGAAATAATTAAATTATAGAAAGAACTACTGTTTACAGAGAGAGTAATTAAAATGAAAAATTATGAAAATGTGACTGCATTGAGGAACTAAATATTTTGATTGCCTCATGGAACCAATTAACATTGCACAGTATTTTGCAGTGGATTATGTTCATATCTTCCAGTCTCTCAGAAGAATAAAGAGACATAGACAACTTACTTTTTAAAAAACAGAACTAACTTGTGGAAAATACTACTATTCTCTGATTAATCTTGAAATTAGAATAATTTAAACAGTTCATTCTTCAGTGTGAAGAAGTTATTTGCTAAATAGTTTTGTTTATCCCCAGAAAAACATCAGAATGGATATATGAATATGCTGTAAGGATGACAGCTGCAGTAGAAATCTATTTTAAAAACTAGTAGAAGGCATGTAAGGTATCAATATTAAAACACTTATAAAGCAGGAGAGAAAGCTTGTCAATAACACGGCTGCTTAACAACACAAAGCAAGCAACATTTTCAAAGAGCACACAAACAGAATATGTCCTAAAATCTATAAAAAGTTTTCAAGTTTGAGAAGTTAAAGCTCATAAATAGCATTTTCTACCTGATTAGATACTTGTTGTGTAATACATTTATTTTATTTCTTTAAAGACTATTATTTTTAAACTGTCAAGAAGCAAGCACAACATTTAAGTGAATAAAGGCATGGCTACACTACAAACTGCTCTTCACCTCCTGACATGTTAATAAAACAAGCTTATTCCTTCACCCCATTAAGAAGCATTAAACAATGAAATGAATGAGTATAAAGAACAAGATACGTCAGTACCACAATTTTACATTGAGGAAAATAGTCAGGGTACTCTACTCATTGAACTTGGCCATGACATATTTAAGCAAAGGTAATACTTAATTTTCAGAGAGCTACATGGGAAATGGAAAACATGACAATGAAAAATCCCCATCCAAGTCCAGTACTCTAACCAGTTTATTATAAATATTCCATGCTTGAAAGGTGTAATATTTAATATCAGAAGTGATTCAGCAAATGAATTGAAAGATTCTTTTAAGTTTTAGTTTTTATTTGTAAATAGAACCTGCTCAAAGTTGAACTAGAAGAAAACCATTAGCTTTTAATGGAGCCAGATACTATAAAGAGTCTGTAAACATTCTATCATTATGGTCTTTGTTTAAAGAAATAGCATAACCTGTATAAGTATAAACTGCGTTAGGCAGTATTTCTAAAGAAAACTTTCTAGCGCTTTTTTTGTGGTTTTGTTTGTTTGTTTGTTTGTTTTTGTCTTTTTAACTGAAGTGTCTTCATAGTTGAATCAAAGCTCTGAAACTTAACAGAGGAACTGTACTTCTCATTTCTGAGGTAGTTTGAACTGGTTTCTGCAAGCAACTGTATTTTATTGCTGCTTTTCATTTGCTACCATAATTAAGTTTTCTTGTACTGCTTGAAGAAAAGTATCTTAGGATAACACAGATAAAACATTACGACTAGCAAAAAAAGAAGGGTGACTGTCTCAGTCTTTTCAGGTCTTAAAAAAAGCTCTACTGTAGAACACCAGTTTCTGGTGTTCTTTCTGTCCATTTCACTCTAATAATGACAGACAGAAGACAAGGATCAGTGTCAGATACAGGATTCCCTGTTCACCTTCTGATCCCTCTCTTCAAAACGTGAGACCACACAGAAGCAGCAATATCTTTTCAGGCAGTGTAGCAGGGAAAGAGGTTTAACACTGCTTAAACTGTTTCCCCCAGCTATTGAATTAGGTACTCTCTCTGCTAAACCGCTCTATCAGCCCAGATACGTGAGCAGATCCTGCTGTAACAAGAAATGCTCTCTGTAATGCTGCCAGCTTTGCTGATAGAGATATGTTACACACTTCAGCATTTCTTATAAGAAAAATAAAGCCTCTTTTGTAAACCAAGCTGCGGGATAGGCGTGTATCAAACATTCTACAAATGACAGATGCTTTTCTCTCTGTCTTTCAAAGGAGGATGGCACTGATTTTGTTCATATTCTTACACATCTTCTGTTCAATCACACTGTCAGGTTTTTCTGGTAATGAGTAGATTGCTCTTACCCTTTCATTTGAGGTAGAAAAAGAAACAAAAGCAGATTACAAATGTAAATATGAAGTATTATAATCTCAGTGCTGTCAAAAAGGTTTATTGTTCATAAGAAACCAGTGAAAGTAATTCAGAAAAGCTGGTGCAAAAGTGTTGAAGGCAGACCCAGGAAAAATTCAAACGTTCCAATGCGTTTTGACACCATCCAAAATCTTAGAATCACACAATCACAGAATGGTTTGGGTTGGAAGGGACCTTAAAAATTATCTCATTCCACACCCATTGGCAGGGACATCTTCCACTAGAAATAGTATAAATATCTATAAATACTCTTCTACTCAACATCTCTGAAGATGTTGATAAAAAAACAAAACTGAATTGAGAGTGAATTGGTCAATTCAACCTCCTTTGAATGCCATGAAGTGAGTCACTTCATTCCATGCAGAATTCACTGTGGACAGGAAAAATTCAGACACTTCTGATTTATTACAATAAGTGTTTCTGTTTAACCACTAGTATACGTTTTTATGAAAAGCTTTGAAATTAATCAGGACAGAATCTGGATGATCGTACTCTATCTCCTCTAAAAATCTATTTCTCATACACCTGTCAGTATCTGCAGGGAGGGGACAAAGGGTGGACCAGGCTTTGCTCAGGGGGCCCAGGAATGGGCAAAGAGGAACGGGTAGGAACTGATACCCATAAAGTTCCACCTGGACATGAGGAAGTACTTCTTCACTGTGCAGTGACTGAGCACTGAACAGAGACCAGAGAGGATCTGGAGTCTCCTCACTGGGAATATTCCAGAACCATCTGGACACAAGCCTGTGCCATGTGTTCTGGGATGACCCCACTGGAGCAGGGAGGTGGGACCAGATGACCCATTATGGGCCTTCCCAACATAAACCATTCTGAGATTCTGTGATTTTGTGATAAAAACAATTTAATTTTTTTTTTTTTTT
>VYXB01004473.1:27715-38805 GCA_013397135.1 Pachyramphus minor | reverse complement strand
AAAAAAAAAAAAACACCAACAATGATGTGACATTCGAAGCCTCATGGTCCAGTAAAGATGGTCTGGTCATTGCTTGTACCACGCCATAGGCTGGGATTCACCTATACCTCCAGGTGTGTTAGGCTGGATAGATCTCACTTACCTAAGATTTGCTTTAATTAATATAGACATTTATCCAATATTATTCTATTCGTAAATTGTTTTAGCTTTCTTTTAGCTATCTACATCTGTGTGGTGTAGCACAGTGCGTTTCTGTGTAATTAATGAAGTGGAGTGGAATACAGGCATAGGGTGATGGTAGATGCCTAAAAGTTGTGGTCATGGACTAATGCCTGACAACAAGGCATTAAACAATTCTTCTCTGGTGAAATACAGCTCAGAGAATCAGTCATTGAATCAGTATGGCCTGGGTTGGAAGGTACATTAAAGATCATGAAGTTCCACCACTTGCCATGGGCTGTGACACCTTCCACTAGACCAGGTTGCTCCAAGTCTCGTTCAACCTGGCCTTGAACACTTCCAGGGATGGGGCAGACACAGCTTCTCTGGGAAACCTGTACCAGCGCCTCACCACCCTCACAGCCAAGAATTCCTTCCCAATATCCCATCTAACTCTGCCCTCTGGCAGTGGGAAGCCATTCTCCCTTGTCCTGTCACTCCAGGCCCTTGTAAATCGTTTCTCTCCATCTTTCTTGTAGCTCCTTCAGGTCCTGGAAGGCCACAATCAGGTCATGCCAAAGCTTCTCTTCTCTATACTGAACAATCCCAATTCTCCCAGCCTTTCCTCACAGCAGAGCTGCTCCATCCCTCTGATCATCTTGGTGCCTCCTCTGGACTCGCTCCAGTAGCTCCATGTCCTTGCTGTGCTGGGTCCCCAGGGCTGGAGGCAGCTCTGCAGGTGGGGTCTCACCTGAGGGGGCAGACAGGCAGAATCCCACCCCCCTCCACTGCCCAGCTATCTTCATTCTAACTTTTGTAAGTATAATTCAGCATAAATTTTCTGAAAGTACAAACCTGTAGATTCAATCATAGTCTTTTAATTTAAAAAATTATAATTTAAATATGGACATATTTAATTAGTTATAGATTTGGAAGTTTTTTCCTGTGAACAACTTTATCTAAAACACTAAAGTGATGTGAGTCAAATACACACTCTTTTTTCTCCTAGAAAGAAGAATGAATGTCTCAAGAGGATAACATTTAATATATGCACATACCTATTAGGCTTCTTATCTATTATTTGCAAACACAGGGAGAGGCAACTAATGAAAGCAAAACAGAGGTGAACCAATTAATAACAACTAGAAATGATTGCTTACTCTCTCTCAGTCATTCAGTCACAGTTTTATAAGGAAGGAGTCTGTTAACCAAAGCAATGTCTGATTTCTATAGGAAGAAATTCAGTTTTGGGAAAGACTAAAAATGCCTCTTGAAGACTTGTCGCAATTTGTGAGTCAATTTAAGAGGCAAAAGCAATGCAAGTGCTAGGATGTAAGTAGTGAAAAACTAACCTTCAAACAAGGCAGTCAGCAAAGTGTTGTAATTTTACTTTTACCAGATTAGCTAATGTTACTAGATGGACCTTTTTCTTATTAAGTTCAGCTGTTCTTATAGTTTAAATTAACTTAGTTCCCTTCCAAACACCCGAAGCTTTTTCATTACATGGAGTCTTCTGTGCTCCCCCAGAAGATGTTCTTCCTATAAATAATAAAAGAGCTGTGTTTCTGAATTTATATGTATTATTCAGGTTAAGTTTTCTTCATGGTGACCCTTTAAAATACCTCAGTCATATACAAGCAACACAGTTTTGATTGTAAAGAGCAGTCCTACTCTGTTCTTTCAGTATTTGGAGAAGGATAATGTATTTTATGAGGTCTTTTCCATGAGCCTTAGTGATTGCAAGCTTCTGTGGTTCAAATAAACATAACAGCTCTCGCTTTAGGGCTGTGGAGACTTCAGTACAGCCTGGTTAGTTACCATATATTGAAAATTTATGGGAATCAACCTCCCACTTGAAAACAAACTTGAAAACCACAAACAAAACCGCTCTTAAGTACTCTTTTTTCTTTAAAGATTTTTTTGGGTTTTGTTGTTTGCTTAGCAGACTTTTATTGATTTTTTCCCCAAAAGTTCAATTGATTCCCCCCTCTGTTCAAGTGATTATGTTTTGATTTTGCAATTTCAACTTATATTTCAATTGCAGTTGTTGCTGAAGCTGTTTAGTTAATTATTAGCATTTTGCAGTTGTAGCTGCTATGAACTGTTGTCATCTGCAAGAATGGAGGTGGTGGGACTGTTTTGTTAATTTGGAAATTTCATTTTTTTGAGTGCAAGCAACCTGAAGCCCAGTCTTGAGTGCATATGAAGTGGTGTATAACATGCTGGGGTATTTTTTTTTCTGGTGATAGTTATTCTTGTTTGAATGGTGTTCTACTGAACACAAAATATCTGTCACCAGGATTAGCAAAGTGATTCCTCCAGTCTGACCTTTTACCATTCTGGTAAGACTCTGGGATAACACTGCTTCTGTAGATTATATAGGAGAGTTTTGAGATGAGTGAATGTGAGTGTGTTGCAGCACAGAGGAATAAAGGAGTCAAAATTTCACTGCACAGTCGATAACTCTTTATTTGTAATTTACTGTGTAGCACTTTTTTTTTTAGTACCTTTTTTTTGTTGTTTCCTCTCTTCATTTCAAAGCAGCAGATTTTAGACTGAGTGTGGCAAAGAGACTGCTGGAGAGAACTACTCTGAACCCAGTTTTTGGAGCTGATTGAAAGAAACCTGGAGATTTCTGAGGTGTTACAGCCTGAAATAAATAAACAATAATGTATTACAAACAGGATAAAGGAGAAAGTCTACAAAATAAGGTACTGCTGAGAAGTGAGAATTTTCTCAAACATTCTCCCTGACCCCCAGTCATTTTTTCTGTTTTTCTAAAAAATATTTTCATCACTCCCCTATTTCTTTAAGTGCATCCTTCTATTTAGAAAACCAAATTTTTCTATTTGTTTGTTTGCTTTTATTGGGGCTTTTGCTTGGCTAAGTTTGTTTTAATAAACTAGCTCTGTGGGATAGATAAGTAAGTAGCATTTTTTCCCAAAGCCCTTGTCGTGTCATCAGGGCTTTCATGATCAAAAGTTTTTCAAGTGCCAGAAAAGAAGTGGAACACAATGTTTGCCATGCACACACACTTGAATTTGTTTCATAATTAACACAAAAGGTATCAAGGGTGTATAAGATTATAATCATTATTCAATAAAAATATAGGAAAAAAACTACAGACACATAGGGTTTTTTGTTACCCTAACAAGCACCATCCACCTTAGAACACATCTGTTAGCATATCATGGCATCCTAGAACTTAATTTCACCTACGATTGCAGGAGTTTTCTTTCTTGCACCAAATTTTCATTTTCAGTTTTTGATAAATAAATTAACTTCTACTAATGTCTGTATGACAGCAACAGGTATCAGAATACCCCAGATGCAGAGGCTGGGGGCCTGCAAGAGTCACTTTATTACTACATGAAAATAAATTATCGACATTATAGTCAATCTAGTTCTATTCAACTGCAAATCACCGTAATCAAAGCAGTCTAACTCTACATGCTGAGGAAGAGTTCTTGCTCCCAGAAAGACTTCTGTCAGATGCCCAATAAATTAATTTTGAAATTCCTAAGGTTTTCGAGATACAAAACAGGCAGACCTGGATTGATTATCAGAGTGATTAAGTCTGATTCAATTCTAATTACCTCTGAGCAATTAATAAAGACTGTCTACTGAAGATCCCCAAGTACCTAAAACTCTGCCAAAGGACATTCTGTTATCCCATCTAGAAAACTAAGGATCCACAATTTGAACATTACTCTTCCCTTGCATCATAGGGAATTAAAATTGGTGGGCTAGAAACATCTTGAATCCAACTGGCAGGATCAAATCTTTCACTAAATGCACTTGGGACTAATTTTTGCTGAAAAGGATTCAATTCAGCCTTGAAACAGCATCATTCAGATTTAATCCTGATCCATTTTTTATTATCTAAAATTGACCACTTAAAAAGCTGGTGAAATAAGATTGTGAACAGATCTCATACAGCTCAATTCAGCTGACAGTTGACATCATACTTTACATTCTTACTTCATTGAGCCTTGTAAATCAAACTTTTTATGATTTTATAAAATTTCTACTAACATCCAGTTATGTGTGTGAGTAAGTATCTTTTAAAAAACTTAGGTTTCTTATATGAATTATTTCAAGTGCTAGTCTTTAAAATACCTTCATAAAGATATATTCTCTGAATGAGAATTTATTATAAGTGGTTTTGTTTATATTTGGAGTTAATTAAAGTGTGTTCAGTTCAGTGTTGTTCTTTATTAAGTTCATTGCTGCTTATTCAATAATTTATTAACATTTAACAAATATAAATAGTGTCTTAATCTAATCTAAAACTCTCTGATTCTAAATTGAGCTGTACCAACATACAGCAGTACCCTCTGCTCTGTTAATAAAGCTTTATTTAAGCTCCAAATTTTGTTTAATTTATGGCACGCTATATCCCCGTACTAATTTTTAATGCAAGATTTTAAAATAATGATGGCTAACACCTTTACAAAATTGAAGTATAGCAATTTTTTAGGTGGTAATTGTATCATTAAATACTATTTTACTATAAAATTATTTCTTCTTTCTTTTTCATCTTTTCTCTCCCTATGAGCTGCATATTTTACTTTTAATGTAATAATTCTTCTACAGAAAAATACGACATATTTCTTTGGCAAGTCTTGCAAGCAGCCAAGGGCTTTTTACCATAGTACTAATAGAAAGAAAACAAAATAGTTGCAGTAATTACCTTTGAAATAGATTTTATTAACTTTTTTATCTTATTCATGTAGAGACTTCCAACGAGGGTAACAGTCATTTGTCTCAATAGAGAAGAAACAATTCTTCCAGGCTCTTTTAAGCATTAATTACAATAAATAGATATTGTCAGAATTTATAACTTACAGAGTTTTTCCACTGGCCAGGAGCCAATCTGAGGTCAGACCAGGTTGCTCAGGATGTTGTCCTGTTGGGTCTTGGAAATCTCCAAGTGTGGATGTGTTGCAATCTCTGCAAACCTGTTTCAGTGCTTAGCTGTCCTCATGGTGAAAAGACATTTTTATTACAACAGCTGATCAACATAAACATGTAGAACCTGAGAGCAGAATAACTGAGCTAGTTAAAAATAGTTAAAATAGCACAGTACCAGGCAGTCGTAAGTATGGTTACCACTATGTAGAAACGTCAATCAAAGAAATTAGACCACTTGAAGAGAGAACAATGGAGAAGTCTGACCCCAAAGAAACTTGATAAAAAGTTTAAACAAAGAAGAAGTTTAAACTAAGAAAAAGCTTTAAGATTTTTAGCTTGTTACAGCTTTCACCGTTTGGCTTTTTAATTAGAACTTTATATGCCTACTTGTAATCATAGAGCCACAGAGCTTGTTGATAACAGGGTCTTTAAAGACCTAATTTATTTTCATGAAGACTGTTAAGAGGATGGGGAAAAAGTAATTAACTATTATCTCTTTTTTCCCCTAATAACCATAAACTTATTAAAAGACTAATAGTCAAAATGTGGGCATGCATCCTTTAATCCTGAATACTTGAAGAGAAAATGTTTGAGTTAACAAAACCCAAAACTATTTACAGAACTATGGTAATCCTCTGATACCTTTGCGTCAACATATACATGCTGTTTCCCTTTCAAATGGACCAGAATTTCAGGTTCTTTACAATTTTATGAATAACCTTTTTATAAGAGTCTATGAAGAACTTTGTCTGACTAATTTTTTCTCATGCTGTGCTCAGAAGGTGTCAGTGCCAATCACAGTGACTTTAGAAAAACAAACGTATTTTTCATAAATAAAAGCTTATTGGAGTTTTTTGAGACTAGCTGATCAAGAAGTTTGCTCTTGCTTTTACATGAAATTATATACTGTATAAAGAACATGGTTAAACATTAATCTCCATTCTACAAGTAAACTTCTTGACTGAAAATACATGTACAGAAGAGAAACATATCAAATAAAACTTTAAGAAATTCTATGAAAGCAGCCTTTGAGATCCTAAAATGCACATGAACTAGACAATGTGATTTCAGTAGTTGTTGAACACGTGGAATCCCACAAAAACCTACTTAGTCAATCATTAGTGTAATTATATCTGATAATAATGAAAATTGTGAAAAACATTTGGGTTTTTAGGGGTTTTTTTTGCAATTTGTCACATGCACACTGCCATGAAAAATTTACCCTAATAGTTCACCCATGTCATTTACACCATTTTATCTCCTTTTCATCAGCAAACTACGATATCATAATAATAACCACAATGATAGCACAGGTCAGAAGATAGTTTCCATAAATGTGCTGCTGGTGGTGAGTGAGGCAATCAAGAGAAAACATGTCTGAGAAGAAAAGATACCTCCAGAAGTGACAAAAAGAAGACTAGACTAGATTTCTCCCAAAGTAAACTGAGAAAAAGATATTCTAAGTACAATTTCAGAGAAAAAAAAACTTGTACTTCACAAGAAAATAAAAATGTTTATGCAAAAAAATATTTGGCATAAATATTTGTGCCAAAACTTGTTGAATGAAGGGTAATCAAGTTTCTAAACACATTTAGCATTTTAATTTAAAGGCTGGGTGATCTCCCAAATGCATTCAAAGATCATGACAGTAAACCTTACCCCAGTCTTCTAAGCACATATATTTGGTATTATTTCCAAAGCCAGAATCTTCATCCAGGATAACCCCTTCTTTTAATTTTAGGGAACTGTTTTGCAGATGTTTATCTCTGGACAGTGGTGAGAGGAAAGTGCTCACAGGAAGTTTCAGTGCCCTTCCAGTTCCCCTGACATGTTCTACTGAACTTTTCATGAGAGTTCAAATTCAGATACATGAATTGTTCTCTTTCCTGGAGATGCTATTGACTGCTTTGCTGAAGAGAGAGGAAGATGCTTTGTTATGAGCACAAAAAACTTCCTGAATAGTCCTTTGATGATGACTTCACTCTTAGAGGCAATCAAAGGATGAACTGAGCCTTATGAAACTCCCAGGGCATCATGCGACAGAAATGCATTCAGTCAAGACACAACTGTAAGTCCTTATGAAATATGTCTGTGACTCTGCCAGGTCATGCCATGCAATATCCACTTATGATCCAAACCCCATCCCTTTAAACACGATGCAAATTCAAGCTTAATTAGGGTAACTCCATTATCTAGTGTATATTTTATAAGAATTCCTCATGGAAAGTGCTTGACAGTTTTAGGGTTTTTTAAATTAAATTAAAATTAACTGTTTCTATAGGATAAAAGAAATGTATTTAATATCTGAGAGATCTTTGAAACAGATTATATCTAATAAGAAATTATCATTAAAATACATTATTAAGAATATTTCCTCCCAGCCACAAGTTGGTTCAAGTAATATCACACTTATTTTATACATAGTACTCAACTGTACCAATAAAGAAAATTTATAGCACGTGTTTGGAAATAACTGTAGGCAAAAATGTCCCATGTTAAGTTGGTGAAGACCAAGTTTTTGTTGGGTTTTTATTTTTCCCAAGTTGCTAAATGCTACATGTTCATGTATTTCCTTTCAACTGAAGTCAGAGATTTAGGTATTTATTTCAGTTCACCTGCCTTCTTCATTATTTTATTCTATCTTGGAGGAGAACAGTGCTAATAAACTGAAGTAAAAACTATTAAAGTTGTAATTTTTCAGGAAAGCAAAAGAGCTAGAAAAGCTTTACAGGCTTGCAATCATAAAAGTGGTTCTGTTGAGCTGGAAAGGAGCCTTTCAGGGCTGTTTGCTTCCTACATTTGATTCGTAACATTACTGATTTAATTATACTTTAAAGATAACTCAGTTCTCATCATGAAAGTATTTAAGGATGGTCATAGCATGATCATTTTCCTAATTATTCAGATGCTGATTTTCCATTTAAATTCACCTCAGACTTAAAAAACATTTCAAATATAAAATATAAATTTTCTTGGGACAGTAACAATGAAAAGGTTAATCCAGGTTCAGAGAGAAGTCTTCATTCTTTTCTTGACAATGTGGTACTAACCCGGTGCCTCTGTTTCAGTAAACTATAATAGTCATTCATTTCAGAAGAATGTCTGGAGATCTCTTCTTGTATCCCTCTCTTTCACCAGGATCTCCCAGTGATTCCATTAATAGACAATTCAGATAACAGACACAATTTCAACCCTGAACTTGTTGACAGGACTCATAAAATATAAAAATTTATCATTCAGAGTAGCAGCAGCAGCAGCAGGGTCCTATCACAGGCTACATCTCCTAACTCCTTAACATCAACCTATAACTATAGATCAGAAAGAAATTTCAGAGAAAAATGAAAATTATAGAATATGAACTAAGAACAGCTACTCTATGTTATTATTCTGCCAGATGTTAGTCTATGTCCAGCATAAAAATGCATATGAATCAAAATTAATGCAATGTCAGCCCAAGTAATTAGTTAATTTTCCACCTTCTTGGAGAGTTTTTTGTTAATTACAACAGCCTTGCATTACTTTGTTAACTTAACTGATCCAGATGAACTTTGATTCAATGACGGCCTTTAAAACAGTTTGTCCTTTTTAATGCATGCATTTGAATGATGACTTCTCCTTCCATCCATGCCTCTAGCCTGCTGCAAAAATGGGATGGTTTCATCACGCTCTGAGAAGAGTGTGAAATGTTGATATAGAAGAGTAAAAATATTGATTTAATCTGTTGTCTACAACCACTCTATATATTTTCATCCTTCTCTTAATATTATCTGCTCTTTATAAAGTTTTCCCCAGAAAATTTATGAAATTAATTTAATCTATCTTTTATATGATGAAAGATATATTACGTGCAATAACTCTGGAATGTCTTCCAATCATTTTCTTCTTATCTCTTGCTTTCAACATTATGTCACCTCCTTCACCAGTGGTTATTCATTCTTTCTCTTTGAATATATACACTGAGCTACTTGGCCATTCTCATATCAATGGCATGAGCCCTAAATTTTTCAGAACAAAATTTATTTAAATGTTACACTTTACTGTGCTGATATCCTACAATGCACCAACAAATTTGAAAGACCTAAATAAAGTATTTCAAAGGAAACTGTTGAGTTGCATTATAAAGGATGTGACACAGCCTTTGTCCAGCAGAGATCCTTAGAAGAAATAACCTTTTAAATCAGTACTTTTAGAATTGTTAAAATGAATGATTGAAATTATTGTTTAAAAACACCTCTAATTCAGAACAATCCATTTATACAACTCAAACCTCTAGAGGATCATACAAAAGTTAAATCTTCATATTTACTCTTATTTGACCATAATGGCTAGAAATTGAAGAAATAATTTTGATATTTTTTTTAAACAAACTATTTATCAAAAGGTTTTCACCCTTCTGAATGGAAAATGCAAAAGCAAAATGTACTTTTTTCCCTCATTTGGAAGATAACTTGTACATAATTATATTTTTTTAGCTCTGCTTATATATACTATGACACCACCTGTTTTGGCAATTTTTTCATAATTAATTGCCTAACAGCAGGATAACAGTAGTAAAAATATTTTTTACAGAATTATAGGAAGATCATATTTCAGGATCCTAATAAAAATAATTGGCTCCGTTTTATTGTCACATGAATCTCTGTAATTATTCTTTGTTTTGTCTCATTGTGACAAAATTTCAATGGAAATGTGACAGTGACTCAGTTTTGCCTTCTTCCCACTCACCCAAATATTAATAAAATAGAGTCTTTAGAAAAATATGAAATAGTTCTCTATCTCAATGAAAGTTATCAAACCCCCCAAAATTTTACAATTGTGACATGTTTAGAGGTCCTGCTTTGTCAGATGATGTCGGACAGCAAGGGATAAAAGCTGCCCTAATGGCTTTCTAAGACAGTTTGCAGGTGCAAACAGAATCTGTTCATAAAAGGTAATCAAAAATCTTGGGATGAGAAAATGACACCAGCCAATTACTTACAAATTTTAACAATGTTTTAGCTTTTTTTTTTTTTTAATGTTGACATAAAACCAGAAAAAAAAAATCAGGAAAGCAATTTTTCAACCAATTATATCTTGAATATGTGGTGATCAAAAGTTAACATTCTTCAAATTTCTGTGCCTTTACTTCTGTCATACTTCCTGGATAGACATGAAATGATATGTGTAAAAAATATGTCCATTGGGTATCTGGAAGTCCATTTGTATTTCACATTAAAAAAACACTAAACCCTCAGGCTTTCTGCTCTGAATTATTTTATAGCCTACATCAAAGTAATTTATCAAAACATGTAAAAATAACTATACCTGCATAAAATTGTGACTAACATGTGAATTTTCTTTTAAATTATGAGCTTGTTTTATAAAAGTGCACACAAAAGGCCATTCCTACATGCAACTCCTAGGGTAGTGGATACACCTACATTTAAATTATATAGCTCCAGAGAGACTATAAAAGGCTACTTTCTTTACAGGTGGAGATAAAGTGCAGCTTTAGTTATAAAAAACCACAATGAACAGAATTAATACTTTGTGGAACTACTGATCTGTGACACTGCTGGAAGCATGTTTACACACTCCAGCATTCTATGTACCATGTAGAGTTTATTTTATTTCAAAGTTGCCTCTATATTTATGCGTAGTTTACTGTTCTTTCCTAAAAACTTCATCCACCTTCCAGTCCATAAGACTTTTCTTTAAGGAAACCTGTACAAGTGTTGAAGGAAAAAATATGAAGTGTCCTTCAAGCTTAAAAAATAATTTTTAGATTGGTGGTCATTAATAATTCTGTACAGCTGTGACACCATTCTCTGCTGGAGCAGAATGTTCTGTTGTTGGTGGCTCAGTCTGTAAAGTATTTGGATAAATATTAGCAAGGGACAGTGAGAAACTGTGGTGGGTTGACTGGATGCCAGGTACCCACCCAGCTGCTATATTACTGCCCTTCTCGATGGGACAGGGGAGAGAGTAAGGTAGAAAAAAACGACTCGTGGGTTGGGATAAGGCAGTTTATTAAAGCA
>VYXB01004473.1:0-27585 GCA_013397135.1 Pachyramphus minor | reverse complement strand
AGAGACCAATGCAAAGCACAACACTGTGAGGGCTACTGTGGGGAAATGAACTCCAGTTCAGTCAGACCCAATACAGAAACCTACATGGCATGTTACAACAGCATCTTTAAATTATCACAGAATCCTGGAATGGTTTGGGTTGGAAAGGACATTAAAGATCACGCAGTTCCATCCCCTGGCATGGGCTGTGACACTTTCCACTAGCCCAGGTTGCTCCAAGTCCTGTGCAACCTGGCCTTGAACACTTCCAGGGATCAGGCAGACACAGTTTCCCTGGGAAACCTGTGCCAGCGCCTCACCACCCTCACAGCCAAGAATTCCTTCCCAATATCCCATCTAACTCTGCCCTCTGGCAGTGGGAAGCCATTCTCCCTTGTTCTGTCACTCCAGGCCCTTGTAGATAGTCTTTCTCCATTTTCCTTGTAGCCCCTTTGGTCCTGTAAGGCCACAGTTAGTTCAGGCCAATGCTTTTCTTCTCCATACTGAACAATCCCAATTCTCCCAGCCTTTCCTCACAGCAGAGCTGCTCCATCCGTCTGACCATCTTGGTGCCTCCTCTGGATTCGCTCCAGCAGCTCCATGTCTTTGCTGTGCTGGGCCCCCAGGGCTGGAGGCAGCTCTGCAGGTGGGGTCTCACCTGAGGGGGCAGAGGGGCAGAATCCCCCCCTGCCCTGCTGCCCATGCTTTATACTGATAAGAGCTATATAACAGGGGGAAAAAAAGCCAAAATTGGGTCTAGAGATCCACAGTATTTTTCCAAGTTCCCGATGGTCACAAAGACTACAAAATCTTCATGCAAACAGTTTAGTGAGTCATGCAACCAGAGCAGCTGGCCATGCCACGTTTAACTGGGATAGGCACCACTGACCAACCAAGTGCATGCCAGTAGGTTTTGAACACAGTGTTTGGAAGACAACCTTTTTAGTAAAAGTAATAAATTCTCAAGTTGTAAGCATTATTTGTAGAGAGCTCTGAGTAACATTCCCAAAAGGAAACACTGCTGTTGTCCATTGTACCTTTTTAGCTGCCATTACAGATGATCAAACAGAGGGTGACATTGAATTTAAATCTCTATTATCTTCAATTAAACTGTTGGGAGGATGGTGAATCCCTCATCTTACTTCAGGGTTAAAAAGAACTGTACAATTATAATGTTCCATAGACTTAACATCAGGATCAAACTAAATATTTTCAAAACCATTCTGCAACCATGTTGAACTATTGTATGTGTGATGTACTATACTGTTTTCTAATTAGCTGAATAGCTAGTAGTAGCTAAAGTAATTGATATGATTTATTTAAAACTAGTCACAGAGTGGTGGCAGAATTCTGCAGATAAATTTGAAATTAGTTTAATATCACCATCACCTGATTAAATTCAACTCTCTCTCGTGTATCATTTTCCAACCTTCAACACATAAATTAGTGACAATATTTGTTTCAGTGCCACAATGTTGAGTTTCAGTTACAGGAGAGTTTTGTGTCAGCAACAGCATTTTAAGCTTGAGCATTACAATTTAAGAAGAACAATATGAGGTTAAATAACTTTTAACCTTTTAACCTTTTAACTTTTATAATATAAGCATTTAGCTTAAGTTCTCCTACAGAGCTGAAAAGCAAGCACAAGAAGACAATGGAAGATGCCTCTTTAGTAACTTTATTAAATCCATCTTTTTTAATTTACATAGAGATAAATATACCACTGCCCTCCCCAGATTAAATTCACTTTGTGGCCAACCTGAGCCAAGTAATATTTAATCTTTTTCTTTTTAGCCTTCATACCTTGGTTTCCTTAAAATGCCATGGAGGACCAGAAAAGCGCATCAGTAGACCACAGACCTCTTGCCTACTAGTGTTGGCTGTAAACACACAGCCATATTTCTTCTTTTTTTTTTTAATTATTGATTTCAGTAAATAGTCATCTATTGAAAGATAGAGTCGCTTCTGTGGATGACAGGACAAAGATTTGACAACAGGCTGCAGACATCATCACTCCGCACAGGATGTACACCTCATCTACAAGAGGAGATGAGTTGGTGATTTATTTCCTTTTCCATGCTTTTTTGTGTCTCTTTCAGATGACAGCTGAGCTTGAGTGGGAGGCTTTGGGCCAAGTACTGTGGACAGGGAATTTTCCACTGGTGTTGACAGTGGGTTTCATTTTTTAATCACTGTGATATTTGGCTACGAATACACCCCTTTAGCGGCCACACTGCAAGTTGTTTCAAAAAGAAGTTAAAGTGGTTTCATTGGACTGATATTCTCTCAGCTGAGCCAAGACTGGTCTGCTTGTTATCACAGACTTTCTTTAGCAGCAGCTCCAAGCAGTCAGAACCACATGGCATGGCTCAAGAGCTTCCAATGAATGAGGGACAGAGCCATGCCGTCTGCTACACTACAGTCTCCATAATTTCTTGGAGTGTGGAATTTCCTCAGTGAAAGCCTCTCAGGAAAGTTAATACTGGGTTTGTCCTTACACCACTTTTATTAAGTTGGAACAGAACTTTGAAGCCACAGTTTTGCTGCTTCCTTCTCATCTCCTTCCCTTCCTGTTTTTAAAATGATGTTAATTGCACAGGTTGAATTTAGCTGAATCAGAAGAGTTGTTCTTTTTAAAAATATTAATTTTGTTGTTTTGTAACAGCCCTCCCTGCATTGATTCAGACTTCTCAAGAGATCTTCATGCTGACCCAAGTGAGTCTAAAACTTCTTTTTGGAGTTTTCAATGACTTAACCAGCTTTGTTTGGGTTTTTTTGTTTGTTTTGAGTTTATTTGTTTGTTTGTTTGTTTTGGTTTTTTTTGAATTTTCAATTTTCTGTCAACATTCAGAAGTTTTTCAGCTTGTCAGTCAGATCCATAATCCAAACATCTTTTTAAGATGCTCTATTAAGCTGTGAAATATATTAATTTCTCTTTTTTTAATAATTTTTTTATGAAAGTAGAAGAATATAAACTTGTTTCCAGTACAAGTACAATCACAAACCCATTCTTCTAGCAAGGGTTACATACCTTTAGCTGACACTGAATAAGTCTACTATTTCTTTTCTTTCTATTTAGAAATTCTGAGAGAAGTGATTTTTAATTTTTCAATTGCTCCCCATAATAGTTTTTCTCTGTGAAACATCACATTTAAATTAAATTTCACTGTAAAGTTATAAAGCAAAGCAAAACAGAATATTTATAAATTTTTGGAGGTCCTAAAAAGGCACCTCTTGCATTTAAAAAACCCAACCGTGAGATACTGTATCCGAATCTCACTGCATTATTGATATGGGTTGGAACAAACTCACTCTCTGTGTGTGTGTGCGTGTGGGGAAGAGCTGGGCCTGCCTGTAGGAGCATGGTAAGGCTGGCACAGACAGCCTGTGCTGAGGGCACATGGCCTGCAGCCAACAGGAAGGCACTGCCCAGATATCCTGCCTGGGCAGGAAAACTATAAATACACAAGATTCCATGTCATCTCTCTCTCCCTCTTTTCTTCTCTCCTGCAACCTGAACCATGTGAACCATAAGATCACATGTATGGTATATTGTATGGTAACCGTTTTTTTTCTTTCCCCTCTCTACTTCTTTCTTCTGTCTTTCTTTACTCTTTTAATCTGTTTTCTGCTTTCATTCTTTTTCCTTCTCTTGTGGCTAACTTAAAACCAATGAATTGTGTTTTATTAAAGCTGGTATATTGATTGATTGTAGTGGGTGTTTTCTGTGGAATGGGTTTCTTGTGATGAACGTTTTAGTGAAATGCTTTTTCTTCATTGTATTTTATTGTTGTAAAATTCTTTTTCCAAAATATCTTATTTTTCTCACTAAATTAAAAGAATTTCTGTTAGAAAAGAGCATGTGATTCTCTCTCCTTTTCTCATTTCTTGAAGCATGTGATCCTAATTCGAGGTTATAACAAACCAAAAAGCTATTAAAAAGTCTTAAATAAAAATTTAACCACTCTGGGCAGCTTATAGCTTTTAAACCAGCAGCAACCCACAATCGCCAACATCAGTACCCTTGTAAGACAAACATAAGTCCATGGCAATATTGTAGTTTTATAAGTGGTGTTTGGCAGAGAAAAACCCATTCTTGATCCATAGTCATTTGTGGACACCAGTTTGGGCTACACAACCAAGCACTGAATTCATGTTAGGATATAGGAAGAGTTCACTGACACAAGTATTAATTGGCCACATCCCTGATTGCTTTACTAGTATTCTAGTACGATGAATGATGCTTCTGCATGTCTTAAATTCAGTAAAGTGAGGAGAATTTCTCCCATAGAAAGAGGCAGAGGAAAATTTCTTACAGCTTTCCTGAAAGTTAATGCACTAAGAATCAGTTCAGAAGGAAAAGATTATTAAAAAAGCTATACAAAAGCCCAGGATTTTTTGAAAAAATAATCAGAAATAGTGCTAGAATATAGAAATATTTTCATATGGTTTAATGCCTTTGTACACTCTTCAGTCACTACAATTTTCATATGTGAAAAGCAAAATAAGGCAACTGTTCACAATTGGCTTCTAAAGAGTTCCAAGCCAAAATAACAAATCTGCAACTTCAAGAATTATTTTCTTCTTTTACCCTAAAAAGGGAGAATGGTAAGAGCATAGGGGGGAAGAGAACTCAACCAATTTCCAACTGAAAAATAAATTTTAAAATGTTCTAAACTCTGTAGTCCCCAGTATTATTCCTGTCAGATTCGAATATGTTTACACCGGAGTATACTAATAGAGTACATTCAGAGCAAATCTGAGAATACTTAAATGTTGTCAACAGGTTCAAACACACCAAAATCTTGTTCTTTGTGTTAATTCTCTGAGTAAAATACCATTTGTTGTGCACAGCACAACTTAATGAGGAAAAAATAAGAAAATTATTTCCATCCTGTTTTCTGATGACTGGTTTTCCCAGAACAGCACGTGATACAAACCTTCTGACTGATTAGCAGCTTTGGAAGAAATAGATCTACATAATTATAATGTTCCATACTTCATAGTTACTTCGAAGTCAACACTGAATTATCTAGAAAGGCTTCGGAAAAATTACTCCAAAAAACCTGTGTAATATAGTATATCTAAACATCCAATGTAGATGGACTTCAGAAAGTTTCAGAGGTGAAAAAGCAGAATTGAATTCTACTTTCCGAGGAGAAAAATGTTTATATTTTTATATCTTCATCCTTATGAAAATTTTTGTCTTCACAACACGCTAAATTTTCCTGGATATAAAACTATTCTTCGAGAAAGGTCTTTCCTCTGTAAAACTGGAATCTCCCAGTTTTTGTCTTTTTTAAGGAGAATTTTAAGCAGTTTAAATGTACTTTGACTCAGTTTACTTTAACTCCTGACTGACAGAAGTTTCTTGAAGCACATTCACATGAAATTTAACTACAGCCCCAGGTGTTAATTAACCCCACAGTAAGTGTTATGCAGCTAAATCGAACACTGCTCTTACTGTAAGCCATACACAGTTGTATTCATAGCACCTAAAGGTGCTTCAACACCTTTGCTGTGGAAGCAAATTAGTTTCTTCAACATTAATGTATAGGGGAAAAAACCTCAAACACTACAACATGTACTAACACTTGCTCATTTAGCAGAGATGTTTATTGATAATATAAGCCTAGAAAGCCCAGTGTTTGAATGACTTACAATTGTTTTAATGCAAAGAAGTTAATTTAAATAAAAACTGACATGCTGAACCTGTAGATGTTTCCACCTTTTGAGGGGTAGGATCCTCCAAGTGTGTCTGATATGCCACAGCCTTTGTTGTGCTCAGATGTAGTTTTAGGGCCTTTCTGAGCTTATCGATTTGCACTTTTAGAAATCTGATCTGTCAGGTATTCAGTGTGCAACTTGTTCATCCAGGGCAGACTCTTTGCTATTACTTACCAATTTAAATATATTAATTGAATTCCATTAATGACACTCTCTGAACTGTGAAACTGCTGTCTATTACCCATGGCCTGAAGTTGTCCTGTTTTAAATCCATAAAATTAAATTATGTGATACAAAGGTTAATTAATCATGCATACCCAGAAGCAGAAATATCAGACATATAAACAGAATATTGATCTTCATGGAGTCTGCTAGTACTGAAAATCACTATGGAATTACCCACAGGTGTCATTCATGGGTGTTAGTGATATAATTAATGGTAGAATACTGTGGCCTTGGTAATTAATTTGATCAGCTATGGAGAACATATCACAAAAGTGATTTCAGAAGCTCATGAACTCTTTTAAAAACATCAAGCTATTCCCTTTTTCTCAGGGATATAGCCTGGAAGTATCAGCCATTAACTAATGAAAGTTGATAGATAAATCATGAGATTATAATTTCTCTTAATAGTTCAGTGCAGCAAAGCTAACACCATTAAAGCTAATATACTAAAATGGTTCTCAACTACCAGTGTAGCAATATTTTACATTTCTTTTTCAAAATGCAGCAGTACTACTATGACACAGGATTCTTGCTACCATAAAACTCTACCATTGTAACCCTCAAGCCTTTTGATCCCAAAGCTCTCAAAATGCTTTCTGTAAGCTACATTTTAAATTGCAATGAAATTTGCAGCTTTCTTTCCTTACAAACCATAAATGTGACCTTGAGGATTGGTCATGAATCTGAAAAATCTGGTACAAAGAACTGCTCAGAGACTTTGAATCTTTTGAGCATCAAAAGCAACATTGGGGAGCAAGCCAGCTCACGCTGGACAAACTTGCTCAAAGACATCAATGCAAAACAAGGTAATTTATACAGTCTACATTATGATTACAACATCCTAACATAACATCCATATGATTACAACACTTAATCATGCATATTGATAATAGGCAGAGTCTGGGCAGAGCTTTCCAGATTCTTCTCTTGGTAGTGGTCATTCCGGTCTTCCTCCTCAAATTGGGGTCTATTTCTCTTCTTCCTCACTTGGAATTCCTCAATTCCTCATTCCTCAATTAGGTGACTTGAATTCTTCAAGCTTGCAAAATCCTGGCTTTGGGACTTCTATCTCTTATTCAAATGTCTAGTTTACTTAATTTATTACCTTGTGTATATTATTCTTATTGTTCTATAATAAGGACTTTGGTCTGGTGAGGAGAACAGAACATGATATTAACCAGTGCTTCTAAAATGTTCTTCTAGCAGAACAGGTAGAGCAAACAGGACAAAGTATACCAGCTGAATCATTGTTAACTCTTTTTTTGTGCTTTTTTGCCATCAGTTGCCCCCTTTCTTTCTTTGGAAATTCCTTTGCAAATTCCTTTGCAAGGGTCATAATCTATAGTTCAACAATTGTTCTTGATGAAAATTTTTGTATTGACCATATTATCTATATTCTTCTGTACCGAGTTTACACCACAGCCATAAATTGAGTAATAATAACAATGCAATGGCACTCACCAATACCAAGATTGGATGTATTAGGAAATGGCATAGTTGAGAGGCCCTGGGGGAGTATTCCAGAAATATATCCCACCAGTGGTATTCTCCTATTCGCTCTACCTTTGTCAATATGGTCTTTATACTTTCAGTACAGTGTATGATCTGAGTTTGAATTTTCATATATATACATAAGTTATTTAAGACTACGGATGTTGGGGTGTGTTAAAATGGGATTCACACTCTGAATTCCTATTATTTTAATAGCCTGCATTATGCAAGTGGAAAGCCATTGATGCTGCAAAAGTGTGGACGCTGTCTTCTAGCACTCCCAGAGTTACTGTAAAATGCAAAAATATATTTGCAAACACATATAAACTCAACAGCATTATGCAGATAGCTCCCATTCAGATATGCATTTTAAGACCTCAGTTAAGCTAGTGCCTTAAGAAAAGATAGAGACATTCAGATAGTACTAGTCTCAATTTTTAACTTTTCCTTGTTCTGTCTATTTTTAATGTGAGAGAAGGGTTTTAATTCCAACCCTTACAGGGAATTTTATCACTAAAGAAATCTTAATCACAACACTGTCCTTAATCTGCCTAGAAGTAATAAAATGTTTAATGATTTGTCACTTTTGGAATTGGTTGAGCCAGTATGAAACTATTTCATATGGACTTTAATGGAGTTTCAGAATGGGATTAATGATGTGAGATGTATCATCTATACTGATTGTAAAGTGTGGCTATAGGAATATTAAAACAGGACTGCGAACGCTACACTATGTTCAACCAAACTTGGTTCCACCAAAAATTTTAAGTTCAGACTTCATAGAAATCAGGCCTTCAACCCGCAGATGGGGAAAATGTTCAGATTGCTGAACTATTAATAGGTGAAGGGGTTTGTCTTTGTTTGAAGTCCAAATTAATCTTGTAAAGCTTCCGTAGGAAAGCTAAATCTGCTGGAAAACGGGTGTGGAAATCTGCAAATGTTTGTTAATAATATGAGTTTAAGAAGCCCAGTGTTTGACTGTATTTAACTACTACTGAATAGGAAAGAAAAATAAGTACATTCCATGCTCTGTAACAGATGCAACGCCATACAAACTATGAAAAGAAATATAAGTTACATGAAAAAAATTTGAAATATATTAGCGTATTTTTATATATGCTATCAATAGATATTATATTAATATATTTAAAAAATATAAAGATACCTAGATATTTATATAAATACATAGCAATATATTATGAAAGATAATGTATTTTTTTAGATTTAAATAGATAGATATCAATATATCAAAAAAAAATTAATCCGTGCATAAAATCAGTCCAGGTTTCACAATGACAAAAGCATTGAAACAGTATATACAACACAATTTAGAGAGAAGGAGGATTTCTCCACAAGTCTTGCTTAGCCAGTTCTAGGCTAGGGTCCCATGCATGGACCTACTTGCTCCAGCCTTACAAAAGCAGCACTCAATTTCCTTTAAGCTTCAGTTCTACCAGTCTGGAAGCAAGTGGAACTCCCAGGCACTGAGATGCTTGATCTTGCACAGCAGCATTCAGGTAATTTTATAAATAGGAAAAAAAGTTGATGATTTTGTTGTTGCTTTTGTTAAAGCCTTTTTTGTCAGAACTGTCTTGCAGGGAGTTAGGGACCAAGCAGAGCTCCTGTGTGAATTCGTGGGCATCCAGATATACCTGCTCCTCTTTCAGAGGAGTGTTCTCACTGAACTGCAGTCCACTTCTCATGGACCTGCACTGCTATGCAGCCATGAGGAAAATAACTAACTGGTTAAAAATACTCAAGCTGGGAGATGTGGGCTTGGGTCAGGATCCCTGCTCTCCACATTATTAGTTTTCTTTTTCATTCACAAGCCACCAGAGCAAGCACTCGCAGTCACAGGAATAAAGGACTTCTCTGAGTCTTTACTTACCTGCCAGGCCTTAAATACCTGGCTGGAGCCACATGAAATGTACATAGTATATGGGATAAAAAAAAAAGAGTTACATCTTTATACACAGTGGTCCAGTTTTGTCAGAAGAGAGAAGATTTATTTCATCAAGCCAGTTGCCTGGGGGTAGGAGAGAGGTGATTAAAATCTCCTTTTTCCTTACCTGCCTTGCACTCCAAAGCTGAGGAGCTGGGTCAAGACTTCCGGACCTAATTTACCTGTGTCTTACATTATAAACTTACAACCTCTCTTGGATCTAACCCCTTTTTCCTATATTTTCCTAATAACATAAGGAAACTAACCTTTGAAGAAGGAGTGTCATATGTGAAAAAAAATCCCAGAGTTAACAAAGAGTGGAACTCTAATTCTAGGTGTCACAAAGGTTTTGCCACTCACAAAAACTAGGTGGCAGAGTTGATTAGCATAAAATGTGGTTAGCATAAAACGTAATTAGCATAAAAAATGAGATAAATGGGACTGGATTGGGTTCCCATATGCAAGCCAGAGACTCAGGGGAGAGAACACATGCATCTATTTTACTCTCTGCATAACTGACTAACTTTCATACCTGTTTGGAAAGTCGTCATTCNNNNTACTAACAGCACAATTATGCATGACTTATCTGCATCATATAAGTATCAAAATTCAAGCAAAGAAAATAAATGGTGTATTTAAACAGTGGTCCAAATGAATGCAAAGGCCAGAAGTGCAAGAAAGAAAAAAAATTTGGAGAAATATTGATTTTTTTTTTGTGTTAGCAGTTACACAAATACCACTGAAAAGAAGGATTAGGAAAAAGTTCTAATCTGCTGGGTTTCTTAGTTAATCACTGCAGAAAAATCTTAAAATATTGATCTCACATCAGTCAATGTGATCATGATACTCATAACACTATATCCAGTCACATTTGTCATTTTTTAATCCTATTGGCCCATTTCTTTTCCCCAGAAAATTGCTGTTACTAACTAAAGGAAACTTAAAATAAATAGGGCAAGCATGAAAATAACCTAAAAATCATAAAACACATATTTCATAGTGTATCAGAGCGAGTGTGCTAATATTTCACCAACTCATAGTTAACCTTTAAAACTCAGTTTTTCTGTGCGTAAACTTACTTTCAGAAACAATAACTGATAATTTTTGGTATTGGTGGGAGCTGGGTACCTAAACTACCACAGAATAGAGTTGAATACTTAATAAAACCCTTAAACACTGAAATCAGATAGGAACAGAAAAGCTTTATCCCACATACCCAGATGAATTTGCCTTCTTGCACAAGGCAGTATGAGCTGGAACTGGAGGAGAAGCTCTTTGGACCATTAAGCCCAGGTAACTTAGCACTAAAAGAGTTGAGTATAAGGCTAAAATTGATTAATTTCAAGTTAATTGCATCACTACCCTTAGTTGTTGCTTTTTTCATCAGCAGCACTGTCAGCTTCTTCGTCAATGTATATACACAGCCAGTACAGGAGTGAACAGATCTGGAAAAAAAGAATTTATACAACTTCATGGGTTGTATAAAGTTTTGCACACTATAAGTGGGTGAAAAACGTTTTAATTTGTCAGAGACAAAGCTCTGAAAGAGTATCTATAGCTGCAGCTTGCATACATCTTGGCCTAACACTAAGTGATTAAATTGGCCTTCAATGCTTAAGCTAAACTCAAGGCAATGTTCGAAAGGAGTTCAGTTTCCCTGAGCAATAAATACAGCAGGAACAACTAAGGAACCCAGAGGTCTGTCTCCAATCTTGGATACCAGATTTTCTAACCAGTAGCAGCCGTGAAACATGGCAAAGGAATTGCTTTCTAGAAGATTTTTCTAGAAAAGAAAACAAAACAAACATGAAAGCAAAAAAACCCCAACAACTTGAAAATCTCTGATGGAAAATACTAGTGAAAAAGGCAGGTTAAAGAGTTTGATTCTATTTAAGAATGATGCTTAGAAAATAATTTGTAGATTCAGTGTCAGACCTTAACTCTTTCAATTCAATATAGCTGTTGGAGATCCCTCTTGGCAAAGGGAGCACACCAGCTGCAAGTCATAACCAAGCAGAAAGAAGGCACTCTCTGCATTGATGCACATACACCATCAGGAGGAACAGTCTCTCTTCATGCCACCACTTTAGAGCCAGGACCACATGCAAAAATGCAAGGTTGGAGGATTAGAGACACACTTATCCAAATTTTGAGGCAGTGTTTCAGCTTCAGGGACATGTGCATCTCCATAAATTAATATTTTCACCCTGCTTTGGCCTCAGAATCAACTCTAAGCACAATTAATAACACAGTATAAACTATCCTAACAATTTTTACAGCCAAAATATGAATTTTGAGGTGACAGATGCTGGACTTCCCAGGAAAGAGAAAAAAGAAAAGCATTAAAAAGAGCTTACAGTATTGAAAGTCTTGGGTACTGAAGTGAAAACTGACCTTGTCCCCACAGGTGTTAATAGCATCCTTCCATTGAGTATTATAAATCAGTAGAGTCTATTTTTATAAGCATTTGCTGAAAAAACATAACAATTACAAAGAAATGGACTCCACCAAACTAAAAGGGGTCAGAATGGTCAGAATCTGATCTTTGTAATAGTACTATGGCTTTGGAGAATCAATACGTTTATTTTGTTGGACACACAAGAGAATCTCCAGACACAGTGACTAGAAGCATTACTTAATTTCCTTCCTTTAATTAAATATCTTAAGGACATTCAAATATTTACAGGATTCATCCTTGTTTAATAGCCTAAACAAATACTGTGTAAGAAACCTTACCTCTGTTTTCATGTTCAAGATGTGCCTTTAGTACATATATAGTTAAAGGAAAAGTTAGTGTTTTGATACAATTTCTATGGCTGTTATAATATCAGAGCACAGAATTCAATTCTTTCATTGTTTATGAAGTCACAAGGTATAGAATAAAGACCAGTGGCTCTGCAGATGTGCCTACCTCATGTATTAATGAGATCTTCAGGAAAATAGCTTTCAGATTCAATAGCCAATAGGAGGGAAAACACCCTTTGCTACATATATCTCAGAGAAATATCAGTTCAGAAGGGATATCCTGCATTTAGGACACCCTTCAAATACCTTTTGGTGCCTGGAGCAGGGATACAACACACGTGACGGAACTTTTCCTTTCTATAAAGGCTAGAAAAGCAACTCCCACCCATCTGGCTGTACAAGGACACTTAGAAAAAGCAAATTAAAGTGAGACCTCAAGGAGAGAGATGAGCTACTTAAATCAGTTCACATAAAGTGCAAAGCCAAAACTAATTGCCAGGATTCTGCAGATTTTATGTCTCACTGTGAAAGTGGCTCTTCCTGTACAGTGGGCATATATATTACCCAATACAACATGTTCTGCCCTTCTTTGGAGCCTACACTTCTTCTTTAAAGCACAAGAACATGCAAGGGTTGCATATTCCCTTTGGAATTGGGTGAAAGGTGATGTTTCAAGAAAGAGAAGATTCATCATGGAATTCTGTGGGGTTTTGTTTTAGGGTTTTTTAATTATTATTATTTTTATTGTTGTATTAAAGTCTGAACTTTCACACTGATCTGAGTTTCATCAATACCAGCTACTTTTACAGATGGTCAGTATTCTTCCATCCATTTTTGCCTCATTAAGTACAGAAAAAGTGACAAGTTACCATAGAACTCCACAAAAAATCAGCATACCCCCTCAGAAACTTATGACTAGTGGGGTAAATAAATACAGAAAAACGATGCATTCTGTAAGTTTCTGAAAAGATCAATAAAGAAGGAATTAAGAGTTATGCTTATGGTTCTTTCACACTGTATCAATATAATAAACTTTCTCTAGCTTAACATTTCTTCTATTCAGTTTGCTTTGTGCCAAGTGTCAGTCTCCTTAATCTTGCAGCATTACAATTCTGGCAGGGCAGTTTTGGAGCCATCTCCAGAACAACGACTTTGTTCCCAATTTATGAAGAGGTGTTATTAAATATGTCAAGGCTACTGCTATAAGGCTTAACATAGCAGTGGGATGTCTCCTGCCAAGATATATACTACTGTGACCAGCTAAATTTTAGTTTAAACATTGCAAGTGGTTATTAGAAAAACTGCAGTCCTTTGGTTTGAGCCTAAGTTACATAAGACTGCTTCAAGAACATATCAGTTTGAATTTTATTCACCCTCCAAGTTTTTTTGTCAGAAACAATGTTACAAATGCTTGAGAAACATCATGATAAAAACCTTTATAATTATATAATTTCAGCAGTTGTCCTGCTCATTTCATGAACATTGTAATAGACAGTTTGGAATCCTTTTAAAGTGATCTGAGTGAAATACACTGCAATATCCTTCTCTAATGCAAAAATTCAGTTTCTTTACTAAACTGTGACACTAAAAAAGTGAAAACTGGAATATTCAGGAGACACACAGACCTTAAGTATTTGGAGACAGGAAATTGATCTGGGGGGAAGAAAGCTATTGACTATGCTTTATTTTCTAGAACTGTTTGGCACCAGTAACCTAAGTAATCTGCAAGTATTTACACTCAGATCCTCCAAAAGTGTGTTCTCTAGCTTCTGAAATACATAATGAACTTCAGCAAACATTCTCATGTTGAAAGCCTGGACTGATTGCAAGGTGGCTATCTACTCCTTCTCTTGAAACTCCTCTTTTTAACAACAGGAGGAGGAGAAATTAATGTTAAGGAACCCAAATCTGACATTATTTAGCCCTCGTTCAAGGAAACAGTGCAGAGAAAGGAACATGTATATATATATTGCTTTGTTTATCATCAGGAAGTCAGAGGGGCCCATAGAGTCCTTTCTCCACAGAGGTTCAGAATTGAAGCCAGTCTTACCATGTCTCGTTAGTTTGAGGTGAAAGAACCTTGCCCAAACTCTTACAAAGCAGCAGAACGCTGACTCTGGCCACAACTGGGGCATGAAGATAAGAGTGCTTGTAGCTTCAAGGTAGGACTTCAACCATTTGCAGCTCCAAAGAACAGGAACTCGATCACAAAAAATTCAGTCTTAAGTGAGTCAACACTTGTTATCATATGGGTATAAATAANGAAGAACAAATTGTTCACTGTGTCAGATGCTGGGGATTTCCACAGTGTTGGTCAATATCCAAATAGTATTGATTGATAACAGATTTACTGAAACTTTTGACATAAAAGGCTGTTATAGGCATATTGTCGGTCTTTATAGCAGATTTCTTGTGGTACTTTTCTTCAACAGAAAAGTTGTGGCAAAGAAATAGCTTCACATATGCAGCACCATGGATTTCATTGACTCAAAGAAAAGAATATTCCAAAGTGTGAGAATAAGGAAGAAGAAAAAAAAAAGTAATCAACACATTTGTTACTGAATGCATATTCCTTCCAAATAATGACACTGAATTTGATTAAGTCAGGAGCATTCAGAGTGAGGTGAAAAATGTGTAAGAAACTCAGTTAAGGTGAGCAAAACTACAAACTTGCAAATCAGAACTAACCTTGATTATTCAAACGTTTTAATTTCTGAACAAGGAGGAGAAGTGCATGAAGTTAACATGTAATAAAAACTCAGGCACTGCTGTATTCTGCTTCCAAAGTTGTGTAGAAGGAAATGGAACACCCCAGCAACACTCAGCTCCATCCCATTGTCTTTCTGAAGACCTTTGAATAAATTACTGTTTATTCACATAGAACATCACAGTATTATAAATACACAGGTTTAAAATTGCAGGGCAACACCTGATGAACTGGTAGCTTTTAAAGAATCAATAAATTTCCACCATTTAATCAATGGGAGCATTGGAGATTGTCAGTCAAATAAGTTGTTTAGACTGCATTTAGATTTTACACATAATGCAGAGTCTCAGGACCTGTCTTGGCCTGAGCTGCTTTAGCCTGCAATGTCACTCAATTACAAGGACTTGCTTCATCAGCTAACTTGGTTTAGCTTAGGCTTTCTGCCTGCTCTTGGTGAAAGGCCCTGCTAAGTCTTTGTGACTTCTCCACCCTCAGTCTTCTTGAGGAAGGCCAAAAGTATTGACCCCGAGGCCCCAGGGAAAGCACCACACAAGGAAAACTGAGGTAGATGTTAAGAAATCTGCCTACTATACATTTAACTATATTATTAATGACACTTGCATGTAATAATTAGATAATTTGGATTCACTTTGATTGGATTTTAAATATTTGACCATGAAGCTCCCATAAAATCCCTTAGAAAATTAGCTTATTTTAACCCCCAATGAGATTTTCCCAGACCAGTCATTTTGATTTATGCTGTTCTTATTTAGGATTAAAATTTCTGCTCTTCAAGTGTTTGTACAGACTCATTCTCCCTCAAGGTTCTCCAAAAGAGTAGAATGCTTGAGGTATTGCTGCTGTACATGTATATATATAGCCAGAGGCACATGTACAGGACAGGATACATCAAGTTTGCTCTGTATGGTCTAAAAGTAAACTCTTATTTTCTGGTTACTCTTTTCATAACCTTGAAAAAGTTATTAAGACTGGCAGTATAAAAATTTGGCATTTTCTGACCTGCTACAGACACTTTTTAAGGTGTGAAAGGTGTAACAAGCTATTGGAGTCCTCCAACTCTGGCCTAATAAACTAAAAGCCTTACAAGTAAGCAAGATAAAACTTTGTGACATCAGAGATAATAACCTCTTCACTTTCAGACTTGAATACAACTCACTTCTAACTGCATTGCTATTTTAGGTAGACCACACCTAGTTCTCCAGGGACCTAGTAGCATTCTTCATCTTAAAGGAGAAAATGCCAGTATGTATCAAATCAGAATTAGATAACATTTGTAGCTAGAATGGCACGTCAATACAAAAAAACACAAACCAAGCTTTACTTTAAAGTAATGTAGAAATATGCAATTCTCTACTCTTCCTATTTATTGTTCTGCTTAACAAATGTAACTGACTTAGAAAAGTCATTTTTGTGCTAGACACGAATTAATCATCATGTATTTATTTTAATAGCATTCATAAACTTAATAATTAGGAATAAGCATAGCCTAAGTTTGTTTCAAGACTATTCCACATTGTTGTGTGTTGACCCTGGCTCTATTTCTCCCTTCTTCAACTAGACAAGCAAAAGAAAATACACCAAAAGCCTTGTGGGTTGAGATAAGGGCAAGGAGAGATTACTTGCTCTGTAGTTATCATCGCAGGCAAAAAAGACTCAATTTCTCTACCTCCTCCCCACCAGTGGCATCACTTGAATCACTGGAGGATTCTATATACAAACACTTTTTTGGGGTTTTTTTGATTTTTTTTTTTTAATATTCATTAATATTCATTTGAAGTGATCCTACTTGCAGTAGCTAAAGCTTCTTGTTTTATCTCTGTTTTCTGAATCTGTATAATACACCAGAGATCTGAAAGAGATCCTAAGAAGAAGCTCATTGATTTGATTGATGACATGAAATTTTTGTTCCCTTCATTGAACTTTTTATCTCACCATGGATGGTTTCTGAAATAACACCTTTTTTGTAGACATTGTCAGAGCTCTGGGAGTACTTTTTCCTTGCCACCTTTGCTTCATCAGTAGAGTATGCCTGGTTCTCCAGACAACTGTAATCTTAAAATACACTAAAATAAATGCATTTTGTACCTCTATCATTATGGAAAACAGATCCAAACCCCAGAGCATGTCATGCACAATCAGAAAATTGGACGTGAACCTGGAATATCTAATTTTGCAATAGTACTTGATTTGAGAATAATCCTAAAAAGTTTAGGAAGCTGTAGAATATTACAAAGCTGCTAAATTGTTTACTTTTTAACCTGCATGTTATCCTTAAAAGGTGAGGAGGAGGCAAAGATAAAAATGTTCATCATATTGCAGTGGGACAATTTTCTGCTGCAATAATGAAAAATAAATTAGGAAAATTATTGTATATTCATCTACCCACACCCACAATTTTCATAATGGAAGATTCGTACTATCACTGAGGAAAAAAAATATAAGTAGGTTTAAATGAATCTCTTGGTTCTCTTTCATAATTTTCATTTATACTGTGTTCTTTTTGCACACTATATTTGTCTGTAATAATTAGGAACAATCTATTACATACACTTTTTGTTTACCTCTAGCAAATTACCTTGTACCATCTGTGATATGGAAATACAAATGAACAGTATAAATCTTCTTGAAAATCATTTAAGATAGATTCATAAGAGCATTGCTTATGTGAATATGAAACAAATGAGAGATATTATAAAAATGGCAAGAAAAAATTCACCAGGGTAAAGTGTTACCTATGTTATTTCATAACCAGTACAAGAACACTCACAGGCTTTAAGTCAGAGATTAATTAATTTTTGAGGAGCTACAGTCCTAAAATTATAAAACACACAACCTTTACTCTTCAGCAGAGTCACTGAGTTTTCCGACTAAGAGTCAAACAAAGGAAAGCAAAGTAAAAACAGTGTGATCTTACCTTTTGATATCTATGCTACACAGAGACAATGGTTCTGATAGGAACAATCTTGTCAGTGTGTAATTTTTTGATTGATGTTCACAGTGGAAAACAAAAAAGGTTTTTCAAAGGTAAAATGGAATGGCTTCACCCTACAAAAACCAGCATACTCAATGATTTGTGAAGTCCTCATAAAATGTTTCAATGCCCAATTGGAGCTATGGCGGAATTCCATAGGGAGTTTATGACTTCATAAAGTCCTGAACTTTTAAACTGAAACTTCCTAACATTTAATCTAAACCTGCCCTCTTTTAGTTTAAAGGCATTAGCCATTAAACAATGTTTATAGTTGCCCAATTATAAACAATTTCCCAATTATATAACAATAATAAATAATATTATTGAGCTACAATAAAGGTGTGTTATATCAAAACAGACTACCTTGGAGACATGAACCATAAAGCTGTTCTATTTCTGTCCTGTTTATAGTTCAGATTTTGTAGGTGTGCAGGTGTGTAGAGGATCAAGAGATTGCCAGTTTGCCAAGCAGAAAGGATGTAACTTTATAATATTTCATCCAAATCACCAATAAAATGACTCAGAAAAGTATTGGTGTAAGTAAAAAGACTTTAAAAAGCACAAATGACAACCACTTCATTGATATTGAAAGATAAGAGAAGTGCAATAATAGCTCAAAAAAGCAAGACGTGAAGAGGTGGCTGAGGATATTGATGGGGGAAAAAAACACTTTATGTTAAATTTTGTCATTTTTGCTTTTTAGAGAAATCAGTAATAAGATCCTTAGAGACAGAAGCAAAAGAAGAAGCAAAATGTCTGAAGTTTGAAATTAATCCTACTACAGAATCTGCTGGGATTGAAGGTGAGGCATTAAGTAAAATTAGAAAAGTTGTTGTTTACAAATGGCAGAACCAAAGATAGAGGGTACATTTCCTGCTACTGAAAGACCAGCTGGTTGTTGGATTTTTTAAGTAAATCATAGCAGAGACCCTGCAGTCACAGTAAATGGCCTTACAATCAATTAATTTGTTATAATTAACCTTGAAGAAATTGTTAATTTATTACATTTACTATTCTCAATTAGTTAATATATTATCCTGAAATTAATTTCTTTATCAAGTTTATTTGATTAAATCTCAGGGTTTGAATTCAGATTTTAACTTGGCAGTAAGGGTGCAAAAATGTATGCATGCAAATGTAAAACAACATGGTTTAAATATTTAAAGCAATTTACTTAAAGAGATTCCGCACAGAAGACATATATTTATTATTTTGCAATTGTAACTGCAGAAAACCACACAGAAGCTTCTATGTTGAATTTGAAAAGCACTTGAATATTTCAACAGCAGGAAAACACTTTGCACTCTCCAGATAATATTCTCTGGTTAAACTGAAGCATTCTTTCCTTTCCAGAGAAAAGACCAAAAAAAAGAAATATTATAGACTTTTACTCAAGAAATAATGCTGAAAACTTTGGTTTTAGCACTTATTCTTTGTTGCTCTCACCTCAGGCAGCACAATTAAAGTTGTCAGACAGCTTTCTCTGGCTTGAAAACCAGGCTGAATTGCCCCCTTCAGCAAACAAAAGTCTGACTTTTGCATACGTTTAGGTGCATGAGGGCCCTGGACTTCTTAGACTTTTCTTTTGCCCCTTTTACCTGCTGTTAATGGATTGAGGACTTTTTTCAATCTAAAGTAGTCATTTAGAAGAAAGTGCTGTGACAAACACATGTTTTGACAATCAGAAGAGGCAATTTCCCCTCCCTAACTCAGTGGTGGCTGTAAGTTTTAAGGGGTCCAACCCTGGGGGTCCAGCACAGCAAGGACATGGAGCTGCTGGAGGGAGTTCAGAGAAGGCACTAAGATGATCAGAGGGATTCAGCAGCTCTGCTGTGAGGAAAGGCTGGGAGAATTGCGATTGTTCAGTCTGGAGAAGGATGATTGGAATTACCTTTAAAGAAAGCTCAAATTTTCTTTAGTTTTTTTGTTGGTTTCCACACACACACACACGCACCCCCAACCTCAGGAAAGTTGCGTTCTCGTTGTGGCTTAAAACCACCTTTCTTTAGTGATTGAAAAGTGAGCAGTTTCACAGCTGATATCTAATTATATCACTACGTGCAATTGTCATGTTCACATTTAAAAATGCAATATTAGATGGCATAACAGTGTGTTGTTTCTGCCTTCAAATATACTAGTTCTGGTTTTGCTTAGTTGCTCTGGATGTAAATTCCCCTTAGTTTATGTCTTTCCATATATAATTGGATAATCAGACTGAGTTCGTAATGCTGGTGGATATAATTTGGTAAAAATATGCCACATAGATTCACTACCTATTCTGGATGTTAGAATAGAAGGAACTGTTGGATCTGCCTCAATGATCTAGAAAGCAATTTTAAATGTTGTTACCTTCTTAGCATTCTTAAGATACCAGCTGTGGGCTTAGAGAGTTGGTCTTCTAAGCATCTTTAATATTTCTTTCTCTATAAAGTTTTAAGAGGTTGTTATATTACAGACATCCAAAAAAAAAAAAAAGTGACAAGCAAGAAATCTTAATGAAATATTGTTTTTCTCACATCTAGCATTTTTTAGCAAAGCTAGAAAGTCCTGGTCTTCAAAATGACACTCAGCAACTTAGAAATTCAGAGAGTAAAAAAGAAATAAAAAGCACTCCTATGAGAAAGACTTGTTCAGAACCCAAGGTCATGTAGGTGCATTCACAGCTGTGACACCCAACATTTTCTTCTTCAAAGAAAGATGTATTTGGGACTCCATAGGAAACTGATAGCCAGTATTGGCCTACCATACTTTGTTGGTGATATTTCAAAAAAAATATAGCTATATAATCTAATAAAGAAGATAGATAAAGTGAGGACACGCTGGTATTCCCTGCAGCAATAAGTGACTCTTCAAACCAATGAAGAATTTAGTGTCAATTAGGCAAATTCTACTTAAAACTTATCTTCTAGAGACAACAAAGACATGGTTTTATGTCTGTCAGGAGGGATAATATGACATGTTCCTATAGCTCTGCATCTAGAATCTTTGAATCTTTCTCTCTCTCTTTTTCTTTTTTTTTTTTTTTTTGTGAAAACCAGAGGAACATTTTTTCTTATCCAAATAGCAAGTTACTATATTTTGAATATGAGATCATAATCCAAATCCTTGTTCTTCAGAAAGCTTAACCTTCAAGTTTATAAGCCAAATCATATAAAACAGAATTGTTCATGACTGCTTCCAAAATCAGGAGTTTAAGTCATCTTAATGATTTAAAAACAGGTTACTGTGTTAGCCACTGAGATATCTGGCTGATCTACCTCTGCTGATTTTCCAAGGGATGTGCGATTAACCAAGTAATTCATAAATCAGACACCACATTGATTACAGTCTGGCTGCAAATTCATCAACACTGCAGTTAGATATCATACAGACAAAAATACACTAGGATTACATGTATCCACTAGTCACTCACTAAAAATGAAGTCTGACTATTCTCGGATGGGACGAATCCCAGGGTAAATGTCCAGGAAATCATTTCTGATATCACTGAACCTCCAAAGGCTGAAATACAGTGGTGTAGTAACGGACTAGGTTAAAATTCAGAAAAAATATCACTTTATAACATTTCTTATGTTGCCTTCATAAATTATATTCAATACTGTACTTTAATAAACCACTTGGTACATTGTAAAAATAACATATAAATTCTGTTTATAATGGAGGCATGAGTGGGATCTCAATACACAAGAACTTTTAAAGTAATAGTAGAGTTCTAGGTGCTTCCACTGGAAAAAAAAATTAAATTGAAAGACTTTCTCTTGGAAAAATTGTTGGCAAATTATTTATGTTTTTCTAGTTTCTACCCAAAGTTAGGGGCTAAAATTTTGCTTTTAAATGAGATATCAGTGAGGGTTTTTTTCAACTCTTAGACATGACATGAAATCCAAAGATTATTTTATAGTCAATTCTTATTAATGTGTTTACATTTCTTTATTTAATATATCATTGGACAAATAAATATTGAGTCATGATGGATTATTGGAAATGTAACTGCTAATAATGCTGTGAAAGTAATTTTTCAGTCACATCCTACAGCACAGACTTTGAGGGTTAAACTTACTCATATTATAAATAAACTAATTTCCAGTGGGATTTGGACTCACTACAGAGATTCAATTGCAGCCACATGAGAAAATTATAAATAGGGAGAAATCACACTGCAAGTACATACCACATATGTCAAATTTAAGATCAAGTAATGAGCGAGAGTGTAATGTTCCTCAGACAATTTCAATCTCAAAAATAAAAGCCTTATGCACTAACCAGCTACAAAAACCTGAGATTTTTGTGCCACTCATTAGACTTTGAAATTTCCAACTCAGTTTCCTTATTTACAGTTGATAATAATATAATATCTGATTTATAGTTTTGGGTTTAGGTTGTTTTGCTTTGGTGTTGCTTTTTTTCAGGTTTCATTTTCTTGTTCTCTTCTTTGTTAAAAACATATCTAATTTAAAAATATCAAATTTAAATTTAAAAAGTAATTGGAAATAAATCAATGCTTCACAGTTATTGAAAACAAATCAATGCCTTCTTTCTCCTCTATTTGATTCAAAAAATATTGAAGCAAAAGAAGAAAATAGAAGCAGATGTTGATCTCAGAAATTAATACTTGTTCAATTACAATGAAAAAAACACCTAAACATGACATATCTTGAGATTACTATTTTTTAAATTAACCTGCATAATTTGTGTACCTCAACATGTGAAATATCCTTGTCATTGTAGCTGCACTTGGCTAAGTAACCTAATTAAAAATATGGTGTTAAGTTGTCTATTTCACACTGAACTGAAACACTGTGATATTCCATTGACAGCAAGTTAGATTTATAAAGCCAGTTATTAGCAAAATGTCTTAATTTACATGTCATGACCATTTTTTGTAAGATAACTATCTCTACTTACATTATTGCTTCCTTGGTGACTAAAGGTAAAGTTTAACCCTATGTTCCAGGATCTGAAGAAAATTTTTCTGTTAATATGAAGGAAACAATGACACAGGGAAAATATAATATTACAGGCGTGAAACACCTAACTAGTGTATTCACTACTAGTGTAGTGAAACTGGTCTCCAAACAGCATATATTGCAGCAGCCTCTATTTGTACATGTTTCTTAAGTAAATAAGTAATTAGTTTGCACTTCAAATAAAAGATCAGACCAATCTAAGAGAAAAAAAAAAAGTCTCTTTGAACTTAAAAGACTGGTAATAGATACAATTTTTTTGTTCTGGAAGTGTCAAAATATTTTTGTCTAAATAATTAACATAAGAAAGTGCAGTGTACTCACAAAGAGAATTTTTGTCACTTTAATTTTTCCTCTTTCACATTAAAAAAATTTAAACAACTAACTATCTTTAAAATACTATCTCACACTTCATAGTTTACCCCAGTATATAAATATTTATATAATTTGTCTATTAAAATTCTTTTAGAAAATTAATTTCTGATTTATAGTCTAGTCAGAGCTGAATACTTGCTTTTCAATTATCAAGGAAAAATGTTAAATATTTTGCTGCAATTAGCAGAAAGTATAAGAGCAATTAAGAAATATGAAACTACTTTTAAAGCTGAGATGTGCCTTTAAGGTATCTAAATCTACCCAGCTCTTGTATCATCACTAACAGTGTCTAATTTGCTTATAGTTATTAAAGTTGGTTAAGAGGATCAAGGAATATCAAAATTCTTTTGAACTGCTAAAGTAATATCTTTAACTGACCTCTGTTTTTTTGCAAAGAATTTTTACAGGGTGATTTAATAAGCTTTAATAAACAGACTCTCAACCAACTACTATCTAACGATAGTGGTGGTAAACTCCCTACATTTCAATAACATGTTAGTCCACTACCTGTGATTTTATCTTCCTTATTAGCTAGATGTTTAATTAAGGGTTGATATTCTCAAGTGGGAAATGTATTTGAAGAGGATAAATAAAAATGCAAATGTTGCCTTAGGGAATGGCTATGGAGTCAAAAAGAGACTCATCAGGTAATTATTAGTAGAGATAAGGTAGAGAGCAGCTGTAACAGAAGGCCTTCAACCATCATGAAGATACAGACATGTACGTGCATCCAGGGGTTTCTACAATTTAAGGTATTAGTCTATCCAATTCCAGATCTATCCACCTGCCAGTTCCCCCCAGTTCTGCCCCCAGTTCTTCCCCTGGCACGTCCCTCTGGAAATTGAGTTAGGGATCTCTAAGACCCCCTATTCCTCATCTTCCCCTTCATCACGGCATGTCCAGTCCTTGGAGCTCCTCCAAGGTTCTGGATTTTGAAGGGTGCTTTTTCTGTCATGGTATCTTGTAAAGGCCTAGAGTGTGACACTCTTAAACAGAAAAAAGGCCTACCTTGAGGGAAGCCTAAACAAGCTAAAGGAATTTAGACAGTTAGATATGAAATTGGGTAATAGGGTTGGTAAATGTGTAAACTACTATGCTAAAAGGGTGAGCTAACTACAGCTACTTTTAAAATTGACAAAAAGCTAAAAATCCCAAATGTTCAGTGGTATCACAATCATCCCATTTTGCTCCAGTCATCCAGAAATTGTCTCATTATAAATTGAACAGCTGAATTATATGTCTCACATGGACAAAAAGCAGGAAACCTCTTACTGATTTTTTCTTTTATCAGACCCAGTTCTAGACTTTTTCAATGTCTGACATCAGACTGCAAGAACAAACTGTGAATGCAAACAAAGGTTAACAAACTTAAAGAGACTGGGAGATTGTCCTTCATAGGTTTTTTCCTTCTTGATGCCAGTATAATCAAACTAGATATTTGGAGGTTTATAACATTTTAGCTCTAATTTAATGGAAAAAATATAAGGGAAAGATCTTATAAGGAAAATTATCTACGGGGAGTCAAAGCAAAGGCATGTCTTTCACAGTGTCCTTGGGAGAGGTGAGTTTAGGGTGCTTACAGAGAAAGAAAGCGTAAGGACAACACTTTTCCAGTCTAAATGATTCTGTGACTCTCTGAACAAAGGAAAAATAGAAACGCAGAGTCCCAGATTTATTGAGGTTGAAAAAGCCCTCCCAGCCCATTGAGTCTACCCTGTGCCCGATCCCCACCTTGTCACCGAGCCCAGTGCCATGTCCAGTAGTTCCTTGGACACCGCCAGGGATAGGGTCTCCACCACCTCCCTGGGCAGCCGCTTCCAATGCCTGACCACCCTTTCCAGAAAGAAATTACTCCTGATGTCCAACCTAACTCTCCCCTGGCACAGCTTCAGGTCGTTTCCTCTCATCCTGTTGTTCGTTCCCTGGGAGCAGAGGCCAACCCCTCCCTGGCTCCACTCTCCTGTCAGGAATTTGCAGAGAGTGAGAAGGTCCCCCCTGAGCCTCCTTTTCTCCAGGCTGAGCCACACCAGCTCCCTCAGCTGCTCCTGGTGCTCCAGACCCTTCCCCAGTTTAGTTCTGTTGCCTGGACACACTCTAGCTCCTCAATGTCTCTCTTGTCTCAGGAGCCCAGAACCAGACACAGCACTCGAGGGTCCTCAGCAGCCGTGCTTACCTATGTGCTTGATCTGGCCCCACAACAACTCAAATTGTCCTGAAGAAAAATGACATTTTCTCTGCCTTGAAAATACACTTGCACCTTCAGAATTGACCATAAGTAGTTCTAATATATTTTCTCTTGAAGGAGAAAAACATAGTTAGGATTAAATGGATATGATACATTAAGAGTTCACAAATTAATTTTTCTGTGCATGCATATAGCTTCTATTAAACATGATTTAAAATAAATCTAAAAGTTAATGATCCCATTAGCTTATATTTTTGAGTATTGGCTCAATCATACAAGAAATATTAATCAGCAGGTTTTGAGGACTGAAAATAACAACGCAGCCCTAAAAGAAGACCCATATAAACAAACCAATACTCAAAGAGCTACATATTCGTTATTCATGTATTACACTGATGCATGTATTTTTGATTCATTTATGCTTTAGAATTTCAGTCTGATTTTGATCATTTTCAATAACTCTGTCTTTACAACTGAAAAAAAAGTTTAGAAGATATTTTGAAACAAGGGTTCAAAAAACCTCTTATTTTATTTCTGAAATATCAACTTCTACTTCAGAACAAGTCTGTGCTCACTTCTAAATCAGGTCTTCTTTGGAAAAGGGATTGAAAATCTAAATTAAAAATAAAAATTGAAGAGCATATCTAACACATTACATCAAAATGTGATATGTTCTATGATTATTAATAATTTGATTTTTAGAATTGTCTGTATTTCTGCTAATGGACTGGGCTTAAAAGGAAGCCATTCATACCATGTAAGGGATGCCAGTTCCTATTGCTGATTACTCCACATCCATCCAAAGTTATTTATGCATATATATTTTTATCTTCTTTCCTGAAAACTGTGTTTTGCCTGCCAAGTGGCACAATTTGTCACTCTATAAAGATCCATGGGTTTTTCCTGTTCCATTTCACAAACTGCTTCTTCAGAAGCAGCATCACGCACTGAGTGCTGCCACTTAGTCCTCACATCTCCTGATTTATACAGTCCTCCAAACATGACAAAAACTTCCAGTAACAGTCACAATCCAGAAGTGATGGTGTCTTATCAGAAGAACTAAATTTATCATCAAGCATAATTTAAAGCACTGAATGTTTAATTTCTTCAATGCACACATTGGCTTGACTCTGCTGTTTTGAGAACTCGCTTTGGTTTTCGATTCTCTCATGAGTCCTCCAAGTTAAACTTTCCCTTGCAAGTTGGAGCTGCATGGTGTTTCCCATCAAAGTTTTAATTGCTGAATACACAGTCTCTGCAAAATTGAAGTTTGCAATAGGGAAAAGTTTTATTTCATGTTTCTTACACTATGAAACATTTGGGGGGGTGGAATAGCATTATTTCTACATATATATATATACACTAATTTAGTGGTGTGCCCTTTTTGGAGGGATTTTTGGACGGATTTCTTGCAGGGTTTGGGGTTTTTTTTTGGCAGATCAGGCTAAAACTGTTTAAAAATTTAACTTTTCAGCTTTCAGTTCCTCCTACTTTCAATCCATTCTTGGCTCCATTTTTCTGGAATACTGAGTCACGTAATGTAGATGAGTCTGTTCTCAAATTATTAACTACAAAATCCATAGAACTTCACACAAAACAATTGTTCAATTTTATAATGGCAGACAGTCAAGTTCTTAATATCTCCTACAACCTCAGAGCCAAGAAAAAGACTGTTAAATTTTTTTGTAAAGCCTAAGTTGCTTAGGCAAAGCCAGAATGTGAAATGAATTGGCCATTTTCAAATTTGGCTCGTGTCAGATAGTGTTGGGTGAACAACAGGACCAGAGAAGAATTAAATATTTCCTCCTGCCCCCCATGTTAGAAGGTGGTTGACATGGTGTAAAGAAATTGGACTCACTAGTCCTCAAATGCAAATTTATACCTTCCAAAAGGTTTCATTATTCCCAAAGACACCATAAACACAAACTTCGGTTTATGATCTATGGATTATTATGATATATGGATTACCCATATTAATTTTAGACTATTTTGAAGGCAGAGGTACATATTAAAATAAACAACAATCTTGTGATAAAGGAAGTATTTGTCTATTTACAAAGAAAGACTTGTAATCATTCAGGAATTATTCTTTTAATAGGTTTTTCAACATTCAGATCCCTACTTGCATCATTTCCAGTTTTGGAACATATAAAGAGAAAGTGGAAGGAGACATTAACATAGATTAGGACTACTTTTCCAAAAAAAATGTAAAATTTTTCATTTCTCTCCATTATTTTGCCAAACTCTTTTATG
>VYXB01004472.1:1669223-1711777 GCA_013397135.1 Pachyramphus minor | reverse complement strand
AAAATCACAGATAGTATTCTGCAGCCTTGCATGAGAAGCTCAGTTCAGCAGAGATACAAGATCTCCTTTGGCATCTGAATAATTACATCCATCCATTTTTCATGTTCTTGAGTATATTTTTTTCTCTTCACAATCAATAATTACACAAAAATGCAATAAATAACAAAGTGCAATATTAAAGTCCTCTACGGTAAATAACTCCCATTAAAGGTCCCATAGAACATGCATGCAGGAGGAGGGGAAAGCCCCAAGTTGTTAAAAGTTTCTTTTTTAGGTCACTCACCTTAGGTAACTCCCATTCTGATCGGGAACCATCAGCACTGTAGTAGTATGGTCTACCTTGTTCATCTGCATGTTTTATCCACTGCAGAAAGAAATGTGATGATACAAAATGTAATCAGAGTGACAGTCAAACCAAAATCTCTGAGACCTGAGATTTAAAGTTAATTTTTAATAAAGTGCCATCCGCTTCAGCAGTGTCTAATGCACAACCTACATTAATTAACCAAGGGTAGATTGCAACGAGAACAACATCCTGAATTGGGTGCATTAACATCTTTTCTTTCTGTAACTCCTCAGAAAACAGTCCTGAAATGTCATACAAGAGATTGTGATAAATAGGTAAGATAGCATATCTTACCTATAAATAGGTAAGATAGCATATTCTTAAGATAGCATATATCATTCTCATCAACATTATGTTCTTAATTTAAGGAGGCACAATTTTTCCATCAGACCTGTGTCAGGATCTTACACATAAAATTATAAGAAGCTCAGCCAGCAAGTGCTGATAATTTAAGAGATATATGCATTTGTTAAACAGCTTTTAAAAAACATTAATGGGAACATGAGAAGACGTTCCTTGATAAAACATAAAGACAATACAATTTCTGTAACCTCTATAAGCAACTCCTGCAATCAAAAAGGTAAACCCATGACAACTGGGACTGGTCATGCAGAAAGGATGGAATTGTGATGAGCAAAAATCTACAAGAATATTGCAGAAAAATATGCACAGAAACACTCACAGCAAGCAAGGCTCTTGGCTCAAGCAGGTTTCACAAAATCATCTTTCAATAAAATGAAAGGTATGCTCTCTACGTCTATCAATCCCAGAGCAATTAAAAAAATGTCAGCACATTTGCTAAAACAGAGGTATGCTCTCTACAGGTGTTTGTCAGAAACAGTTTAAACAGGATAAAATTCCAAAACTGAGATAAAACTCAATTATTTAAAAACTTCTTGCAAATAAAGCTTGCATACTTCAACTGGAGAAGAGGTGGTGCTATATCACAATAAAAAAAGTACTGTTCCAGTGAACACTGTAGAAAGTGTTGAAATGCAACTTCAGTCAACAATTAGAAAAATGGACTGCTTTACAAATATAAGCAACTACTGTCATTTATCCTATGTGGTAGAAATTCTTATGACATGCCCAGAATAACAGTAAGTTGTCTGTAGCAAATAGATAATAAGAAATCTGATGATATGGCTGTAGTTTAGCTACAAAGTTTGTCTAAATCTGAAAGCAGTATTGAAAATATCTGATAAAGAAAATTATGAAACTGATGAAGTTGTATTATATGATATTCAGTTCAAAATCATTCTGACTGGAAGGTCTATGTAGACAAGAGTAGTTCTTAAAGGACAGCAAGAAAAACATTACTTTGGTATGAAGTTCATTCCTGAAGTACAACTAAGAGGGAGGGTGGGAAATAAAACAACTATACATAATATGTTCATTTAATAATATCTGATACACAACTGGAAATAAGAAAAAACTTTTTAAATAGCAAAGAACATACACACAAAAAAAATGTCAGTTCACTTGTTAAAGTTTCATGCATATTTAAGAAAACAAAAGGAGACACTCCTGAGGAATGCTTTTCACTTCTGGAAATGCAGATTTCATTTCTAGAAGTGAATTAGGGGAAAAGATTTAGAACACATGATGAGAAGAAGGAAAAAGTACCTTTTCATTAGTATAGTCATTGGTATATAAGGTTTGACCATGTTCATCCAACTCTTCTGACCAACCCTTTGGAGGAGAACCATACTGACTATCTGACTGGCTGTAACAAGAACTGTGGTCGTTTTCTTCTGATGAAAGATGCTACAAGTAGTCAGAAACATATAAGGCAGTTTTGAGAATGAAAGCGCTTTAAAATCTGAAAGATCAAAGATTATTTGACTAGAAAGAGAATAGTAATGAATTCAGGGAGTTCACATTTTATATCTTACATCAGAGAATGAGATGCATTTTCACAGTACAGACAATTCAAAGTATATTCAGAACAACTGGTTTATACTGATATATCTTTTTTTTTTATTTCCACTATACCAGTGTTTTATCTACACAAATTTAAACTCCAGGGTTTTTTGCTTATCTAAATTTTAATCCTACAAATTTACATTACTGGATGATGAAGAGAGTTAGCTTTAGTAATCTGCATTGCCTCAAAAAACCTGGGATACCTGCTAACTTGGTCTTCTGGCAACACTACAAATTTCACACCTAAATTTCACACCTTTTGTGTTTCTCAAATACACCTAGAAACACAATTATCATTAAGGACAACTTGAAACTCCAGTTGCACTTTTTTATGCTCCAGCACTTCACAGTACTTGTGCAATTCATCCTAAAATACCAGGAATTTCCACTCTCCTTCTTCCAACTCTGATGCACATGACAAAGAGCAATGCAAAAGCAAGGCTTTCTAGCAGGCACAGCTAGCTGAGACGCAAAATTATTTTCTGAAGACAGAAGTGATAGAAGTGAGGAACAAGTTTGATGTGTGTGATAAAGAAAAAAGATTTTGCACACACATCAAACAATTTCTGTTCCCCCATAAACATTGTTCATCTCCTTACTAATGTATTGTAGTCTTAGTCTAAGCATCCATTCCGTGCATCAAAAAAAAATGTCCATGCTTTCATCTCCCACAATATCTCTATGCCATGGTCTCCTGAGGAATTCAATGTAGATTTCCTTTCACAGTGTCTTAGATCCTCAGCTAGCAGGAGGCATTAACACTTCAGAGGGAACACATCCTGCTACTCAGAAACTACTGCTGTAAAATACTGACTGTGGTTCAGCAAGACTAGCATAAGGGTTTTGAGAAAAACTGTAAGGAGAGGACTGCAAGAGAAAGACAGAATTTCAATTTTAAATAGGAAAAAACCTCTCCTAAAAACTTAAATCTTACAAAAAATATTCAATTATCAGGAACAGTTTCTAAACGTCAGTGGGTTTAGAAACTACACGTTTAGTGACATTTCCAAATGATTACTACATAGGTTACTACATTTTATTTTCTGAGTACCTTACCACTTGTGTGACAAACTCCTTCCACCAACATGAGCCAGCTTAACAAGCACAGCAAAACCCACAGGAAATTTTCAGGTAATTAATAAAGGAACATGAAAAAATTTAAGTGTCCTCCACAGTTTACAGAATGTGAGCATGTAAACTATGGATTAACCAAAACTACCTCTTTCTTGCCCATGGGATAACATGACATTCTGATGTGCCAATTTTTAACCACTGTGGGGAGTCTTCAGTCCCATTTTTATACTTGCAGAATTAAGACTAAGGAGTTGGTAAGACTGCTATTGGCCCCACTTGAACTACTGTTAGATAACTATATTGTATACATGTATTTTGTTTACCTTGTTTTAATGGTTAAATATTAATTGCATTGACACATGGTCAAAGTAGTAGACTTTGGACATTTTTATTATTACTATCATTGGGGATTGTAATAATATATTGCATTTGTATTTGCATCTTCCAAGCAACTCCTAATACTGAAGAAACACCCTACACATGTAAGACTAAACAGAGGACCTAAAAATGAAAATTCTCCTAGAAAAATCAGTTGTTCAGTAAGAATGACTGTTAATGTGTCCATCTGTAAGGCATCCATGTAATATTTAATGTTTCAAGGTTTAACTCATGTCCTTTACCTTTGCAGACCTAAACTTCAACAGAATTCCTGAGTTGTTACAAAGTTTGCCAAGTCAAGGCATTCCTTGTCCCTCAGCTAGCAGGAACAGCTGCTAGAGCTGCTTCGACAGGGGTTACAGAACACTGGTCAAATCACATTCAACAGCTTTCAATATCACTGTCAACACTTTTGCTATATTAACTGCCTATATGCTTTTGAAGTGTGATCCATGCTTTTTTCCCCCCAGAGTCCCATCCCCAATTATACTATACCACACTTAAATAAAGCCATCTTAAGCAGACAATTGCCCAACCTTTCACCTTGTAAGAAATTTGCTGTGACACTAAAGGGAGTTACTGAAAAGGTCCCACATTATCAGTTCTTTGCTTTTTTCCATTTACATGGAAAATTCTTAGGGGCAAAGACCAGTTCATCACGATGCATTTAATAGGAAGTTACTGTCTCTTCTATCACTTAACTGGTCTAGTTTTTAAAGTTACTATTACTTCTAAAAGTGAAAATAATAAAGAACACTAACTAAGGAAGCTAGCATCCCTGTATTACCATTTGTTTTGGAACAAAAAAACAGGGAATGAAATTGTACCTTGGTCTTATGTTTTAAATGTTGTTTTGAATTCAAATGAAATTCCTTTGCTTTTCTACAGCTTGTTATGTATTTTTTGATGTCTGCTTCTCATTATGGCCTCCTAGCTCAGTACTAGAGGTTTGCTTTTCTCTGATCTGGTGACTTTCTCATTCCTTTTACAGTCCAACTTAGTTAAATCATTTCACTTGACAAGTTTCTCCTAGTTACTCCTAAGCACTCCTTCCTCAAATACATTAGCAAGTCACTATCTCTAATACATTTTATTTCCAAAATCTTATACACTTTCCTAGAGGCCCTGTCAATAGGACTTCACTGATTTCCCACACCCCATCCATATAATATAACATTCACACAACTGTCATAAGCTACAATGGTTTTCTTTGTGCCACGTCTGTTACCAACTTCTTTGACAAATTAGGTAAAATTCTGTCCCTTCTTAGCTAGCCAATAAAAACTTTATTGTTAGGAAATTGAATTTAAGACTGACTACAAACTATTTCATGTACACATACATTACAATATGTGATTATTCAAAGTTCTCATTTTTATGTCACCTTGACATTTTGCTACCAAATATGATACAAGCTCCTCTGAGGAAAAATCAGTAAAGATACAATTAGAATTTTACCTTCCTGCATGTGCTCTTTTATGACTAAATGAGCATAACTCAGACTAGTGTAAAAAACAACTTAACTTCATTATAATAAATTAAATCTAGTTTTACTAAGTATTAAGACATATTTACTCTAATTCTTCATAATCAGACAAAATTTGGGATGCCCTATATTTTACTGTAGCTTAGGCTTGGATCTCAACCTTTACTCTATTTTTTTAAGTACTTCTGACCAAATCTTAAGTTTTGGTCAAAAAACAAAAAGGAACACGAACAGTGGAGTGTGTTGTACATTCTCAAATGAGGAACAGAAAAGGAAAGTGGGGTGAGGGGAGAACAAAAAAAAAAACAAACCAAAACGGCTTCAAAGTCAACACATGACTGCTGGTAAATGGATTGAGATGACTTTGCAACATGTATCTCCCTAGACTCAAACTTTGATAATCCATTCAAGACACAAATTACTTAAGGAGCTTATGCTACTGGAAATACAAATTAGTGTCTAGTTAAAAATCAAAACATGTATCATCATCCACTAGTCTCACAAAGACTTAAAACCTGATAGATATAACTGTCTGAAGGCCAATCTGTGATACCTCAAATATCACAAATAAACAGAAGAACTGAGTTGAAAGATGTTATGGGTAATAAAAAATTTAATTAACAAAATCAAATATTCTGAAGATGCACTCATGTGATGAAGTCATGGTTCAGAGGTATGAGGAACAGTGAAAGGGATCACTTGCAGATAGGAAGGGAGAAAGAATTCTTATGAGACCTTCCATGAAAAGAAGGAAGAATGATGGCAATGAGAAAACCAGTTACTACAAGGAGAATTACTCCTCAAAAAAGTAATCACCTTAGTCAGACTAAAATCAGAATCTTATCCAGCAAAAGGACAGTCAGTGATAAATTAATAGACCGTCGCCAGAGATATCAAAGGGAAAGGCACAAATATTTCACCTGTTTCCTTGTTGCTGCCATTCTCTGCCTGTGGCAAGAGAATTTGGCTTATTTAAATGCTTGAGGATGTCATGGCTGCTATGAAGACCATTACCAAAAGCAATGAAAGGTTTCCTTTTTCCCTTTCTCTCCTGTTTCTGTTACTACTGTTCCAGGGGTAGACTTCTACCACAGGCTTCCAGCAATCAAAAACTTTTGAGCAGCCCACAATTGGGATACATAAATATATATATGCTATATAGAGTTTATAGAAAGATATTGGCTCAGGAGAAAATCCACTTAAACTGTATATATTTGAGAAGGGTTTATAAAGGTGAACTGTGTAGAAAATTTCTTGAGAAGTACTTGTTTTTTCTTTCAATCAGGAAACTGGTTAACTTAAGTACTGTTTGAACACAAGAGCATTTTTTAAGCACATTTAAATAGTCATATACATCTCACAACCATTCCTTTGCTTAATCTGAACCACTGCAGTTCAGATAAACATACATCACTGTCTGGCTTTCCCCAGCAACTGGCTGTACAGAATAAATTGGCACCTCAAATATTATCCCAAATTATCTTTTAACGTAAATAACTTCACAGTAAGCTTCAACTCTCTCAAGCAAGATCAGCAGTAAAGGTTTCCCAAAACCAAAATGTTTATATAATGAAAAGAAATCCATTGATATATCTAAAGAATATGTTTATGGCCTGAAGATAATCTAGTCAAAAGCTGCAATACCTGCTGAGGGACCGTTTTTACAGGCATTTTTACAACTTGGTACTCTTGTACACAGTTCATGTACACGTTCTTGTACACAAAAGTAACTGAAGAGTGAAATTGTTGACTAATTCATACCAAGACACATAACAAAAAAGAGAGACTAAGACACTCCTTGACACCCTGAAACTCAGAGATACCAAATTCCACAACAAAAGAGCATTCATATGCATTACAATCTCAATGCTTGTGATCTCAGAAGGAACTACCTCATGATCTGCATGGCTCTGGGAATCCCCTTTATTAATGCTTGCATCTCGGGCCCACCGCGGAGGTTTCCAGGTTCGCTCCTGTGATCCTCTGTTGTAGTAATAACAGCGTCCTGTCGTATCTTTATGGGTTTCCCATTCCCCATTTATTTGGACCGGAGCACTTGTAGGTAGTGGTGGAAGTGCAGACTGAGATATTTTCAGTTCTTGTAAATTAGCATAAACTGGTGAATCAGGCCTCCCTTGGCTTGGTGGAGTAGTTGGCTATTGAGAGAAGAAATGTACTGTTAAAGAGCAAATGAATTTTCGAATGCTCCCTTACAAATCAGAATACAGCAGCAAAACAAACCAACAAACTCCTCTTTTTGTTGTTAAGTACAAAAGCACAAAGGACAGCCACAAGATGCTGGGGTGGGAGAACATTGGATTGTTAATTCTAAGGTAGATATCACAAGCTCTCTTTATTTAATGCTGAACCAATTTTTCAGCATTTTTCCAGATGACAGCTGATAATTATGTCTTACAGTGGATTTGAAATACACTGGAGTCATCATCAAAAAATTGTATGCTTGCCTTGCTGAAAAACTTCAGCTTTACAGTTCAAGAATAGCTCAGAAACTGTAAGTAATGTGATCTTCTTCAAAAAAAACCCCGCAGCATTTCTGAGATGCGGCTTGTTGGGCAAAGATTGATCCTCAACCTTTCCTCCTCGCTGCTAATGTGATGATGGTGAATGTAAAGCAGCACTTTTGTTTTCTCAGCACGCTCTATCTACACAGGAAGCTCAGTTGGAAAGATGAGTAGTGACTAGGAAACACTGAAAAACACCCGGACAGTTTACCTGCACACCTTTCCAAACAGATGCTTATTTAAAAATATTTTAGGCAACACTACCAAATGTTTTGATTACCACTTTCTTCTTGTAGGAATTAAGTGAATATTCTTACCCACCTGATATACATGCACAAAAGTAGAACAACAAGTACCTACACTGACAATTTCTCATTAATAAATAATTTTATAACATAACAGCCAGCAGAAATCGTGGTTAAAAGATCACAGTACTTTCTGAAACCATGAGTACTTTTAAATAAGCCACTAAGGTGTTTAGGAGAGAAACAAAGTTTCAGATGTTCAATTTTTAAAGTATCATACAAACATGCCATTCCGAATGCAAGAGCATGTCTTTTCACGAGAGCTGTGATTATAAAATTGTGAAAGCAGATAGTTACCAAACCAAATTGAAGAGTTTCCTGGTAATGCAATGCCATCTCTGTATTTTGGGGCAAATTATTAAGGCACTCTAAAGGAAGGAACTATATAATTCATACCATCCCCTTGGTTTTAATTGAGAAGCTTTGCTGTAGGCAAGTCCTTGTGCCTCTCCTTGTTATTGCATTATAAAAGATATTTTATAATGTACTTCTAAACATTAAAATCATAAGATGCTAATCTAGGCCACATCTAATCATAAATTATCAGGGTTTGCTCAGGCAAGACAGCTTATCATACCACACAATCAGATATAAACTGATTGCACCACAGCTAGAACCAAATATGGGCAATATCCACAACCAAAGGGGGAAACAGCTAGAGAGGAACTTAATGAGATTATAACGGGCATGGACTTGTTTTGCGTGCCTTTAAAAGAGAAAACACAGCTTACTAGATATAGCAAGTACAGTACATGTAAGGCACACCACAAGTGCTGAAAAAAAGAAAATTGCAGCACTGGCAAAATCAGAGACCCAAAATTAGTAATTAGTATCTTCCTCTACCTAATTCAAAGGAAAAAATCTGTTAAAAAAACTTGAGGAACAGTTAAAGGGTATTTTTCTACTATCCAGGTCACAAAATGCCTGCCTTTTTTTTTTTTTTTTTTTTTTAATGTGAGGAGGGTAGAATGGCTGCCTTTGGTAGAGTTGATCTTGAGAGCACTGACAGCATAAAGAACGCTACCATGAACGAAGCATCATCCTTCAGGGATGATTGATTCTGGATTTCCCAGGATGCTGGGGCAGAAACCTACATGTCTCCTCATTCAAGAGTGCAGTTCCTGCTTTGGTTTCCCAATAGCCTGCAGAGCTGCATTTCCCATGTAAATCATCCTGCCACACAACCACAGGGCTTGTCATTGAAACAACACCACAGAACACACAAACCTTCAGCTCCTTCCCCTGCTTCAAGGAAGTGGCACCCCTAAGCACTCCGGCTGCTGCAATGGGAGGCTGGTGGCTTGCACAACCCTCACCTCCTCCTGAAATTCCTCTTCCATGAAAGACAATAAGGCAGCTTTGCTGTCTGGACCACATTTGCCAGTTGCTTTTTTTGTTTTAATCAGGTGCCATCATTAAAAGAACAGTTTGTGTATTAATAAAAGTGTTTTTTCTAAATAGGCTGTGCCACAAAATGCTTTGTATAGTTTTTGGAACATTTTCTCAAGTATCACATAGGAATATGGCTCAGAGCCTTCACGCTGAGGTTTTCAACAATTTTAACATTATAACCAGCACAGCTTCAGATGAAGCTGCAGGACATGGATGTGCAAAGTCAGTACTGGGAGTTCACAGCCAACATGCTACCACACAACTCCAGCAGCATACTAGTTATGTTTAAAACAGCAACATGATGTGAAAGTGTAATGAGGGATTTTCTTCTGCATGCTTAGTGCATCCAAACGCAATATTCCAACTTCTGGTTTTCAAGGAAGAGTCAGAATTTTTGTCCTAAGCAACAAAGCAGACAAGTAGCTGTCCTGCCAGCCAATCCTCCAGCTACTTTCATTCTCTATTGTTCTCTCTTCTGACAGATTTTTTTTTAGGGAGAACTGCAAGATTTTTGAAAGGCGTGTGGAAGTTACTGCTTTCAGTGAAGAATAATAAAAAAAAAAAAAAGCAAAACCACCAATCTGAGAACAACACACAGCTTAGCTGATAAGTACATCTTTGAGGGACACAACTTTATCAGGAACTATTTTAAATAACCACGTAGCAAACAATACTTCCTCATACGTCAAGTCATGTGATGAGATTTGTTGTTGTGTCTACAATTATGCTCAGTTTAACAGCACCCAACCTTATCAAGGCCACTTTTGTCAAGAATTTCTTATTTATTGATAAGAAAAACAGCTTTCAGAAAGTTCAAAGTCTCCTGAAATTAACTTTAGTGTACTTTCTACACCAGTGTTGGCAGGAAGGTTAATCCCCCCCCCTCAGCCCCACCTCCCCAGGTTGGGAAGGGAGTCCCACAGAGGCAAGTCCCTGTAGATGTCCCTGTAGAGCTCCAGATCCCTGCACCACCTCCCCCATTCCTTTCAGATTACCACTTTTGAGTTCAAGACTGTGCTCTGTAAAAACCTTTAACAGTTTCAAGCCAAAAAGTGGATTAATTTAACTGTATTCCTTTCATTTACCTAAACCATTACTCATTGCCAATATATAAATCCAAATAGACAAAGCATTACCTAGATCAAAACAGTTTCTGACCATTTCCATGGCTGTTTTCCCAAAACCAGACACACGCAGTTAAGGGAAACTTAAATATACGCTAAACACTAAGCAAGACTTCCACCGAGAACTTCCCCCCCTCGAGGTTCTTTTTTGCACTAACAAACCCTGAATGCTCATAAACGTGGAATTAAACCTGCCAAAAGAGATTCTTTGTCTTCTCACTATCAGAATCACAAGAACACGTCCTTCAACATGCCCATGCACGCACATACAAAATGACTTATACTCCAAACATTTCAACATTCATTTGCTATTTGTTATGGATTTCAGACTTCTACATTCCTGCTAAGAACAGTGAAGTACTCTTGCTAGAAAAGCAATAAAGAAAAATTAGAAAGCAGAAATAATTCTATGACACTACAACATGAATGAAAGTTGTACAGCCCATTAAGCAATCTGGCAACTTCAAGAACATAAGGACCTCTCCTAGAGCTCAGCAATGCTCTGTATTATTATAGTATAGCAATCTGCCACATTTAACTTCAGTCTCTCAGAAAAGTCTGCTAGCACTAAATCCTTGCAAATTGATAAGTAAAAGAGTTTCATGCAAGCAGGACCAAGTTTCTGCGATCAACACACAGCATTCTTCAAACAGAGACTGCACAGACAGCATTTTCAGAACACAGATTTTATACTAGCACAGTAGGAAGCAGATACGTGCCTTTAAATAAAACAACCTGTTAATCATTCATGACTGAACAGTCAACATTTTCAACAAAGGCCACAGATATGCTATCAGGCCTCTGAAAACCTGAGCTCAGTGCAATGAAAAGCAAACTTACTCTACTTCTTCAAAAGGTACTTTTTGTTACCAAAATGCACATCAGCTTCACAGAGGTTACCTTAAATTTTAATGTTACCTTATACAAATGGCTTTTTTCAGATGGCAATATTTGTTTAAGCATTCAAAATTAAAGTAAACTAGGGAAAAAAAAAAGTTCCATGTATTTTAGCAGGGTAGGTCTTCAGTTCTGGGAGAAAAAGAAGACTACAGATACTGAAGGAAAGCAAGGGAATACTGTCTCTTTGCAGCAGCAAGCTGAAGAAAGGAGAACAGGCACATCCCTCAGCATCCCGAGCCAAGGAATGAAGCATCCGAGTTCCCTCAACAACTGAGCTTCTTGCCAAGGAATTGCCGCTGTCCTTTTACGAAGGCCTGGGACTTCAATACCAGCTTTATTCAACAGAAATGATACAAAAGAAATCTCAAAAACTCTACAGTTTCATTTTCACAAAGTGACATCTTCAGCTGGAATAATTAGCTCATCTTCTCCTTCCTCTTTCTGCCCTTGGCTGATGCTTTTACAAACATATTCGAGACTCTATTTTCTTTCTAACAGATACAGGCATATTTAACATTTATTGTAATACCCAAAAATCCATGAGGAAGATTTTTCAGCAAGTCCTCTACTACCTCAAAGAGGACAACAGCAAGCTAATTTAACCAGTCATATTGAAATGGGAACCCAAACAATTTTTTATGCACTAGCCTTCTCCAACCTTAGCTGGATAATTCACTCTGTAAGTCCAAGGAACACATAAAACAATGACAGTAAATATAAGCCTGTTAATAATTGATTATAAATTTCAAATAAGCTATAGTAATCCAAATGTTATTTGACTGGATTGAAATTCTTGTGGTGTTCAGTTGATTTGCCATTATAAAGTGGCAAGCAAAAATATGACATTATAAAACAATACAGAATTAAAATCACCCCATACAAGTAATTCAAATATATCTGCCTAATAATGGCCATTCAACAGTTAAATTTTTTAAGTGTTCCATTTAAAAATTGAGCAGATAGACTCCAAGTAATTTTTAATGGTTAGTCAGTAACTTTCCATCAGCCTGGGAACAATTAAGGATCTGATTCACCTTTGCTAATTTTATCTTTCAGTAAGTTTTGCATTTTACTTACACTGAATTATAGACTGAGATATTACTCCCTTCTATTACTGGAAATATCTGCATACAATTCATTTTTATATTAATATTTTGGTTTATGAAACTAGATTATGAAAGAAAGAGTCTTAGTACATAGGACATGAGGGTCTGCCAGAATGTACTTGTGTTATTTCAGTCATCTGCGTTCCCTTCTGCTTTAGCTCTCTCATAATACACAAAAAAACTCAAACAAACAAAAATCCCAAGGTTGACAAAAATATAAAATCTTTTTCTAGTGCTACTGTAAGGCATTATCAATATCTAAATGCACAGTAAAAAACCTCTCAAACTAAATACATTCCCTTCCCTTGGTAGCCCCAAAGAAATGACTTATTTTCATACTAATCAAGACAATGATTTATTTAATTGTACTACAAAATCCTGCAGCACAAAAAGCCAAGAGGTGGCTGCTTCTGGCACATTTACAAGCACTTGGGAACAGAAATGGAAACTGGCTGCAGCAGCAGGAGGGCTCTCTGGTACCACACAGCCTGAGACAGGAGGAAGCACTTGGCTGAGTCTCGGGAGTACCAGGGACCACTCCCAGGTCATTCATTGTAAGTGACCGATCAAACAAAGTCGATGGAAAACCTGTTCTCCTTCATGCTCTGCAGATCTCCCATTCACATTTCTGCAGTTGTTCACTACATGAGAAAACTATTACATACGAATTTAGAAAGTTTATAGCAATAAAAGAAAGTATATTGAAGGATTGCAACAGTGATGTCAAATATTTTAAAAAACGGAAATAATTTCTTACAATGGGATCCTTTGTAAAACATGCACAAAGATGACAGTGTTTACCGTACTTGTACTTTGCCACTTGCACAATCTAGCTTCTCCCTTCCATGAAAAAGCTTTTGTCCAAGGATATAGACAAAGCTGCTTTTCCTATAGTAGAAAATTTCAATACCATATGAAACACTTTACGTCATACATCCTTACACAGCAAGCTTACCCTGATTAGGAAAGAGTGGCCAAATTTAACAATGTTGAAAAGTCAGACAGTAAACTTCCTTCCCTCCTTTTTCACCCTGTCCACTTCACCAGATAAAACACTGATACTTTCAACATACATAATGTAGTATCTGGAAACTAATTCAGAAATGTAGTCAGCATCTTGAATCTGGATGTGTCATGCAGAAGGAGATTTACACAGTTATTTTTCCTCCACTTTCACGGAAGTTCATTTCAAGTTGGTTCTCTAATAAGGATGTTTCGACAATACCAGCAGAAACAAGAAGTTTATTCTGCGTTTTAGTTCAACTGCTGACAATTCTTGAGCTCTGTGGAATCTGCAGTACATGTTTGAGTGCAGATTTTGAAGAATAAAGCTGTTGGGAATCATTTGTGATGTCTCTCACAGATAACTTCCTATAAAAACTAAGACAGCACACTAAGTAAACATAAGAAAAGCCTAGCTTGCTTTCTCCAATGGAAAGTTGTCCTGTCATATGCCTGTGTATTACATGAGCACAACATGCTCATCAGTTGTTCCAGAACTGTTATAGCAGAATGATCTCAAATTTCAGAAATAGTGGGGAGCCCTCACTTATAAAGCCATTTACTGTTTTAACTGTTTTAATCTATAGCTGTGCATCTCATTTGCCTCAGATGTCAAAGTATTTTTAAAGACAGATTACTAACATCTTCATGGAATACTTCCATGCTGTCTCCACATAGTACCACAGCATGTCTAGCTCCTACAAAATATTATGGGGGGAAGGGAGCGTAGAATGCTGTTATTTGAACTCATAATAGCTTAAAGGTCATGGAAAAGTTTCCACTACAGTCACTTCGAACTGAATAGCAATTTTTTCTACACCTTATGTTTTCAAAAGTACAGATCTCAAAGCCTTTAAGTGTACTTTTGAGGGTCCAGTGCTTATACAAAGCAGTGTAAAGTCAGGAACCCATGAAAAGTACAGATGGGAAAGTAAACATCACCTCCAATACTGAAGTTGTATTACTGAGCAAGCTCAAAACCCCAAAAAGACAGCTTGAGAGAACCACTTGAACAAACAAAATTAAGAACTACTACCATGCCAGTTGTTCAGTAGAAGAAAAATTGTAATATTCTACTATTTGAAAGTGAAGGAAAAAGTCAGAATCATTAAGAATTTTAAAACTATATATGTGTATATTAATGGCTCACTTTCACAATATGTAGTTTGTTTTCAAAAATAGAATTTTCAAAAACAGAGAAAATAACAATTTGCAAGAGACTGTTCTAAAACAGAGCAGTCATCAAATCTGTGTTCTGTTAAAAAGGGTATTTAATTCCAAACACTTGACAAGAAAATGCAGAACTCCCACACAATTTACAGCTGCTGTCCTTTCACTCTGCTGTAAAAGCAAATTTCACTTGTGTAAAACTCTGCTTCACTAAATGTTGCTTGTGGCAGCAAATTGTACAAGCATTTCTTATGCTAGTACTCCTTTGTTAGGTGTTAGAATAATTTCAAAATATCTCCTTGAGCTTATCAACTGCAATGCTTAGAAGTTTTTAATAACATATGCAGCTGCAGAACACCACCAGTATTCAAACAGTACGAGCAATGCTAAAGTATGAGCAAACTTACTGGGATACTAGAAATATATAATGGAATTAAATTAAGGTGGCAAACCCCAGTGAAGACCAGTTAACTGGCCTAGGAAGCAACTGGGGTACAGTGTCAAACCAGATACTAGAATGGTATCTGTTGGTTTGCCTCAGTAACATATTAAAAGTAATGGATTCTGTTGTGTAACTGGTAAGACTCCATCCTTTCCTGAACACCCAGTCACTTTCTAACCTGCTACCCCCTCTACATCTGCCTCTCCGAGCATTCCCTGAGTTTATTACTTGCAACTACCATTCACAATGTAGTACACTACTCATGCAGCCCAAATCTCCACAGGGTAACTTCCTTGATTAGAATGTCCCACTCAGGAATAAACTCCAGAAAATAGCCAGTGTAGCTGTAGTTGTTCACATTATTAACTTCCATAAAAATTATACTAAAAATCTGAGAAACAAGTTTCAACACTGCCCAATTTAGAAACAGAGGAAAACACCTGAGAGTGTGTTCTAGGGATCCTGACTGGCTATACGACTTCAAAATATACGATTTGAAGAACCACATTTTACATACTGTCATGCTAACTCTACACCTTTACAAACCAAAAAATCAAATTACACACCCAAAGTCTAGAAAAAATATGATAAAACCTGTTCTTCAAGTAATGTATTTATACTCTAATATAAAACGAACAGGTTAAGGAAATAAGAATCTCAGGATGTTCTTAAGTCTGTACAAACAAAGTCCGTGGTTTTAATTTCAGGCAAATTTATAACAGCTATCTATGACACAAACACCCCCCTCAGCTGCGTTCCATCCTCTGCAGCCTGTCCTTTCAACATGTGCCAGCAAACCACAGCAATTAGAATGGATTATGTTAGGCCTACCATTCCCTTCAGTCCAACTTGAGTCAGATGAACAAATTATGCAAGTTATACCCAGAAATATCTGCAACCCTGACCCTGAGTTGGACTCCACAGAGACCTATTTATTCATCTCACACTTAGCAGCACACAAGAGAGGAATTACAGTATTACTAATGTTACTAACTGGACTTAATGAACATAACATTTTTATTTGTATTTTTGTCTCTCTCCCACCTGTAGAAGTCAACTGTTTTCCAGTGGCAAAGATGATTTCTGAATGGCCCATGGTAGTTATTGATATTCTTTCATATTTTTCTGAATTTGGAAGATTCAGCTAAATTTGCATTTTCTGTTCCAGCTCATGAACCTCACTGCAGGTTCCAGTGGCGAACACTGCCTCAGTTGGTGAATAAAAAATTCACCAACCCTTTGTCAAATGTTTGTTGCAGAAATTTTATCACTGATCAGGCAGAAATTTAACAAATCCATCACCTTTCATTATATGGATGATGTTCTGATCTGTGCGAATACAGAAATGGCTGTGGGAAAAACTTTGAATTTGGTCATTTTGGCTCTAAATTCTCATGGCTTAGATCTCCCCTGAAAAAATACAAAGATACCCTGGAGGTACCTCGGACTCCAAATTAATTCAAAAACTATCAGGCCACAATCAGTTAGAATTGACAAAAATGTACAAAACTTAAATGACCTCCAAAAGTTTCTAGGAGCTATCAATTGGCTATACAGTACACCCTGTATTGGGAATCACAACCACTGACTTACAGCCTCTTTTTGAGCTTTTAAAGGGAGATGCAGATCTTTCCTCCCCCAGGTCCATCACAGAAGAGGCTGAGGCAGCCCTTCAGGTGGTGGAGAGAAAAATATCAGAAAGACAGATGTTTAGGAAGATGGAGGGACTGCCCTCTTCCCTAATAATCCTGCGAGAGACCAAACAACCCCTGGCTATTCTAGGCCAGTTCTCTAGCGACCAAACAGTCTTCTACTTATGGGAATGGTTGTTTCTTCCTCATCAGTTTTCAAAAACAAGTGTCACTTTTGTAGAAATGATTGGTAAGCTAATTCATAAAGGCCGTATGAGGTGTTTGAGCTCAGTGGAAGGGAACCAGATTGTGTTTACCTCCCATTGACCTCAGAACAGCTTGAACAACTGCTGAAGTCCTCAATTGATTTCCAAATTGCCATTAGTGGATACCCAGGAGAAGTGAAGTTTCATCTCCCCTCTTGTCAATTTATACAAACATTGGTTCAAATTCCGCTTTAGACTGGAAATTATGCAGTCAGAAATTCCAATTAAAGAAGCAAAAACAATATTTACGGATGGCTCAGGAAAAACTGGAAAAGCAGTCATTGTTTGGAAGCAAGATGACAATTGGCAACAAAATATTCATAAAGTGCGGGGTTCACCCCAGATTGTATCTGCTATCAGCAGTTGTGTGTGCCTTTGACATATTTCAAAATCAAGCAATAAACATTGTTTCTGATTCGGCTTATGTAGTGGGCATCGTAAAAAGAATTGAAAATGCATATTTGAAACATGTTTCTAATCAGCTCCTATTTGATTTGCTAACCAGATTGTTATTTTTCGTCCAAAACAGGAAATTCAAGTATTACATAGTGCATACCCGATCCCACACGGCTCTACCAGGTCCCGTAGCGCAGGGGAACCCGATAGCAGATCAGCGAGCAGGTATGGTGGCAGTACCAAATTTGTACCAGGATCCTTGCCCCTCGACAGCTATCCTTCTTAACACATCAAAATACCTACTATTAAAAAACAAAATAAACAGTTTTTTTTCTCCTTTTCTTTTTGGAAAAACTGGTTTGATCATCTTAGCAGAAACAGAAGCCAAGAGAAAAGTAACTTGCCATTTTAAATGAGTTAGTTACCCTAACTACCCATGCACACAAGCAAAGAATTTCTTTTGTGTGGAAAGGCAGAAGCCACATTGACACTTCTGCTTATACCAGACCAGAAGTTCAGCAAATGCTTTTGCTAATTCAGTTCATGTCACCAGTTTAATAAAGCACATAGTTCAATGGACTCAGCCAACAACTCAAGGTTTAGTAAACAAAAAAATCCAGAAATTTTATTTATTTCAGAAAATAAAAGATTACATTTTTAATATCTAGCTAAGCTGGTCTACTGGCCACCAGCCACCAAAAGCAGCAGCCCCATCTCTCTTGCCCTCTGCCCCTGTGATGCTGATGGAAGAAAGGAAAATGGCAATATATTAACCCCATTGAGATTTTAAAAACAAAACAAACAAAACCCCCACAAACAACCAAAAAAACCCTTATTTAGACTCCTTAGGTGTGTGCAGGTCACTGCAAGGTCAGTCAGTAACACCTTTGAAGTGTCTGACTGACTAAGGTGACAGGAGAACAAGACCTCTTTCAGAACGTCTTTGTCAGCTCTTAAGGAGATTTAGCTGCATAAATAAATTCTAAAGTTGGCTGAGAGAAGGAATTATCTTCAAGTATCTAAAACAGAATCAGTTATACAAACAATAATAAGTATTGTCTATTTCTGCCGGGGACAGGGAAAAAAGGGCTAAATTGGAGAGGAAAAAAAAAAAAAAAAAGATACTTAGGTACAGAGCAAACAAGGAATTAAACTTTGCAAAAGCCTGGTGAGGAAAATAGGGAACCTGCCTTAAAAGTTTAAGCCCAGTTTAGTCCATACTTCTCAATAGTACTTTTGGCATTCTTGCTCCTGTCCCTATGCAGTGAGAAAGAACCACAATGGGTTGTTCTCTATTTTTCTTACTCTCCCAATGTTTTGTAAACAACGTTTTTGTTACACATTTGTATCCTTCATCCTGAAAGGCAGCACATTCACATTTGAAGTTAGAAACAACTAGAGACACTATTAAAAGTGTACAGTAAGAAGCTGTTTTATTGTACAAGTATGCACAACAGAAAAGTTGGGTTTAAATCCTTCGTTTTTCTTAAGACAAACTAACAGTCTGTAAGAAGGAGCAATACAGTACCATAGTGATTGAAGCATTAAAGAACACACCTGAAGCAGAATAGGCCTCATGCAACCTAAGTAACTCATGCAAAGAATAACAAAGATTTTTAAGATGAACAATGGCAGCTCTTCCTGTCACCTCAGGGTACTGAACACAGCAGTAGGATGAAAGGTGAAGAGTGAAGAGAGAAAGATAATTTTGCTTACTAGCTTAAGTCCCCCACTTGGAATGAAAACTGTGAACTCTGAAGAATATGTTTTGGTTAGTGTTCTGAGAATAACTATTGCAACACAAAATCTAACACATGCAACACTTTACACATGCAGGAAAAAATAAAACGTTTTCCTCAAAGCCACACAAACCCTTCCTTCCAACCACAAAAAAAAGGGCACCATACATAGCTGACACACCACTAATGGCTGATAAAACTTGATGATAAGGATTACTCATTATGACTATTTCAGGCAACACATAAACCAAGGTAACTGCAAAATAAGCCCATCTAGGGAACTCAGCTGTGGCACAGACTAGAGTGAGAGTGCATACCAGTGAGGCACTCACCAATTCTGGCAATGCTGAAGGGCTTCCACCACTTTGCACAGACAAGCACAAAAAAAAAAAAAAATCAGTCTGTTCTTACAGACTAGTAAATCTAGTTCTCACAGAACTAGAAGGAAAAGGAATACTTTTGCCACAGTGTCATCAAGTAAGATGGAATGGAAAACATACGGAGGCAAAGGACTATATGCTGCACTGCTGTGTCTGTCAATTTTTATTTTATTTTTAAGAAAAATAGGAACAGTACATTACTCAGAGTGCTTATTGTCACTTCTTGAAAAATTAAAAAAATATTGCTGACATTAATTTTTAGTAGAAAAATTTGGGTCAGGAATGGTGGGAATATCTTAACTGAATTTGAGCAAGAAAAGATCCTATATTCTCCTCTCCTCTGCAAACCACCAGGGTATATCAACACTCAAAATAAGTTACAACCCAAAAGTGTTATAAAAACATATGTGCAATGGAAGGGGAGATTTTCTCTTCCCTCTCCTCACACACCTTCCCCAAAAAGGAAAAAAACTGAGGACAATTTTCTTCAACCTGTAGCAAAACTGACAAGGATAAAGCAAGAAGTTTCCACCAGGTCTAGTCATCCTTCCAATTTCAGAGATCCTCCCAAACCTGAGGGATGAAATTTGGAGAATCAACCTTCTCAGATTTCAGAAAAAATAAGGACATGCCACCATTCTCAATCACCTTAACCCTCTAGTGGCTCTTGTTCTGTTCATTGAGGTGATTAACCCCCCAAAAAAATCAGTAATATGCAAAACAAAGCAAACATACACAGTGCTATACTTTGTGGGATTAATACATATGTTTTTTATAATAATACATACTCTTTTCAGAGCAAGAAAGCTCAACAATGGACAAATCCACTTCTGTCTTCAGAGATGATCACAAAGGCAGTAAAACTAAATATACTAGGAAGCTTTCCAGCGCAGAACTTAAGTCACCCAAAGCAATATCCTGAAATGTGCCAGGCAAGTAAACATGCTTGTGCTTTGACTGTGAATTATCACTTCACAGCCCTCAGAATCAGAGTTGGTAACTTAATTCCCAGGTACAATTTGCAAAACAACCCCAAAATGTTATGAGCTGGCAAACCACATATTTAATGAAAAGCAGTTTTACTGGGACCTGTGGCCATTTCCCCCGGTTCACTTACAGAGCTGCAGCACTGACAGGAAATTTTCAAGTCACTTGTCTTCCCTGAGAAGTTGCAAATAAGCAAATGATGAAACAAGCTGTATTTTGTAATACAAAATAGGGGTCCTGTAAACTAAGTGAACTGGTCTTTGGGGTTTTTGCTTAACTTCTTTGTGTTTTTGAGTAAATGCAGTGCAATCTAAAATTCAATATTTATCTATTCAGAAGCAGTTAGTTGTAATTTTCTGAGTTCAAATATAATTTCTATGTGGTCATGATGATAAAAAAAAAAAAGAAATCTGTGGACTGTATGCTACAGTAACTGAGAAAGAACCACACAGTGGCATCAATGCATACTACCTACAGCAGGTCTATTATGTCTTCAAGAATTTGTNTGAGAAAGAACCACACAGTGGCATAATGCATACTACATACCTATGCATATGTAATGCATACCTACAGCATGTCTATTACGTCTTCAAGAATTTGCGAAGGGACTAAGGTAGGGTGTCACATGGTCTAGAAACTTAGGTAAAAAAAAAGGGGGGGAGGGGGAGGAGGAAGAAGAAATGGTGTGTGCCCACAATAAATGGGCTCCTCAACAATTCCCCCAAAAGCTCAACATAGCCATCTACCCTCAAAAGCCAAAACTAGATCTGAGTATCTCTTCCTCCAACAATCTTCCTCAAACATAACAGTTACAGGTTTCACACAGAAAATTACTGCATTATGTCCACTGGTATGTGTTACAAAACAGGTGTCAGAAGATGTTCCAATGGTCCCTTATGTCCTACATGGACGAGTAAACAATTCAAAGGCTTGGAACTATCTGTTCAACATAAAATGCTGTGTTTGCTGTAGAAGCCAACTGCATAAGTATTAGGGGACACACACACACAAAAAGTCTTACTCCAGTTTTCTGTGTGGATTTCATTCCTTCAGACAAGTATCAACAACTACTGTAATTAAATGTTTAACAGAAATCCCCCTGTTTGTTTGCAGGTCCTTCTCAAAGCAAGTTTGAGGATGAAAGACCTCTTATGAAGAGTTGAAACAAAGAGGTACAGCCTGCCAGAAAAAAGAGTTGGTGTGTGTGGGGAGGGAGTCAAGTATTTTGATATTTGAAGTAAACTCTTGCCTCCAAAGGTCTGCGGTCACAGTTAGATCAATCCAGACAAGGTCTGCTAAAGATACACTGATCATAAAGATCACATCTGGTCTTCCCAGGGATGGCACCGCATTCAAGCTAGAGCCATTCTGACCGTGAGCAGCACTGCTGGATTAAGACTGCAAAAACTCCTCTTGAATTCTGGCTCCAGGAATGAGATAAGATTCTCAGATGTAAGAGAGAAATGAGTGACAGCAGCCTCAAGTGAACCAGACTCTGCAAAAAAATAGGAAGCTGAGATCTCCATCACATCCCTGCCCATCACGTAGACTCTGTCTGCAGACAGCCCAGTACCAAGCTGGGAAGCAGGAAAACACAGTGATCCTTCCCACTTTCCCCATGATTATAAAGACAAATTCACAATTTACTAAAAGCAAGATAAACTGACATAACTGAATTGTCTTTCTGGCACACACCACCATTTTTCACTACAGACAACTAAAACTGAAAATCATCCCAAGCCCTAGATACCAGAGATCCATTCTGATTTATCAGTAAATGAAGTTACTAAACTGCCATTAAGAAAAAAAAAATAATACCCCTAAAACAAAAGGCAGAGAGGCGAAAGAAAAAGTGAGGTTCAAATATCTGGCACCAGCCCTCTCTGAAACTTACTCCTGATGATCCCAGTGAAAGAGGCCACACTAGCACACACACTACACGCATCGCCTGTGCACTGTGCACTCCAGATTACAAAGCACATTCTAAAATATCAGGGGTGAAAGTTAATATAAATTTAAAAGCCCCAAACAAACAAATTCTGTGATTTTTTTTCACTGCAGTAAGACTTAAAGAGTCTTCTTATGTCAAAAGCTTTCACGTAAGAAGACTTGCACTAGGAAATACACAAATAAGCTATCAGCACTTAGTACACAGGAATACATTTATGGTACTCATTTATACAGCATGAGGGAGTTCAGAAATTGTTGTCAAACTTCATTAAGAGGAATGTTATGCTACTCAAAATTACTAAAACATTCCAGGCTTTTTTGACCCTCCTATGCAATAAAGTAGACCTATTAGCAGTACATTATAGCTGAGATAGCAAGAATTTGCTAACAGTTTCATGCTGATTAAGCAACAGGCAGTCAGTGGTGCCCTGTGCTCGCCACTGCAAGCGCAGCCCTCCCCCACGCTGCTGAATTATAATTCTGTGCTCAGCATTCAGAGGATCAGCTGGAGCCACCAGCCTTTAGAGAACATTCTCTTTGAAACTACAAGTATAATAAAGTATGGCTGCACTATCTGCCAAGCTATTGGGAAAAAAACCCACTTTTAAGGACATGTATGTTTTAAAAATTTCTACCCTAGAGCATATAGTAAAGCTGAGCACATGGAGCTGTTCTTGGAAGCTTACAGAAAGCAGCTGTTCATTTGCAGAAAACACAGGTTGAATGGAAGCTGAACTTTCTGGGGATCTCCCAGAGAAACGTATGCTAGGGCAAAGGGCATGTTATTTTTCTACAGTGATCATCAGTAAATGGCACACCTTTAGATGTCTGTTGTATTTGTTTGATGATTTAGCTAAAACAGAGTATAACAAGTGACATTTAAAGCATTACTATTTCAGGAAAAACAATTAATTTGCCATGAATAGAACAGCCAGTAAAACAAATGTATTTAAAATTACTGTATACAAGAATATTTTGCCATTGATTTCTATGCTGCTTTCTAGCAACATTTCCTTTGAGCTCCTCTCAAAAGGTGTATTATGGCAATTGCAGACATTGTAGGAGCTCTGGGTTCCAGGTCCCATGAGGGCCTGTAGAGTAACAGTGCTGAAAGCTGATCACTCCACTGCTCAGAGAGCTTTCTACAGCACCGCTGTCAATTAATAGAGCTTATTCTTCCTGTTGGCTGTTAAGATTTTGCTGGTCACTCACATCTACTGCATATTAAAAACATAAAGCTTATTGGGAAAATTTAAATACCCGAATAGGCTTTAGGCTAAGATTACTCCAAATGCTTTTGTCTTCACAAGAGCAGCAATTGAGGACAGAGGGTGATTAGCTGTATCTTCTAAATAACACCGACTGGAAGTGTTACAGCTGTGCTTTTTAGATTGCCATTGAAATGGGGGATTAGAGGACAGGCAAACAATCTGGCACAGCACCAGTGCAGCAATAGTAACAAACCTTCAATGAAGCCTCGAGCTTCAGGATGAGCCTTGCAGCCATCAATCCACTCAGAGGAACACAGCAACATGTTAAACAGCCAAGCTCCACTAAGAACACCTACTTCACTTTTTAGCATATGGATTTATCCCTTTTGAGCAGAAACTGAAGTTTTATGCCACTTTTTGCCACGGCAGCACAGAGCTTTTGGCCCTACTAGCCAGCACACCATGACAAAATGCATCTAATACCAGCAAGAAGGTTAAAAGTCATTTGTCACAAAGTATGCCCTTAATGAGATTCTTAGCATAATATGCTCCTATGAGAAGATCCCCAACAAATGATTTGGACCAAGAAGCTGTTCGATGGTTTTGGTTGCTTGTTTTCATAAGCTTCTTTCTCCACGTAAATCTTCCCTCAAGAAACAGTGAAGGTTACAGATGATAAAAAAGCTGTTTTCACACACTATTCATCGTTTTTCACATATGTAAGCATGATTTCAGTTAACAAGTAATCTTTTAAATTGTTACATTAAAATTAGATGTCATGTTCCCACTTATTCATTTAGCTCATTATTAAAAGAGATAGCTAAAATTTCATTACTTTAAAATCAAAACTGATTTTCACCTGGCAGCTTTCAACCAACAGTCAACACTTTAAACCTTCCTGTCTTTAAAAAACACCAGTTCCTGTGCTAGATTATCCTTTATTAAATCTGCATTCAGATCCAGTATCCTCTCACATGTTTACTGTGTAACGCTGAATATAATTAGTGGGTTCCGTGACAGACAGTAAGATTTTGTACAAGGTGCAAGACAGTCACTGTTTAACAACTTAGAGAAGAGATTACAGATTCATTTTCAAAGGAGTCTCTGGTATTTTAGGACACTGCATTTCTTTGACATCCTCACTGTATCCCAGTACACTGGAATGGGACATTCACTGGCCTGCCTGAAGCAATCAAACCTTAAGGCAAAAAGCAATAGATGGAAAAAATGTCTGACATTAAAATGAATGTAGTTCTTGTTTATCCAATACTTTACATGTGTTTTGCATTGAAAACTCCTCTGACCAGGAAAAAAAAAACTTCTGATTTTGGCACTTATGGAAATGAAGTTCACAGCTCCACTGGACAAGTATTTAAAAATTAAATTCCCGTTATAAATTGGGTTTTTAACAGGCTCTGGAGGTGACAATACTTAAAGATTAAAATACCTACGTCAGCTGTTTAGTTTGCATGTTGAAGTTTCTAAATAAACTATAAAAATCCCACATCTATTGGCATCTATCACTTACACTGGAGAGAGATATAAAGAATTAAGACAAAATGTCGCAAGTCCTTCTAAATTCACAGACACTGTCTCCACAATATATATGCTCCAGCACACAAGCAAAACTTCCAAGTTTTGTTAGTGATGCTTAAACCACCTCAAACTCATGTATTTTAATGACTTAGGACAAAGAAAATCTACTATTACCTCATGTATAACATTTTTGTCTGTTAATGAAGGATAAAGGAGAAAGCCAGGTCTCATGCCAGAGAAGACATAGAGAGAACACTAAACCAAGACTTCAGTTTAAAATTATGCCTTAAACATAACATAATGAACAAAGTTAAGTGTCACCAGTTGGCATATTTATGTCATATTTATATATTGATATAAGAGGTGCTTCAAATTTTCAGCAAAGCAGGAATATTTCCCTTAGTAGTTGTTTAAGACCACATAAAGAAAAGCCTGTAGATAACTTTGCCATGGTGCTTCTAAGATATTTTTTTTAATTTTCAACTTGTAACTGAGCTAAAATAGGCTACAATAACTCCACTTCTAACACTAGGATCCTGTTCTGCAAAAGTATACCAAATAGTAGGATGAGTATTTTTAGAAATACAACCAACCCACAGTGCCTAACTTCAAGAAGTTAGACATACTTGAACATCACTTTTGAGGGTTTTTTTAAATGCTAAAGGTAAGTAAGTACACAGTTGTACATTTGAAGACATCTCATAATCCCAGAAATATTCAGCCATAGGCTATTCTTGCTGCTTGCAGCAGAACTAAGCAAGCAATAAAATTCTTATGGGAATCTCAAATAGGTTGCACTTCTTTTCCTCCTCTACAACAACTAAAAAAAGTATTTGTTCTTTGGCTGTATTTCTCAGTCTGTTTCTCTCTACTTGCAGACAGTTTGTTGGCACCCAGTTTCAGGGCAGAAAGCATGAAACACTCAGCCATGCATTTCTGCACTTTTTCTTCCCCTTTATTTTCCTTACACTAGCAAGAATGTCTTTCATTTTTAAGAACAGCTATTGCTGCAATTCAGTATCCAGAGTAAATAAGTATCCCTCTGTCACTTTATTTTGTGTTTCAACATAAAAACAGAAGCTAAAACAAAGTAAGTCTGCAACTACCACTTTACCTCAGTGAAGTTAGATACTAAACCAGCAATTTTTGTTTCAGATGACAGTTAAGAAGATATAAAAAGATGTAGTATTTGTGGAATTTTATTTACTTTACAGTTTGAGGCTGTACTCAATCCCAGATCCAACCATACCAAGGACAACACAGAGGCCTGGCTTGGCGCTTAAATCACTGTTTAACATAATACTTTGAGAAGCAAAGCAGCAGTTTCTGGATGGAGAGTAAGAAGGCACTGTGAGAAGATGATGTGAGAGCAGGATAAGCATATGGAATTTCTGAGACCACCTCTGGGCACAGAATTTAAATGCAGCCCTTCAAGCTACAGTCAAAAACTTTCCTCAGAAAAATCAACTGTAAAGAAAGAATTTTTCAGTGTAGTATCATCTTACCCCACAGTGTTCTCTTCAGTTGTTTTAATGAAGAGCATACCAAAGACCTGGAGCAGCTAGAAAGCACTGTCTTACAGCCCTCACAAATGCTGTACAGGGAATCATCACACCTTCATTTTGGGCACAAGCTGCTGAGGCTTTACATAGAGAGATTACATAAGAAGAAAAGAATAAAAGGAGTTTAGAGCTAGATCTTTAGCTCAGCACTCGGGATTTGGGTTTTTCTGTTTTTCCATAGAAGAACCAATGAAAAAAAAAAAACAAACAAAAACCCAAGCCCAAGCACATATAGTTTTTATACATATAATTAACTGGAAAGTAAACAAAACTTAAAACTTACACCTTGGTGCATCACAGCCCACACCCTGCTATAGGAAAAAGTGTTCTCAACCTAGGGGAACAGAGACAGGTGTCTCTGAGATTGAAGTACGAAAAAATAAGAAGAAAAAGTATCTCAAGTTTTACTTCCCCCATCCTGTATATCATGTCTCCTCAGGCAGTCACATGACCTTCAGGTTGGCAAAGGCAAGAGGAAGGAACGCAAGTGGAGCTCAAGGCTGCAGTGGGCGACCGATCAGGAGCTGCCACGGGTACAAGCGCGAGCAGATGAGCTCAGTGAGTGAATGAGAGATGAGCAAAGGGTCACAATCTTGTGTGACCACTAAGCCACTGGCAGGGCCACACAGAGCCTCTTCTGAAGCGCTCAGTATTCAGCTCCCTGACTAAAGCAAGGGAGCCTCAGAGCCTGGCTGTGAAAAGCTCGCCTGGGAGGAAGCGATGCAGACCTCTGGCAAAGCCCAGGGTTGGGAGCATGAGGGAGTAACACATTACATACAGTATGAAAAGTACAGAGCCTCAGGGTAGTGTGAAGATGCCACTGAAGGTTAGAGTGCAGCACCTGGGAGGGATGATAAGAACAAAGGCACAGCCAGGACAAATGAACTGGGAAGACAGAGGAGAGACAGTACTGATGAGTACATCTCATGGACTTTTTGTGAAGGAGCTTAAAGTCAGTAGCCACACTGTATGATGTGCATCTCAAGATCAAAGTGCTATCAAGAAACAGAACAATAACGCCTGCTTTTTTTTTTTTTTTTGTATCTCATATATATAATTGTATATTGTATATATGGGAGCCCCTGGTGGTCTAGTGGTTAAGGATACGGCACTGTAACTGCCGAGGCCCGGGTTCGATTCCCGGTCAGGGAAACTCCCCGGGCAGGTGGAGCCCGTTAGCCCTGTNTGGCCATTATTATTATGTATATATATAAAGCCACCGGCTGTCGCAAGAGAGGAGCCACAAAAAGGAGATACAAGGACTCCCTGAAACAACACCTCAACCTCAGCCATATTGATCATCACCATTGGTCTACTCTGGCCTCCAACCGGGAGGCCTGGAGACAAACCATCTATAACGCTGCTGCCTCCTTTGAGAACTCACGCAGGATCACTCTCGAGGAGAAAAGACAACTCAGAAAGAATCACATCCAGTCGATACCGCCTGGGGAGTCTCTCTGCTGTGCCTTTTGCAACCGGACTTGTCTGTCATGCATTGGCCTTTTCAGCCATCAGCGCCTGCAGCAAGCGTGGGTAGAGCCCTTCGAAATCTTCGTTCGTGAAACCAAGCCATGATGATGATGATGATATAATTATATATAGAGATCACATGGATATACAGATATACACATGCACTTATATAGTTCCCTGCGTCTAAAGCACAATGCAGTTATGCATGACATATTATGACATGACATATTAACACCTGTTAGCTTTTTCAATTGGATGTAGATAACCAAGATTGATATGGATAGTGCCAGGCATGTTGATAGATCATCAGTGGCAGAGGGAAAGCACCTTTATTCAATTTCAATAGGAAAAGCAGTCAAATCAAAGTCCTCATATTTAGTGGTACAACACTTTAAGGTAGGATAAATCTTTTTCTAAATACTTAAAAGATAAACAATGGTTACGTGAAACATGGTGAAGTTTCTGTTGTAGCATGAATAATTTCTGGACAATATCCTGGCAGTCTTTCAAGGCCTCTAGAAAAGAAAAGTGTATACAATACTCCTAGATATATTGAATGAGCAGTTGAGAGTACAGAAAGTTTGTTAACTATATTTTTGGTTTTATCAGACACAACATTTTATTACAGTATTAAGCATATTTATTGCTTGTGTGTCCCATCACATCAATGACACTAAAAAGGCAAATGTGTCCTCCAGGCCATCAGATCTGCTGACTTTGCACTAAACTATGACTACTCCAGTTGCAATAAAGGGCAATGGACACTCTCATCACAACACTGTTTAGGCCAGCACCACCATCTCACTGCTGTACTGAAGTAAATATTTGTAGAGCCAGATAGTGACTAGAGCAGCAAAGTGATTCAACTGAACAGTAATCCACAAAAAGCAAAAGATGGCAACTGTGTACACTAGACACCTCCAGAAATCATACATAAAAAACTCTGCTCTTCAGCACTGTGTTTAAACAAAACACAGGGAAGTTGCTTAATTTAACTGGATAATCTGAAGATCATCCAGAAGCCCTACATAAACCATTAAAAAAGGAACAATTAAAACTATGTTAATTAAATTCAAAATGTAATATATAATTTCAGATTCAAAACAGGAGACAGTAAGTTTCTAATCATAATTTTGATTACAAACAGGAGTTGAAGACAGATAATGTAACACCAAAACTCAACATAAGCAATAACCTTAACTCAGACAGCTCTTCAACGTCTTTCATTTACAAAACTTTTATCAGACAGAGAACTAGAATGAATTAAAATATAGACGCCAAACACCTCTGCCAGTCTTCACAGTATCATTATACACAAGCTCCAAATCTCTGTCAAGGGTTTACAAAGACAAGCACAATAACAACTTAAAAATCAAAAGTCCTCTATATGCAGCACTAAATGTGTACAGATTATCACAGAAGGTTTTCACAAAGCCTTCACAGAACTATTCTGTGTCTCTGCTCCTACTTTTCACTTCTTCTACACTATTTTCAACACCATTATCTCCTTTTCAAGATAAGAGAAGCTGGTAAATGCATACAGAAATACCATTGAATTAGCACTCTGCATTTCTGTTCTGCTCCATTTCCTACTACTGACATTCTCCATGCTTATTTGATTTCTTCTCTGCACTAACCTAGCACTTTCATAAAAGAATCTACTCCAGTAGAACTAGAGTCCACTAGAAATCTACTGTCTTTCCCAAGAACTAGCTCAGAAGCCATATTAAGATAGGCTAAATTCAAAATTGATACATATAATCCAACAGTAAGTTGTCCAGTTACTCACCATCACAAAAATGATCTGAAAATCTTCAATTCTTACTATCCTGAAAGATTGCTTTCCCCAAAAATATTGTCCTTACCATTAGAACAAACTCCACATAGAGACAAAACCCATTTCTCTCAATCATTTTTAAATCAAACATACCTGGCAAGGCGCATCAGACAAATATCAGCTGTTTGGATACTAGATATGCATAGATTTTACTTTCTTTTTTTTTTAAGCACTAATGGCTACTATTCCAGAGAGCTGTGTAAAGAGAAAAAAAAAAGGAAAAAAGTGTTCTGCATTTTATTCTACCGAGTCATAAGTTCCCCACCGTTTTGTCACACTGCTGTGAAACAAATGACACTTTCTTTAGGATTCTACAGAATAACAGCACATTTGTTCCATAGGCAAGCACTGCAATATTAAACAACTGCCTAGATCACAACTAGGTAAAGACGTACAAAGTGCAGTTGTTTATATCCAGTTATGTGCAAGAACAAGATATGATCAAGCAGCCTCAGAGTTTTATCTACTACAATGTCTTTTCTATGTCTGGAGGTTCCCAACTTAAAATGACAGAAGCACTGCCAAGGGAGAACATGCAAGTCCCCAGTATCTCCAGCTACTTTCAATTTAGAAAGCAGTGAGACAAAACACCCATTCCTTTTCCTAGGGCTGCTTCAGCACTTACTCCACCATCGGTTAAGATTCTGTCTTCACCCTGCTGAGGCTGGTACTTCGCATTAATTCAAAAGAAAAGGCAGGTGGGACAGCAGGCACCAAGATTCATATTGTACACTCAAAATTACACTTCTCTAGATAAAAAGAGAAAAATCAATTCCGTATTGCGACCCTTATTCCTTAAGCAGTGCAGCCTGAGCTTCATTTGAGCTGGTAAGTAATTCTAGCAGGATGAAAGGCAGAAGTTTATTCATGTAAGCTGAAGTCTTGGAAGTTCCATTTTATCATTTGCTGCATGAAATTAAGGGAAATAGGGGTGAAAAGTCAAAAGACTCTGTTGGCACTTGCAGAATTTTAATCGTGCTCTAGATGTTTGTTTCAATTCTAAAAACACAACACAAAACTGCATGTACCGAGTAGATCTGTACCTTACTCAGCTGAGCATTCAAACACCAGCCTTAGAACAACTAAAACCAACCTGTCTCACAGCTCATGATTTTTTGACAACTGCCTGACATAGGTAATACTTGTGTTAGTCGTTTTTTTTTAAAAAAAGGTCAATCTGATTTGCAGCAGGGACCTTCAGAGGGGGATATGGGCTGTAGGCAGTGTTAGTGAGACACGGTGGCTTTTCATTTTAGGGCACCTAAATTCAGAATTACTCACTCATACCGACAGGGACAACTATCTGCTACCTGACTTACATACTAAAAATGCTGAGACCAAGCTGACCACAAATAGTACCACTGTAAAGTGAAACTATCCAGACCTGTTAACACTAGGTAGGAAAAAAAAAACCAAACAAAAACAAAGACACACAAAGCCAGCCAGGAAAATATTCCTTAATGTCATCTGCCCAGAACCTTTGAGTTACTGATTTAACTTAGAACATATTTCAAGCTGTTTACAACGTTCTGGCAGCAACTAATGAAATGACCAAAAAAAAAAAATATATATATTAATGTTGTATAAAACTCAAACTATAAAGCTTTTAGTTCCTTGTCATTGAAAGTTATTCTTCACCTCATTATAATAGTCTTATTTCAGCATTTAGCATCATTAGAATAGCAAGTATTGATTTCAGGGAGTTAAGAGATTAAAGGATGGTACTGAAAACACAATTCAAAATATTACATGACACCATGAATCTGCAAATATGCTCAGTCTTATTAAGAAAAAAGTTCTTGTATGCTTCCTACTGTCAAATTATTTATCCTTTGGACAAATGAATGAAGTAAAAAAACCAGCACAAAATTTCCTATCATTGAAGCAAAATAATTCTGGGCCTCACAAAACAGTGATAGCATTTATTTTAGAGATTTAATATTTTACCAGCAAGGCAGTCTAACACTAATCATTTGCCACCAGTCCTTAAACTAAGTGAGAAAGTCAAGAATGCCAAGATCTCCAGGGGATTTGCTCTGACAACTACAGAAACACAAAATACTTTGTTTTCTTGACTAAAAAGTTACAGCAATCCCACAGAAATTGAAAAGGTAAGACAGAGCCCTTTAAGATCTTTACTACTCAGAATTAATCAAAGCAAAACAGTCATCCTAGTGATAATCCCCTTTAGTGCTTCACAGTTTATGCAATGGTCAATTACTAAAGAGGATGAAAGACAGAACAATCTTTGCAAATAGGTCACTGTCTATATTTATAATGATTAAAACCAGCCTACTACTAAAAGTAACTTTTAATAAGCATAAAAAGAACATTAAGATCATGCATGTATTTATTCCTAAATATATACTGTGTCTCCTGTGACAGAAGAAGAGGTAGCACTAATCAGAAACAAAGGTATTTCCCACAGGTCATGCATTAGCATTGCTGAAAGCAGACTCTAATTTCTTTCTGTAACAACTTTATTCCAAACTATTACCCTCAAAGATAACACCTAAGTATCCCAGATGTGATTTCTGAATTTACCTAACTCTCTCCCTGTCTGCACACCTTCTCTCTCAAAACTTATTATTAGATTTTACCTGCAAACTCTGCCCAAGGCTCATTTCAAGACCACTTCAAATGTCTTCGACTTTTGCTTCATCTTTTCCTGCCTGTTTAGGCATGCCTGAACATATAATTTTTTTATTTTCCAGAACAATTACTGTGGTCTCTCCTTCTACTGCATATTGCTGGAACCTCTCATCTGCTTCTTTCAAGTACTACCCATATCTGCTAAAGAATTCCTCTTCCAAAATTTTCTTTTCCCCCACATTCCCAGCATCTCTGAGGAGTATTTTTGACCTTCTTGGGGAATCAGGACATTTGACACCACTTTCCTAAAATTTTATTGAATTTTGTGGATTCTCACACATTCAAGTGCCACCATCATATCAGTGATTCTTACACCAGCCGTGCATTCCTGAACAATTTCATTCAGTTCCAATTCTACCAGCAGTTACTGTCTCCACCAGAGATTTAAATCTGGTTAAACTGAAGTTTGTTTCATCTCAAACCTTACTTCCTCTAATTACCTTCAGTCTTCCTAGTTCAAGTCCATAAACTAACATGACCCTTACAATGCCTTATGCACCACAGTTGCACCCAATAGTGGGAATTTCTTTGCATAAAATGTGAACAACATTTATTTCCCAGTCCTGAGGTTTCTCTTGACCAGATCCTGTGCCACATCTTCATGAGCAAATACTTCTGCTCACACTGTTACCTCTCCATCCATCATTTCATATATCTCATCTGCTAAAAAAGCCTTCCTTTATGCAGCACTTTGGAGGCTCTGGATCTTCCAGGAATTCCACAGCCAGCAAGCCTATGAGCTCAAGAGTGTACAGTTGCAGAGCCTGCACTTCATTACTGCAAAGGAGAAGGAGCATAATCTTCAGGGAATAATGTAACCACCTCTTAGAAGAATCTCATAACAGAAGCATTCCTCTGAAAACACACTGAAGGTTCAGCTAAAGCTGAATACGATCACCTCAATACCCCCCAAAAAAATTACCCACACAAAAGTATTTTTATTAAGGTCATTCTAGCTTCTAGTCTTACAAATTTAAGAGAAAACACCTGTAGCTTAGAGTTTATTATAATGCAGACTGCATAAAACTGAACTCCACAGCAGGCAGGGGAGGGGGAAGCACAGTCAAGTCTTGTGAAGTGAAATCCTGTTTGTGCATGAAAGCCGGGAACTTGATGTTCTCACTACAGACTAAGAGCAATAAAAACAGCTTTCTGAGCCATTAATTTCTGCACAGCTGATTTCTACCAAACAATGCTCATTATTGAAAGAATTTCTAAAAAAACCGCCAGGCTGTTCCAATGAGAAGCCTGGCACTCCGAATATTTAGACTGAGCTAACGGTGACATCAGTGCTACCACTGCTTTAATCCCCACAGCTACTAAATGTCAAACATTTTCATTGTATTTAAAGAGCTTATGACTACGCACAATGAGATTAAGTTACAAAATAAGACGAACTGAAGGCACAGCGAGCACCAGCGCTCCCCTCGCCCAAGACTGTGATAATGGCAAGTTCTTCAGCAACATCAGTCAGAAACTGCCACAAGTTTTCCACAGCTAAAATCGGACATTTTCGGCATTTATTTCGAAGCACTGTGAAGACTCCTCTCTTCAGACCTTCCATAACCCAGTGACATCTACAGTGTGTGCATTGCTGCTCCGTTCAAACTCAAACTTATAAGTCAGCTGTAGCATTGTGTACAGTGGGGCGGCGTGGGAGAGGGGAGAAAGGTGAAAAGATTAAGTGTCACTGCATCAACAGGCACAAAGTCCAGTGGAAACTGAGCAGCAGGCCATATATTTATTATTGACAAAAGACACCCATGTAATATTAATTCCGTCTACTTTAGAGAAGGAAATGCATCAAATTATAGTCAACACAGAAGAAGGAACTGTCCTAACATGCAATATAAATTTTAATGTGGTAAACTATTTAAAGTAGGATATACTTTCTAAGCATTCCTTAATATTCTCATAATCTATTTGGCAATCGATTATTATGGCAGTCAACAGGCCAACACATGCTGCTAAAATAAATATCTAATTATCATTTTATCATTCCAACTGGCTCGTATCAACTATACTGAGCTAGGGCAGTACTGTAAAGAAAGTGCTAGAAATCTCATTGGTTTTCACATTGCAAACAAAAAACATTACTGAAGAAAATTAAGTTCAGCAATCCTATTTATTCCTTACCTGGGGGAGGGGGAATGAAGTTAAAATAAAAGTATCATAAAATATACAAGTGTTAGAGGCACGTTGTCCCATAACTAGAGAAACTCTGAATTTCAAGTATGAGGCCAAAAATATAGCAGGATATTGAAAAACCAATGATTCTGAGTATTTCAATAAATATATGAGCTCATACAGTTCAAGACTACATAAATCACCTAATAAATCTTCTATCTTTAAGGTCTTCCCACACCAACTCATTCCTAAGCAGCTTTATCTTCATTGTGTCTTATTAGGGAAGTACTGATTCACAGCTCTCAATGATTTTCAATTTCTAAAGTTAGCATCAAGTTTGACTTGAGATCCTCTGGTACTTTGAATACATGCTGCCAAGTGGGATTTACTGTAACAATCACTTTTAGCCAAGCAACAACAGTTTCATAAACAGTTTCACACTACAGAGTAAGAAAGTTCAAGACCAGGGAGCATTTAAAAGAATTTAAAGTAATTTAACATCTCACTACAGAAAGATGGGGGAGGCAGATGTGAGGTAGGGGAATTATCTACATACACACAGACATATATAATTATGTGTATGTACACATACCTCACTGGTTTAAGAACAAACCTGGATTACAACACACTAATTAACTTGGTTACCCGTACCAGAAGTGACCTGATTAAGTCAGAGTTCTAATCTTTTGGTGGGGGTGGGGAAGGCCTGTTAAAAAAAAAAAAAAAGACTGAGAGAAACTGCTTTACTAAGGACAAAGGCCATCAATGCTCAGTTTTAGCCTGAAGTAGGAGTACACCATTCCTGAGATTCTTCCATACTAATTAACAAACTCACATGTTTTGAGTTTTAATCCAGAGTAAAGTTGTGAGAAGCAGAATTGGCAGGGCTGACTCATTAAAAAAGTCTACAAATAAAATAATAAGGCCAGAAATGAAACTCCATGAAAATCTAAAGTATAACATTTTAAAACTATTAAACCCACTCATAAATTAATTTACAGCTCTTATGCTATCTATATATACTTAGGAAAAATTGAGAGTAACTAGCACTGTTATTTCAACAAGCCAAGCAGTAAGGAGTTACAGCAGTAGGCTCCCTTCCTATGAAAGAAAATATAACCCAAATTCAGTGTCATATCAAAACAACCTTAATAAAGAAAGAACAATAGTGTTTCTGTAACATTCAATCACAGTATAATGTAAATGGAATTCCCAAAGCACAGTAATTCTGCAAGGACTGGAGCTATACTCATCAACTGTTCAGATTTCAATAACAAGTTCATGCTGAGAGAAGACATTTTTACTTCATCTGAATTTATTAGGAATAAATCTCAAAACAGCAGCAAGCAATTATGGCAATAATGAGAGAAAACAAACCACACACAGGGGCCAATTTTTAGCTTACCTGTGCTTGTTCCGTGGAACTACTACTGAGTTCATCTCCAGACTCGGAATCTTGGTGAATTTTTTCTGAGCCTTCTCCTGCTGAATCACAAGATTGTTCATGCAAAAAGCTGGTCTTCTCTATTTCCAAGAACTCTGGGCATGGGAAATGACCCATGGAGATGGTTCTAAACTGATTGGAAACCTTGGGAGATTGCAACTCATTGTTAAGTTTTCCATTGTTTTGAGTAAGGTCCAGACTCAAACCAAGAGTTTGACCAGGGGTATTGTTCGGTCCCAGATTCTGATTGGCATCTCGAACCAAGCAAGACACTTGAACTGGAGATTTTCCAAAACTAGAAAGTTCTGGTGACTTATTCACATTTTCTGTCGATCTCTGTAATCCATGTGTCAACTTCAAAGTGTTATTTGGCAGCATGCTTGCCTGCTTAACGGGTGGCATCAGTGCTTTTCGGGGTATTTCCTTCACATACTGTGCTGGCACGTAAAAGGGTTTGGAATTTTCATCTCTTTTGACCTGCCACCAATCATCATTAGTCTTTTTCACTAAGATGTATTTCTCCCCTTGCTTAATCACAATTTTCTTGTCCTTGGCCTCATACTCATAGTCGTACTCCACTTGAATGTACAATTGTCCTGGAAGGATCTTTCCACCCTTATCAGCCATTTCTATTTGAAAAGAGTTCACCTTTTTAGGCAAAAAGTAAGCAACATTCTGTTCCAGTATTATTTTCCCGTTAATAATCAGAGCTGTAAGACAAAAAGAGTATATGCAATAAAGTGATTGTTTAAGAGAACTACAGAGGAAAATAATTTCAAAAATAATCCTGCCTATGTCAACCTTAGAGTAATTAATTGATGGAGAAGTGCAGTATTTTCAGATATCTCTCCTGGTGACAAAATAGCAAAATCAGTAGAACAACAGCCACTGATTTAACTCTCCTACTCACACAAGTCTCCTGCTATCAAATGGCTCATTAAGCCTGTTATTTCTTTTACTAAATAAGGTTGATTGATCATCAGGGGTTTGGTGGTAGGATTGGTCTGAGTCAATCTCTTGCTTACACACAGGCTTAATTTCTTCATGAAACTGTCTTACTACACTGGTTTTAATCGAAATAGTCAAAAGAAGACTATTATTCCCTTATTTTATTCCTCTTTCAGTTCAGGAGTCCCTTCAGAGTGCTCAGCATTCCTTACAGAATCCCTTAAATCTTCCTGCAATGCTACTCCCCTGTCACCAGGTTCAGAATGTACTGGCAATCCCTGACCCACACATGTTGCAGGCCCCAGAGAGCCTGCTCAGCTTCTCACTGGAGCAGGACATGTCCAGGGGGCTGCATGACCCACGCTGCCTAAGGCTGCAGGTCATGTTGCCTTTTAAACAAGTGGTATAACCACTTTTTTTTTATTCATTTATCTAAATTGCTACTATAACTGCAACATCCAGAATCATGGTAGTATGAGATAAAAGTATTCAACATTTCCCAGATACTTTGGCTTCATTGGTTTAAATTCTGCATATTAAGCTTGCTCTTAAGAGAGCTTTTCATGGTATTTAACTCACAGAAAACCTGATCTAACTAAATGTTTAAGGGTTAAAACTTGAAATGCAAACAAAAAGCTTGACAGCAGTAAAAAAGGACTACAAAGGCCTGTTAAAATGGATAATACATTAAAGGATAATAATACATGAAAATTTTTTAAAGTACTTTCAGCAGCTTATATTCCAGACAACTGCACCCACACCCATGAATTACAAGTTCTCTCTATTTAATCATGTAGCATCAATGTCAGAATTCATAAGTGGATAAGCATCAGTCTTGCCAACCTACACTGAACACAACATAGTAAATTAACACGGAAGATATGATTTTTAATCTTGAAAAACAAAGCATGAATATAAATGGGAAGACCTCCAGCATCCACACAGAACATAGGAAAATTCAAGTAAAATGCTGCCCCATTTAATCTTTTCATTTTTAAATCCATGTTTCATGAATAAAAAAAGTTACATATTAACTTGCAGCTCTGCAAATTAAGACTTCATGATGAGATTTGTAGCATTTACCCTGCCACAGAGGGGAACTAATGTAATTCCATGCAGGCACACACATGCAGAGTGAACTCAGTTTCTAAACAATACTAAGGACAGAAGTAACAAAAAAGAACTTCTGTGGAGAACTAAAGCAGAAACCACTGAGAGTTCTTCAATTTTCTTTTGTCATTTCTGTTAATTTATCTGAGCCTTGAAAAAAATATATTTGCCACATAACTTAAGAGAAAAAGTAGAAGCTAAAGTATGATGCCAAGACAGAAGTGCCCATCTTTGATCTGCATCTTTTCTCTTTCTCGCATCCATCATTTTTTACTTCCTGGAAGCATTTCCTACAGGTAACTAGAAAGCCACCATCATTTACAAGACTCTAAATGGAATCACAAAGTCAGATTTACAATTTTATCGAGGACTTGGCAGAAGGAATAATGGTACCACATTCAACAAAGATGACAATAGGAACACAAAGCAGTAGAAAAGAATGCCAGGATTCTGGTGTTTACTCTCTACCATAAAATGGCACGTTGACACTCACATTATTATAGTCTATTTGCAGCCTCGGTACAAAACAACTTGCTTACCTGCTGCTCTACATAAATAGGTGTTTTTTAAGTGCAGCTCTGCAGTTGTTTAGCAACAGTAGCAGAAGGTAAACATGAACAAATTGCTCCCATTCCCACTCCGTTCCTAGTTTTGGAAGCTCTGCCATGAAAGTGTTATTTTTTTTCTTGTTACTAAACCCGACTTCTTGCAACACTTCTTCAAAGTTGTTACCAACCCCTTTCATGGCTTTCAGGTCATATACCAGCAAAATGCAAGTCTTACCAAGTTGCAGTCTACCTCAAAGCTCTGCTACCTCAAAAGTTGAAACAGAGAAACAGTGAATGGGTCGTTGTCCTGCCTCCCACATATAAACCAAAAACAGAACATAAGCCTCTGATTTCCCACAGGGCTAACAAGTATTTAAAAGCTTGGATTTTTCATTCCTCTTTTGCCAGTTCCATATGACTATTTATTGAGAATGCATGCTTAAAATTTTTTCAAGACAGATTCAACAAATTGCATTTTATGTTTTTTATTTCTTAAAATTTTGTTTTTTTAAAAAAAAAGTCAAATAAAATAGAGCTACTACACAAATAGCTCTATCCACTTCTGAAGTCAGTTTTGCAGTCTCATCCCTTTCCAAAACAACAACAAAAAAAGAAACAACAAAAATAAGCAGCACAAATTTTGTCCTTTCATCCAAGCTGCAAAATTATCAAGTCAATAGCAAACATTTGGTAATGTTGAAAACATGATCAAAAAGAGACAGGCTGTGTTCTGTGTTTGGCCAGAACACTAAAGCAGTTTTACAAAGAGATCACATCATCAGGATCAAGCAGGGCTCTAATTCTCCTCCACGACACAGAGAAGCAAGAGATACCTATCGTATAGGTGGAAAATTAACCCTGTAGATCTGAAAACAACTACCATGGCCTTGATTTCATTAAAAAGCATTAATTCTTATTTTGCTTGAAATTTTTTAATGCAGCTGTTGTGTCACACGTACTCTATGTGCAGTGCAGAGGACGGCTAATTGTACTGTCCTTTCACGAATCTGCCTCAGACAATACAGATTGAAGAGCCGTGGAAGCCTTGGCCAGACCTCCCCTGTGAGGGTCTCACAATGACGCAGGTGTGAAAGCACAATATTGACATTTGGAGTACCGACTTCATTGCATTCCTAATCAACAACTGAACCAATATGGCTGGTCAGACCTTGTAACCTCACTGCACTTTTTTTCCTTTACAATTACCTGTAACACTGATGGCACACAATTTAGTAAAGAAGGTTGAAGAACCCTAATTAGAGGATGATAAGTATGAAAAATCATTTACTGTAAGCTTGAATACCTCAAATAAATAATATCTTAAATACAGTCTCAGTATCTGATTAAGAGGTTAATAACAACAAATCATCTCACTAGCCATGAAGACTTAAGAAAACTTATTCATGAACACCAATAAACAGACTCAGGCCTCACTTTTCTTCTAGTGAGTAAAAACCCAATCGCTGCAGGGTAGCTAAGGTGGGCCACATCCCCACGTGGAAACACAAACAATGTCTTTCATGAAGCACTCACGCTGTCCCGCGGGAGAGGACACGGGTGATGACACACACAGCACCGGTGCAGCAGCCTGGCCACGCTCGGGAAAGCGACAGGCGAGCAGGTCTTTCACCCGAGGCAGACTGCCGATGGAACTGTTCCCACCTCTTACTCAGCTAAGGCTGAGTAAGGCTGGCAACCCTCAGTGTTCGAGAGGTCAGCTCCTCCCTCCCCCCCAGCACTCCGCCCGCGGGCGCCGCCGCGCCCCTGCCCTGGGCGGCACAGCCCCACGGGCTCCTCCGGGGCCAGGGCGGCACAGCCCGATCAGCTCCGCTCCTCCCGCGATGGTACAGCCCGCTCCGCACTCAGGGCCTGGGGGCAGCTCTCCCCACAGGCGGGTGCACGCGTAGCACCAGGGGTTCTGCATACAAACATTCGCCTCTAGCCAGATTTTATGTGCGTCCCCACAAAACGACACCATGTTTATCTAGACCTGATGTGACAGCTTCAGCCACCCTCAGACAGGCAGGGTTCAGACAGCTTAGGGCTGCTCTGAGGTGAGCCTTCTCCTAGCCTTTCCAAACCCTGCAGCAGCACCCTCACCTCCCTACAGCATCCAGTCTTAACTGCAGAATGATGCTCACCTTGAAACACAAGAGTCTGTTTCCTTCAAGATCATTTACATAAGACACAGACTCATAAGTATGATACATATACAGTAGGCTCCTATATTGTATTAGATATGACCATTCCTAACGTCAGCATTATCCTAGAACTCAAGGTTCCCCACCACCCCCCAAAAAAAACAGAATTTATGCAATAGGTATTTCATACCTCTTCTCTCTTGAGATTATCAGGCACAGAGTATTTTCTTCTGATCTTCCAGAACCAGGTAACCAACTTGAGAAATACTAAAAATACTTTCTGATATTTCTTTTATTTTCCTCTAGGGGAAAAAAAAAAACTCACTGTGGCTATTGTTACTTACTTTATAACACAAGCAGATGATAAGTTGTTAAAAACACCACTATTAACTTATTGCCTTAAGTTTCTTTGTGTGACCTTGTTCACAGTGTCCTATAAAGCAGCAGCAGTTGACTTGTGTAATCTTTTTCCATTTTCAGCATCAAACTTCACCCACTGATGAAATGAACCCTTCCGCAGTGCTGATACAGAAATAAACTCAATTACAGAGGCTAAATTAAGATAAATTCTTAACAGTTCAGGCCAGATGAGATACCCTGGCTACAGCTCAATAGATTCCATGGTTCTCCTTCTCCCTGGGCAGTTTTCCTAAGGGTTCAGGCTGTACTCTTCACAGCCACTGCCTGGGAGACTGGTCCTACAATAACCTTGTCAGAATCCAACCCTATTCATACCTTTCTTCCCAAGGGGCACCACTCCTTGTCGAGCACACCTGACTCCTCAGCCAGAATTTCATGCAGACCAGCCTTCACCGGTGCCTGTAAGAACCACCATTTGCAAAGTGTTCATCTAGAGCATGCAAAAGTTGTATAAAAATAGATGCAAACATGCAAATGAAAATACAATATATAACCAAAACACACACAAGTTGCAAGCTTTATGAAAACAGGCTTAGCCCTTCACTGTTTTCTCCAAGATTACTAACATCCTAAGAAATCAAGCAGTGCCTGGGAGTGAACTACCTTCCGGGAGCTCACACGTCCCTAAACACTAACAGCATAATAAGCAACCATTTATTAATTGCCCGTGACTCAGAGTATTGAACAAGTGATGCATTTCAAACAACTGTCAGCACAACTTTCCAGCCTTGCTGGAGCACCTCGCATCTCCGCGAGCTCCCTCCCGGCCCCGCTCGCTCCTCGGTGCGGGCTTTTGTTAAGTTGTTGACTCCGAGGGCCGGCCATAAATAGCGCGGCATACCCGCACCGACCCGCCCGCGGTGCCGCGCTCAAGTTCACACAAGGGCGCCAAACCCCCCCAGCCCGGCGGGGGCGCCCGGGAAGGGCCGCGGGGCCGCCGCTGCCTCCCTTTGTCTCCCGCAGGTGAGCGAGCGCCGCCCGCACACGGCGGCTCGGGCGGCCCTGCCCGGCCGCTCCCGGGCACGG
>VYXB01004472.1:1607347-1668929 GCA_013397135.1 Pachyramphus minor | reverse complement strand
GGCGGGGGCGGGGCCCCGGACCCCGAAATTGGGGATCGCTCCGGGCGGTCCGTCCGTCCCCCTGTCCGTATTACTGTACCCTCCTTAACCGACCCAGTGCGGCCGCTGCAGTGATACCATCATCTTCTAATTCATGTGCTGGTGCGAAACATCTCGGCCTTTCTGTCCCCAGTGAGAACAGCAGACGGAAAACAAAAACTGCACCCCTTCCTCGCTGCAAGCAAGGGTCAGACTGTGTGTTTAATAGTTGATAACTGAAGAAATCACATTTTTTGAATAGGCTGCCCCAAAATAAATAATTAGTCCGTTACTACTTACTTGATGTCTCTTACTGTATTAGTTAAAGGTATTCACACATTGTTTGGGAATATTTAGGTGACCTTCACAGCATTTTGAAATTGTGAGTAATCTTATCTTTCTCATTTAAAAAATGGTGTCCGGCTCTCTTGGTTGCAAAGATAACCTTGAAAGCATGAACTGACTGTAACTGATACTGCAGTATCTGAACGAATCTGCAAACATCCTGAAACAATGGCATGGAGACATGTGAACTGTCTGCACTCCATTAATCTAATGAAGTCTAATGCTGACCTAACTTTTTCTTTGGTTATTTTAACACACGGAAGAAGGAAGGAGACAGTAAAATCATCAGAAGGTAGAAAGAACAGGTTTGCTGAAGGAAGGAAAGGCAATTGGCAAGAGATCGGAGGAGTTCCAGCAAGAGACAGAGAGAAACAGACTCTTATTGAGGAAAAAATAAAAATAGTATCAATAGGTGTAATTGAACATGTGGGCATATTTTCATATTAAATTCTAATTCAATTTGCAGTGTCGATATTTTCTTGATGTCTCATATCAGGTGTTATATGACAAACATGCAAGACAAGTAGTAAACGCTGCACATATCTTATAGTTTTGCTTCTGTGTATCTTAGCATGAATACTTGTGAGAATGTCTCCTTGACACACCAAGGATCATTTGACTCTGGGCTGCCTGTTCACAAAACATCATTATTAAAATTCTGTTGATGTTGTGAGGCTGACACCAATGTCACACCTACTCCTTCAGCAGTTATTCACAATCTGGAAGAACAAACTGGAGACCAGCATTTCTATTGTAAGGGAAATAACATCTTGTATATAGATGTTTACTTATCATTAAAAAGCAAAAAGAACACGTACAAGGAAAATAATTTTATATTCATACTTACACTTTTGTAAATTACATATACGTGTAAAAGATATGTAGTAATTCAGGGTAGGGTGTTTGGCTGGATGTTTTTGTCTAGTAGGATTCTATCTGTAAGTCCAGTTTTGTGGGAAGAAATAATATACTTTAGACACTTGGGTATTTCTGAGCAAGCTGACTGCATTTTACCTACTGACATGCCTGAGGTATATATAAAAGCATCTCAAAAATCAGCTGTAGTAACCACATTGTAATTATCCTTCCTTACTGCCAAGGCTTTACTAGAGTGCTGCAGGATATGGCATTAGTGATTCAGTGTGAGGCACTCTTCCCTCTTAGTCAGTGTTGAACCAATGGTCCCACATAATATCAACATGCATAATAGAGCCGAAGGTGCCAGAAGATATGTAATTTTGAGTCCCTGCCCAAGTGCAGTCATGGAAGATTCCACATTACAAATAATCTGTCCAGCGCAGGTTCCAATTTTAGTATCTGTTATGTTTTCTCCCTATGAAGGATTTCTCCGTCATTTCACTGGAGCAGAAGCAGCTGGAATTCACAGCCTTTACTCAACTGTGACTTTTTTCTCTTGGAGTTGCAGGAAGGTTGTCGTACTGACACCTCAATGGGACTATGTGTATCTGTTAGTTGGAAACATCCAGTACATGTACTGACCTCACAAATCTCAGATTGAAAGCATTGGCACCTATAGTTGCTTTATGTAGCATATTTGCAAGCTATGCTAGAAACTACAGGATTTCATGTATCTGTAGTGTTTTGACTGTTCTGTATAATAACTTCCACACAATGACCTCAATCTCTGCATTTATACACTGATTCCTTATGAGAAGTCAGAGTTTGAACTGTGTCTGTCTGTTCTGTTAGACCAGACTTTCAAAACCTTTGTTCAAATTTAATTATGTTTGCCAAAAGGGAGTTGTCTTAAAGGCAGGTAAGGTCCCACGTGTTCTGTTAAAGCAGTCAGCCATACTAAGGTGAAGAAGCCACATAAGAAAGTGACACTGTAAATGCTTCAGTTGTGGAGGAAAAGTTGATACTTACAATCCCTCATAAAACCCAAATCCATAGAAAACAATCTTCATAGTTCTGAAAATCCAGTCTTTGAAACATTCATTTCTGATGTTTGAAATAGACACAGAAATGTTGTTTTCTTTCCTTAGATTCAAAGTTCTGAAGTACCAGGGTTATATAGTTAAAACTATGAGTTATTAATTTTGAAGGCCAAATTCCGACTTTACTTTTTTACTGTTATTTTTCTTCTGATTCTATTTCAAATCTCTGTCAGTTCAGCTGTCCATTATTTTATGCCTCACTCACAGTAATTCTAGATGTGTGTCATGTTTTAATTAATTTGAAATGCATATCTGAGAGTGGCTGTTGCCATCCTATTACTCATAGTGCCAGGACTGATGTTAGGTAACCAGCAGAAATGTGCTGCTTAAAACGTGATCAGTGTTAAACCGGGGTTGTTTATTCATTGTTTGCCACCCCTCCTCACCAAACAGACTAATCTCATTATGAACTGTGTTGATTCTTTCTTTCGGAAGTGACCGAGAAGGCAAATACAAAAAGCTTTGTCACATCTAACAGGCAGATACTGCAAATATCCACCTTGTTTATTTCACTCTTTCCTTGGGTTTTCACTCCTTTTTAGAGACTTTTTCTCTGTTTGGTCCTATGATCTCAGCAGTGATATGCACTAGAGAAGCCATTCTGAATTTAGACAAATGCACTTAATTCAGCAAACAGTTCTAATAAAAATAGAAAATATTTTTATTTTACTTCTAATACTATTTAAAAATTATTTTATTAAATGGCTCAATTTGCCTGATATAAAGCACATTACCTGTGGCATCTCCTGTCTTCCCTGCTCCTACTCTCAAGTTTTTTTACATCTTCCAGCCTCTCACCTCTATCTAAAAATATTTTTACCACCTACACATAGACAGACAATCAATCCCTCCTTTCTGTTCTTTCTGAGTAACTACAAAAGCACTTTTTCACAAAGTGCAGATGCTGTGGGCTTTTTGCATGAACTTGTTAATTTACTCCACATCTCCTGACTCAACTAACAGATGAGCCATTTTTATTTATATAACTGTACATTATATGGAAAATCAATTGAAAAGGGAACAACTAAAGTAAAAAATATAGAAAAAGGAACTCAGATTCCTCTGAAGTTCAGTGAAGAACTTCTTTCACCATGACACTACAAAGGAATGTTCCCTGCCTTAAGGAGGAACTTTTATCCACAGTTCAGAGAAGATTACTTGTTTTACTGTGAAAAATCAGTGAGGAATTTGTAAAATTTTTCCATTTTGCCTGCAGATTATTTCTGCAAATCGTATTAGCCAGAGTGGACAGTGGCCAACACATGTTCTTTACTTTACTCTGTTTATTAGCCACATGGCCATTATGGTGTTCAGCATTTACATCTCTCTCACATCATCCAATGGAAGCTGTGACAAAAATTCAAGCATGCTTATTGTTTGTATTAGCAGTCTCAGTTTGCAAGTAAAGAACAGTTTTTTACAACTATCTGATTGTCAGCATTACTAAAGAACAGAGCGAGGTTTGTTTTGGTCAAACTTATCCTTTAATTCTGCTCTTGCCAAGACCTGGCCCACCACTTACCTGTTAAGTTAAACTGTTTATCTCTTCTCAAGCATAGTGTTCCAAACCATATCACTTCTACACTGAGCATGAAAATATATCTCTGAGTCACAGCACAGAATTAAAAGTGCAGAAAAGTACTGAATAATTTCCTGACAGAATAGCTAAAGCTGACAGTGGGTGAAGGGGGATATTTTTTTTTGTGATACCTTGACTTAAGACCTTTGCCTAAGCTAAATCTTAGTCAGCTCTGCACAGCCAGTTGTGTCTTGATCTCACCATGTTTTGAGCTACCAGGCAAAACATAGAAAAGACTCATATTATCCTTTAAATAAAGTCATCTCTTTCCTAGCATAAACATATAATGAAAAATGCTGATATTCAAAAAAGCACAATGTAAACGTCCATTTATACCTCGGAGGATTAAGGAGAGACCTGCATCAGTGTCTTTAATTTCTAAGTCCATTATTTTTTGTCCAGTGGAAAGGAAACATGTTTATGAGCCACAGATAAGAAGAATAAAGGTGTTACACGGCTGTGCAAAAAAGAGTTACACAAAACCTTGTGTGTTACATTTTTTTTTCCATTTTTAGTTTCATTTTATTATACTGCACCAAATTCAGGCTTAAGAAAGATGCACAAGGGAGTTTCTGGTTCCCCAAATCACACAAGTTCTGAATCTGCTCCAGTGCAAGGGCCCAGAGTGACTTGGCAAACAACCCACTTGCTGATGGGTGCTCTGAAACTGGAAGCTCCAACTCGTGTATCAAGTTTCCAGACCCATGCAACCCCAGAGGCTTCTCAAGGTCCAGTGAATTTCCCAGTGGGCAGTTAAAGTGAAGTTGTGTGAGGTTGTCTGATTAATACTGAATATTTTTTATGAGGAACAGCAGAAATTGATAGACTAGGTGGAGTTCACCTCAGCTTAACAGGCATAGCCAAGAGTCAGGGGAGAGGTTCATCCTGCCCAAAGTTTTTTGAGTGTCTATTAGTGTGTATCAACATCAAAGATAGGTGCCTAAGCTCCCTTCAGACTCAGTGGAGTTCTGTTTGTTACAATAAAAGGAGTCTCAAGAGTAATTCATCTCATTTTAAAGTAGGCTCCCATTTGTGATCAGAGCAATTGCACTCTAGAGTCTATTCAGGTAGTTAAACAGTGGAAATCACTATCACTGGAATTGGTGAATGCCAAAAGTTTTCACATTCAAAAAGAATTAGACAAATTCATGGGAAAAAAATTAGTGACTTAGATTTTAATTTTCAGCTGCCTGAAATTAATTTAATCCTACCTATCACCAGAAAAATAGACACTCATGTTATATTTCAGTTTCTCTCTGAAACCTTTTGTTATATAGGCATGATATTTCCTCTTAAAAGGTATTAGTTCATCACCATGGGATTGGTCTTGAAGAAAACTGAGCCAGAGAACAATTCTGGTGGAAGAAGTTTCACTTTAGGGATCCCACTGATTCAGAAAAATATTTCATCTGGTAACTGTGATAATCAACTCCGTAAACATTCTCTCAGATGCCAGTCTAAGGCTATGGCCGTACTGGTAAACAAACTGGGCCACCTACCATGTTAAATTGTTATCATGCTCCCTGACATGTTTTTGGCACATGGTTTTGGCCAAACAAAATAAACCCATGTTCAAGCAGTTTGAGAATTAGCACGTCCCAGAGACTGTTCCCATTAGGCTTTTTAGATGCATCCACTCTTTTTTTGAGGATGGAAAAGTGTAGATGATAGATGCTGCCAGTTCACTATGGCCAGAGGACAGTCTTAGCCAGTTCTGTTTACTAGTGCAGGCACAGCTTTACTCTCTAGGGTGACTCGGTAACCTGCTACTGCATAAAGTACTGAATGTGCGCGGTGCCTCTCCTATTTGAGCTGTGAAAAGACGTGAGTTGAAAATTAGGAGGTGCCTTCTACCTGTAAGAGAAATAAGAACTGGACTAGCCAGTGATAGCAATGGTAAAAAATACTTTTTTTTCATTCAGCATGGAAGAGACCTTTTTTTAAAACTTGTTATCATCAGTAGAGTGTAGATTTTGAATGGCTTCAGAGAGAATATTAGAATCAGAAAAAATCTTAACTCATTTCAAGATTATGTTAGATACATTTAGACAAAATACGTGATTTGGTTGCAATGTCCAAGCAAGAAGGATGTGAAGGTCCCTGAATTCTCTAAGGCTGTTCCTAAAACAATGAGTTAAACAGGCCTGAACATCTCTCAGACAGGGAGGCCAACCAGCCCAGTCATAGAGCTCTTACTCTTCAAAATCAGGTGTTCACATCTAAACTACTTATTGGGAAAGGTCCCGTTGCAGGACATGTGTAGGAAACAGCAAGCTGGTCTCTGACCAAAGCCATGGGAGGACTTCACAGTATAGATGATTCACAGTATAGATGATCAAGTTCCAGTGCCTGTCACCATGTTTAATTGACTAGTACAGATGCCACCTTTTATTCCTCCTTCTCCAGTTCCTCTGTTCCATTGTAGCCCCTGCACCAACTCTTCTTTATTTAATTCTGCTTCATAAAACAAAAAAAACCAATCCTCCTATGCCAATAGCTACTGCAGAAAGTCAGGTAGAAGGTCATGACATTTCCATGGCAAGCTGTATTTCTATCTTTCATTTTTTGCTTCTGCCAAAAAAAGGTTATTTCAAGTTCCTGAGTGGGCTGGTATGAAGGAAACTATGTGCTGGCTCAGAGTTCTTAATAATTTCAGTATATCGTAGCCATTCCCAAGGAGTCCCTGGAGTTCAGAGCCCAAACCCTTTCCAATCCTGTCACTCCTTCAAATAGCAATATCTTCAGGAATCCAAGTCCGCATTTTGCCTTATGTTTGCTTTCCTGCAAGGTTCTCTACTGGTTTTCCTTGATCTTTCTCTTTGGCTGATTGTTTTCCATTGAAAACTGAAAAGGAACCTTCATTAAGTATTTCATTGCTTGAAGGATGGAGTAGCAATAATGCCATAGGTGACACAGTCAATGCTGCTGTTAGTTCTGCTGTCTCACCTGCTTCTAGCCAGAAATGAGTCATTCCAGTTTTTCACTAGAGAGGAAACCACAGGAGAAAGTAATAAAAAGGGATTGGCTGAGCTGTTGTTATTTCATGTGGTTTTTAAATAGTAAAATAGAAGTTTCATTAGTAAGAATGGAATTTTTTTGTATTTTGGCTGGACCAGCATAGGTTTACACCCCAAACTGATGTGAAGGATCCCCTGGAGCATTTCAGGTATATGATAGGTTGACTTTACAGTTGGTCTGAGGTAAAGAAAGGGAGAAATCAAAGACTATGTTAGCTGTGACGTTGCTTTGCACCTCTTTACCTTAGTTGTTTTCTACTGCCCTTTCCTCCATTCTCAGCCATTCACTGAGCTGGCACTCCCTAAAGTGTTCATGGAAACGTCTTACCCTTATCACAGTCATCAAGTCAATCCCCAAACTCTTTTTATTTTCACCAAAATCCTCGATTCATGTAATCACAGACTTCATTTGAAAGGTCAGGTTTCAATTTAATAAATGCTAAACCTTTTGGAGGTTTATACCTCTTTTGAAGCCCATAAAAGAAAAACCTGTGCACTCTATGGGCATTTTAGCCAGTTGTAATTAGCTCAGTCCCCAGTTAGAAAGTCTAGAAGCCTTGTGCATACTAGGTCATGACTTTACCAGTATATAATATATTTGCTCCATCCGCTGTTTTACATAACTGAGGTCATGATCTCTTCCTGCAGAGTGGGAAGAAATATGGTTCAGCACCTGTCTGCCCCAGTGACAGAGTGATGCTGTGTAGGATGTTGGTTTCGGTCAGGATGAAACTATGTCCTGGAAGGGAGGGGCCCCCAGAGCAGTTGCAAACAGCTGAGCCAAGATAAAAACTGTTAACACCAAGGCAGATTCCCAAGGAAGTAGTGGCAGAGCTGTAAGTATCTATTAAACTACTGATAAAAGAGTCCCTAGAAGGTGCTTCCAATTATGAAATAATAGCTCCTACCTTAGGGATGAATAAACTCCAAAGCCAAATGAGAGATATTCACTGGCTCAGAGTTTTGTTAGCATTATGTTTGCAATTAATGAAAAGGGAGGGAGAGTTCTCAGGTTTCCTGCCGAGACAAAAAAAGCAAGGGCGGGGGGGAGAGGCAAAATTAAAAACAGGCCCGAACTTGGGTCAAAACAAATTTAAATATGATAGTTTTTATAGCAAAACAAAGCCCCTGTAGTTTAGTTCCTATTAAGCAGAAAGTGGATTTAAAATCATGTTTATAATCTCCTCCAGATTAGCATCCTAACCATAAAAGTCACTCAAAATGGGCCACCCTCCATCCCTCTGACTACCAGTTTTGGTGTGTGGAAAATATATAAGCAGTCATTTCAACGAAGAGTGTGAATGCCTCTCAGCCTGGAGCACTCCTTGAGGATGGAAGATATCTGAAGATCAGTCCCTCTGCAGTGAAGATTTAATTATTAATGCTAAGTGGAACAGCAGCAACAGGATTGCAGGCACCCCAGAATACTTAATGGTGTGGTGATCATTGGTGAAGGACTGAGAAAGCAGCAGTAGAGGGGGCTTCAATCCCCTCAAGTAGATACCGAACCTGCATTTTTCATGCCAAGTGTGAATGTTCAAAGAGAGGCACCCCCCTCTCCCCAGCTCTGTGATGGGAATGCAGTGACATCGCTTTTCCTTTGCTCTCCCTGGGCAGCATCGTTCAAATGAATTCAGATCAAATCTGAATTTTCTTGAATGAATGAGGCCATATTTCTTGTGATTTTACTATTGAATGGGAAATATATGATCCATTTCCATTCCTGTTTAATGGAAATTGTTTTGTGCTATAATAACTTCAAGTTATCCTTAAAAGAACCACAGTATCTAGAGGCATCTTGGCTCTTTGTCAGAAAATAAAGGGCAAGACAGTTGCTTCTGAGCAGGTCTCTCAAAGTGCAGTTTTCTGTGCCAGTCCATCCAGCACTAAATGATGTGCTGGTGCTCACCTCCCTGCATCATCTTAACAGAATAGTAACATAAACACAGAGCTGGTAATCTGGACCACATACTCCATGCATGCCACAAATTGAGTGTCTTGTTAGGTGCTGGCTGCACAGTAATTCAACAATAAGCGTGAAACAGGTTGTTATGGAAGCTGAGAAAGTGTCATGCCAGCAGAAGTTAAAACAAGTCCGCTGATACAGTAGTGGGGAAATAATACTAATATTTAACAGTTACAGGTCTTCAACTATTGCTCTTTTAATCACATACCCACCCGAAACAATTGCCTTCCTCAGCCCTTTGCATTTGCTTCTTGAAAGAGGGCAAGGGAGACATAAAATTTGAAGAGTTGTCTTCTCTTGTAAGAGTAGTTCTGTATTTTTCTGCATGTTTTACAAGTGGGCATTACCCATCCATCCCATTTTATTATGCCTTTTTTTTTTTTTTTAAGACATTGAAAACATTCATCTTTGGAAGAGACCAGTACAGGGAAACCCTTTAAGAAAAAAATATGTCGTCAGTGGAAGGACAAATCAGATTAAAAGTTTCTTAGTGCACTTTTTCATTAAAAGAAAAGAAAAAAGGAGGGAACATTAAATGATACTGAAATGTTACAAAGCAGAAATTGAGAAAAGTTTTCACACAAACTAGAACATGCAACTTATTGCCAAAGTCTTTCACCGAGGCCAGGAGTGCAAGATGAGAAAACAAAAGGCACTTTACGCAGGTAGCTTTGGAACAGTGGCAGTCACAACGGCTCAGGTTTTACAGCAGAGACAAGCCTTTTGTTCCTCCCCACAGTGAATAGGAAACCAGGGCATGTTGTCTCATTTGCTATTTCTCCAGAAGAGCTTGAATTTTTTTATCTTTCAGAGACAGGATACTGGCACAAACAGAACCCTGAGCTGAGACTATGAGCTTATATTTATGTGACTTTCTGTAACAAAAATAAGAATTTTGAGGTGTTTAATCTTGACAAATGCAGGCTGTAAGTTGTCACATAAAATCATCACTTTCAGACACCAACATGCTCAATTTCCTAGGAAACATCCTTTATAGACTCTAAGTTAGTCAACCTGTGTTGTTCTCTCCTGTTCCCTTGTTTATTTTGCAGAAACGCAAGAAAGTTACACAGGTGTGACAAAAGCGAACCTCACATGAATTCTATGGCATGCAAAGTGAGCAGGATGATTAACCATGAATCACAAGGTAGAAATTCCTCCAGGGTATTTTCAGGAGCTGTGATATAGCCATTGACAAGATGCTATCAGAATTTTGCCCCAGTCTTTTTAAAGGTGCATACACTACGCTCACCAATTTGTGCCTACAGTACTACAGGCTACAGTCATTTTTAGGTCATGCTTCAGTCACACCTTGGTATCCCGTGTGTGGCCAGCCACATCACCTGACAGATGGCAGGATGGTAGCTGGGTCACTTTTGAGCCCTTAGGCCAAAGCAGGTGAATAAAAACACATTTCTACGGCTGAAAAACTTGAAAAAGAAACAAAGGGAATGTGCAACCCATCTCTCCTCTTTATTTAAAATCCCCCCCCAGCAATTATAGATGAATTATGCACTCTTCCCCTCTCCTGTGTATGCACTTTCTTGCTGGCTAGATCTTAGTAATCTATTTTTCATTGGCTTGCTCTCTCTTCCCTCTCTTCCATGCTTTTCCCCTCTCCCCACACCGCAGGGATTTGGCAGGGCTGCTGGGGGGGCTCCTGCCCTGGCTCTGTGCAGGCCCCCACTCCTCCCACTAACCCATTATGGGTTATTGCCATCTGCTGGAAAACCAGGGGGGACTGCCAGGGAAACTCATCCCAGTTCCAGGAAGTAAGGTCAGGCCCCTTAAATTCCGTGGATGATGTTGTGCTCACCACAGTGCGAGTGGCATCTTTGGGAGTGTTTGGGGGAAAAAGCCACCCCCAGGGCTCTGGGGAACCCCAAGCAACAGGATTATTCCTCAGAACTGGGCTGTCAGGCAGGTTGGTAGGCTTGCTTTAAACACAGATCTTCTCAGGTCATTTTGTTAGATATACAAGAAAACTTCTTTCTGCCAAGGGTGAATGGATCTCAAGCATAAGTGAGAAGACTCACATTCAAAATTCCTCTAAGCAAGGAGGTATTTTAGGCGGTAAGATCTTCAACATCTTGCAAAAATGAAAAACCCACTCTGGAAATAGGGATGCACTCCGATTTCAGGAGCTCCTGAAACTTTCTTCGGCCTCTGACAAAACACCTAACAGTCCTGCTGGGCCACATGTGGGGGAAAAAATCTAATGTATTTTTTTGGATCCCCGACAGATGATTGTCAATACATACTTTTAAAACAAGCTTTTATGATTTCATATCATGTGTCCTTATGCTGAAGCTCAATTGCTGTCATTGTCAAAGGAAAATTAATTAATCTCTTAATGGAAGATGAAATTACTGTGTTACCTTTTATTCCTGACTGTACATTGTAGTCATTTAATATCCCCCAGATAGGTGCTTTTATAGAAGCGTGCACATTACTTTTTATAGTTCTAAATCTTCTTTTACTTCTTTATTTGCTACTTCAAGTGTCTTTTCAATTAGCTTGTCAGACAGCAAAAAGGCTAAGTGAAGTACTCCAGGGGGTAATAATTTTGACCAAGGAAAGTACAATGTAGAGGAGAGACAACTGCATTTACTAGACAAGCCCATGGTGTATCACAAAGATTTAGTTCATTTGATGGATAAAATTGCAAAACAATTCAAAATAATATCTTAAAAGATTTAAGAATCCAAGCTTTTGTTCTGGAATAATTTCTGATTAAAATCAATGTTTAATCTTCATTTTATTATCCTGAATGTTTGGCTTGATGTGAGTACTGGAAAGTTTAACACAATTGCTAGATGACAGTGTTCAGATTAACTTCCTAATCTGAGGAAATCTGACAGTCATTTGTCTCCAGATAAATCTTACAAGTCTGACAAGATGATGTACTGATAACTCTCTATTTTCTGTAAATTCTGCAATTTTTCATTCTGTGATTGCACAGCAAGAGAAAGACAACTGACCTTGTTAAAATCAATGCTCCCCAAAGTAAAAGAAGCCTTTGATTTGGTTAAAATCTTCTTGTGAAGGCTGCTGAAACTTTACTATACATTGATTTTTGAACATCAGAAAGAAAACCAAAAAATGGATCTGCAGAGGCTTGCAGAACCTTCTCAGGCTGAGCTTTTGTCACATATATCTTGTCCCCAGATTTATTCATGTTAATCAACCAGAGGATGAACTTATTATTTTATTATCCACCTCCTCTGCTGGTGAATATAATGAAGGAAATTAAGTACTCAGAATTGTTCACATTTACAATCTACACTGCCATGAGTAGCTGATAATAAATACAACACAGTAAAAAGGTGGCTCCAGTGCTGAAGAACTAATACTATATAAAATTTTTAAAAAAGTGGTAGAGAGAAAAAGATGCTGTCAGAACTGGACAGCCTTGATGCTGTAACCACAGAGCATGACAAATAAACCCATGGCAAAGTGCTCAGAGCTGCAGGGGGGCACTAGAGTTCTCCACTTCCCTCTTCTCCTCAGGGAATCTACATCTCTGGGCACCACAAAAAATACTGCTGTTGGATGGCAGCACAGGTCTTATTGCTTGTTTTGGGGGATGCTTCACTGGAGTGTTTTACTGACTCCTAGCAAGAATTAATCAACTACTGTAGCAAAAGCACACAAAGCCTATCCTGCTGCTGGTTCATTTAGAGGTATATTTTAATCTTTTTTTTTTAAACTATTGATTTTAGAGGTGCTTTAGAGGAGGAGATAAGGGAATATGATCCATGCAGCTGATTCTCACAATTTTATTCATGTTCATTTGATTTAGGATCTGGCTTGGCTGATGCAGACCACTGAGACACTGGGGCTGTGCACAGGCTGGTTTCTCTCTCTCCTTGCCCACCAGCCCACAGGGTGCCTTCCTTGGCCCCCCTTACTGCCTGAGAGGGTGGTTCTGTCCTCCCACATGATGCCCAGGGCTAGGGAGGTGGTAGGTGCACTTCAAGCCTCTTCCCAAAAGCCTAGGAGAGATCCCAACAGAACCCTGCTTAGAAGCCAGAGCAGAAGCAGGGGGTCCTCAAACCCACTGCCACATGGTGCCAACACCCAGAAGGTGCTCAAAGAAAGATTCGGCTGAGGGGGTGCTGGGGACACCAGAGGAGGCTCAGCTGGGACCAGTTTCCGTGCATGGAAGGGGAAGCAGCAGACAGAGCTGGTGGTCATCTCCTGTCAGGGATTTCTCTACCTCTGCCCAGGAGACCACACAAGTTTCCATTCACTCCTCAACAAGCAGGCCTTAGCAGCTGCAGGACACAGGTTTAAGACAGTGAGGACTTTTTTTAACAGGTTTCCAGTTCAAAACCTGGAAGGTTTTATATAGCAGGGTAGAGATTTTTCTGTCAAGTCTAATCCCAGCCAATGCCACACCATAATCTCCTAATTATACTATGCAGTAGGATCAGTCTGTCTAATCCCTAATTATATGTTTGCTTTGAAAATGTTTTGTCTCACTTCTGTCTCTTCCGCGTTGTCTCCACCTCCCCAAAGGATCTTCAGAGCTGCCAGTAATAATTAAATGCAGAGGTAGGTCTCAGCAGTTTATTAGAAGGAAATTGCAAATTCTCCCCCAAAAGAAATTCAGTTATCCCAAATCTGTGACAAATTTGACCCAAATAGTTATTGGTAGGGAAAAAAAACAAACAAAACCATAATTAATTGTTGGTGACAATTTTCCTCACGATAGAGAGAGGATTCTGCAGGATGCTCTCGGCCTTACTCCTTCGGAGGCTCCTTCAGTTTGCACCACCGAAAAACCCTCACCTGCAGGCATCAGAGACTCACATCCACTCCAAAGGAAACCTCACCCATTAGGGACCATTTAGCCTCAGAACAGCGATTACCGGCTATTCAGGAGAGCATCCCTGAACAAGACATTATTTACTGGTCAACTGGACACAGCAGCAACGTTTTGGGTCATCGTGACATCCTGACAGAGCTTTGTCATTCACCCAGTGCGGTGGGGGCACAGCTGCTTTCTGAGGGAGGATTTGTCAGCGTGGTGCCGGCTGGCATCTTGAATGTGTAGGAAGAGATCTGTGTATGGAGCCTCTTTTTTTTTCCTTTTTTCGTTGTTTGTTTTTTTTTTTTTTTAATAAATGCAAGGAAAGAAAGTGTTTTGCCTTGGGTCAGACAGGATAGGTTTTGTGAAAAAGGCTTTTTTTAGCTAAAAGAAACACCTGCAAATTTTATGTACTGCTCACTCTGATAATTGCCTCTTTGTTTCTTCTATTAACATTTTGGTTCAGCTGCTGAACTGAAAAAAATCAGTCATTTTCTCAAACCAGTTAATAATGGTGGGATGGGGCTACCTCCCTATTCAGAATAATAACGTCAGTCTGGTTAGTACAGGCATCAGTTCTGTGACCTGTGGAAAGGCTGCAGTGAAAATAATATTTAATTCTTCTTGAGTCCTTTATGACTTACACAAAATTAAGGAAATCAGTGCTCTGTGGATCTGGCCCTACCACTGTAGCAGCTGGTAGAAGCTGCTCGATAAAATTTCATCAGGATTCAGAGATTTAATTACAATTACTGTGTGAAAAAGGTACAGAGTTAGATTAATCTCACATTATTGAAAGTGTGAACCATAAATATTGTAAAAGGACCATTAAGGGGTGGAAGGCTAAAACAGATGATCCAACAGTACCAGCAGGGCTTGGGGACGGGTTTGAAAGCAGCATTTAGTCCAAAATGCTTTAGGAAAAACAGCAGCAGGCCATGAGGAGTTTGAGGTATAGAAGAGAAAGGCATTGATGCAAAAGCAAGTTTGCTTTCTAGAAAATCAAGAAGAAAGAATGGGAGTGGTGCTAATGGGGACACTGGGGAGATCACAGATCCCCTCTATTTTTTTTTTTAAACAGGCCTAGCTGCACTGTTGCAGCTGCACTGCTGCACTATCTGCACCAGCACCGAGCTCTCTCTTTTATTAAGTGTCTGAGCATATTATAAACAGTGTGACTTTAAATTTCAGGCTCAGTGGGGACACCACTTTTTGTCTGCCCTTTGTTCAATAGGGCAACTGGTCCGTCCTTTCCCTATATTCAGAGATGACCATGAAAATGCCCCAGCATTCACCATGACTGAGAATACCCCAATACTGTGAAATATTAGGTTGGGTCCCCAGACCAAAGGTGTCTGGCAATGCCTCTGTGAGGCCAGAAGCCTTTGACAGGACCAGAGGACAAACACGGTGGCATCAGCCCAGGATGTCTTTTGCAACAGCAGATGTTCTTGGTAGGCAGCTCCTGAGATTAGTCATTGCAAAGGTGTCTCAGACGTTGGACGGGTATTTTGGATGTGTAGGACATCCAACATTTGAGGTAGGATGCCCATGGACAAGCTGCATACCCCGGAGTTTTCAGTGACAGCACTGCTGAACAGGCACAGCTCGGTTTTGTTCACACACCTCCGATGGCATGCACAAGTCTGAGAGCTGGTCCCCAAACCAGTAGGTGGCAGGTAAAGGCTGCTGGCACTTGTAAAATTGGCATGTTTAGCTCTGAGAGCAAGAAAACCTGGTTTTGTGAAGCTCCTAATCTTTGAGTCCCTCCAGCACATCAGAGCACAGAACCTGGGGATTCTCCATGCTCCCTATTCATGGGACAGGTGAGGAAGTCTCCTCCCAGGTGCTGTCAGGGAGAGACACCATCAGTCTGGTGTGAGCAATTCATGTAACGCACTAGTGACTCTGGTGGAAGCAAGTGCTGCTCAGGTGCTGCCATCGCTGTGCCCCTGCTCTTTGATGGGTCAGTGGGTTGGAGCCCTGGGCTGCCTGTGGCATGACCACTCCCCACACTCTATGGAAGGGAAGCAGCTCATGAGGGACAGAGCTCTTGGAGTTTGCATAGGAGACTTCAGGCAAAGAAAGGTGAGCAGAAGGACTTCAATATTCACTGACTGTTTTTTGCAGGGAGAGAGCTGGCTTCTCACCTGTGCTCAGGCTTACTCTATCACGCAGAGATGTGCTCCAGGACAGAGGAACTGCCATTGCCTCAGAGATAGGGTTACAATATGGTTACTGTGAGGTTCAAGCAGTGTCTCTGCACAAAGGATTGATACTGCCCAGACAATTTGTACAAGTTGAGCAGGATTTTTGATGCAGCAATGACCCTAAAACTCAGGAATTTGTAACTGTCATCACAACCCTCTCATTGCATGACTGATACTCAGTATGTGCCACAGCATTAATTATGCATTTTGAATCAGAAGCTGCAACTAATTACTGTTGTCCTGACAAGTGCTTCTATACTTCATCCTGTTCACACACACACAGGGTTGGTAGGAACATATCAGAGATTTGCTTTACCCAAGCCAGTCATTCAAGAAGTATAAAACTGCAATGAATCTTAGGCAAGTAGTGCCAGCAAAAGGCTGAGGACCAGCTGGAGGTACATTCCCAAGCCACGGTGTGAGGGTGAAATTCATACACTCTTCTGTCAAGTAGAAAGAGTGGATTTTGACTTCCTGGCTTGTTGACCTCAGACCTTTTCTGGCATCACACCCAACAGAGAGGTTTATCTGGTGAAATATGACTATAAATAGTACTTCTCAGAACAAGTTAATTTCATAACTTTTAAAGAGGAGCAGCAGCAGAGGCTCCTTCCAGGAAGGAGTGTGGCAGCTGGAGCACGCCCACGCCTGCCATGGGGCAGCTCAGTGCCAGCCAGGCACCTCGGGACTGGCAGCACACTCCACTGAGTCACCGCTCCTTGGGGCAGCACTGCTGTGGCTCCTCCCTGCTGAACACCTCCCTCACACTGCCTCCTGTACCTCTGGAGGTACTGAATCATCCAGCAATTCAGGTGATGGCTCCAGCACATGTGACACCCTGGACACTGTCACAAACAGCCAGAGGTGCTCAAAAAGTGCCTGCAAAGCAAACCATATCCCCAAGCACCAGTGTTGAGTCTGGTACAAGCCTGTTCTGTGGCAGGAATACCAATGTGTGCCACAGCCTTGCTACCCAAGACCCGAACTTCCCGTTTAGTCTAAACATGCCCACAGCTGTCCATGGCATCCATCAACATCCTGGTTCCGGTTCATGCCACGGCTGCTGCTCACAGCCACCAAGGACGTGAGTCACCAGAGAATGGGTGAGCAGACCGGCTTCCTTCAAAGCACAATGCCCTTTCCTGATGTTTGGGGGTTGTTTTTGTTTTTTTCTATTTAATATCCCCTTTCCTTTGGACAAAAGCCTGCTGCCCTTTGCTAGGTAAGATAGGGAGGGCCAGGACAGAACTCAGCTAGGACAGAGCTTCGATAGGACAGCTGAATCACACAGGCAGAGGCAAGATGTCGTGTACACCCGCTTCAGAGCAGTTTAAGAGGCACACTAGGAGCAAGGAGCTTTAATCTGAACACAGCCCTACCACCCCAGCCCTTCCATCAGCATCTTAGTTGTTAATTATTTAATGCTTAATTAATATCCTACCTCTACTACTAATATACTGTGAGACTCAAAAAATCATTCTGTACCCCCATGTGTGATCTCTGCACAGAAAAGAAGTCTGACCTCTGTGAAGTGTTTCATAGACCAAGAACAATAAAAATGCTTTTCCCATGGGAGCTGTTTTCTCAATATTTATTTAAAAAAAAAATTAAAATGTTTATCATTAAGAAGTGTCATTACAGAAAACAAACTGTAAGAGTCTCCAACACGTGACAGTCTGGGGTAATCTCACTGACAGTATTGCACACGCATTAGGACACACATCAAAGAAAAATAATATTTTAAAGGGGAACATATTCCACGTCACTCCCCCACAAGAATATTTCAGAGGGTAGGAGACACATGCAGCTGTTTGGAAAGTATTAGTCTCATTGCAGAGTGAGTCAATATTTAGTGTATTTAATTTTTCCAAGTGAATCAAAGTACAGAACAAGATCTTTACTGATGCTCTGGGGATGCTTGTGAAGAAAGACAGGTGGTGGCAAGCAGCTTCCTACCACCCTCCTGATGCAGAAGCGGCAGCAGCCACCACTGGTACCTGCCAGTGAGGTGCCCCCTCAGTGGAGCAGCCACTGCCTTGCTGCTGGCAGCACTTCTGACCACAGCATTGGGAAGACACCCTGCATTTCCAGGGCACAGTGTGCCTCACTTTGCTCTGTGGAGTGGGCAGCAAGGAGCCCACGATGCAGGACTGTTGCCAACTCAGACTCTGCCTTGGAAGCGGACATGTAAGTAAAATGTGGGCTTTTCTGACACTCAGTAGCAGGCCCAATCTGCACCAGGTTGTTTTATGTAGCCAGTGCCCTGCTGGGGCAGAGTAGCTGCTCCCTTCCTGCAATCCGAAGGGATGCTCATCTGCAGCTGCCCTGCTCCCTGGAGTGGGAGGAACTCCGGCCACAGCCTCCCCAGGCACTGGTGGGGCTGCTGCTGACTTCAGGCTGCGTGGGTTGGGGCTGCACCAACATGAGAACAGCCCTGCCTCGCCCCACACTCACAGCACAAACTGAGTGAGGTCATTTCAACCAGAGAGCATCCACAAGGATGTCTCTGTACGGAAGGGTCAGCAGAACATAACTGTCTTGAGGAATAAGAAATCCAAACATACACATACACACATCTTGGTGTCCCTACATATATGTATGTATACATCTGTGTATATATATATATGCACTTGAATAAATACTGTAACCTTTTTGTAGTGCTACGAGTAGCCTGAGGTATTTAGTGTATTAGACAGTAGTCAGCTTCTATCTGACTTCAAGGAGTGTTTGTTAATGCCTGTGCATTAAATGAATGCTGAGTCAAATACAAATGATCTTATCAGTAACGTATACAGAAAACAAATTAAACTCCTCAGCTAAATGCATGGCCCTGCTCTCCTTCACTATCTGGCATTTAGAGGTTCCAAGCCTAGAAAACAGTTCTGCTACAATCATTACACATGACTAGCTATAAACACAGGCTAGAGGCACAGAGATGATTTGGGCTGCAATAGTGCCCTGTGATATTTAACTTTTTGACTAGCATTTATAACATCCCAGCTACACGGAGGATGCAGAAGAAGTAGGTACCTGCCCAGAAGACGAAAAGCCAGCACAGGGAGTGCAGCATCCCCCAGGCAGACACTGGAATAGCTGCTGAGGAGCGTAGAGCCCAGCACTTCTCACATGAGGGTTGAAACACTTTGTAAATATTTTTTATATACTCATTTTCAAAAAAAAAAAAAAAAAAAGGGGAGTTTTTTCAGCTCTTTGAAGGCATATGGGAAGTGGGAGTAGGGAATCCTCAGTGTAGACCCATACATGAGTCATTACTTTCTGTTTTGGTTCATTTAGGTGCTGGGTTTGGTTTTCACTGCTGTTACTTTCACCAACTGGCTGAGTAGTTTTTTTGTGGTTAAACTAGTCAGCCAAGATGTGAGAACCCCTGGTCTGGCCCCTTCCGCCTCCCAAAGGCAGTTGCAAGCCCTTGTTGCCCTCTCAGCTCCACTGCCGGAAGTTCTCCCTTTTTGTACAGAAACCATAAATATTTCTTGGGTCAAGTCAGCATGAGTCTCTGGCCTAGAGGTCACCACTCATCAGCAGAGGTTGAAAAGCCCTTCCCCATCCTCTCTCCTGTAAGTATTGAATGCCAAATACTAAAACCTGTCCTGCAGCACATTCCCTGCCACCACGACCTAATCTGAGTGCAGGAGGGGTCAGCACCTCCCCTCTCCCAGGCTGTGGTGTCCTGGGAGGTGACAGACATGTAGGGACTTTGATGTCTGCAAGTGTAGAAAAGGAGATAATAGAACAAGATCCTTATAGGGTGAGGGCAGGTTGCTGTGAGAAACCTAAAGGTTGGGTTGTTATGTTGTCTGAGGCTCCTCTTAGGTGCAAGTGGGTGGTGTGTAATCCACACAGCTATAAGGATACAACAGGAATGAAAATAAAAGGTGGCCTCATTAATCTTTTCTAAAATATCTGAGGTCTGTATGAGTTCAAAACTTCTCAGTGGACGCTCAATTTTCTGTTGATGATCCTGTCAATGATGCTGCCCTCTGCTAGCAGCAGCACCAGGCAAGCTTCCAGCTCTGCTCTGTTAGAGGGCCTCAGCTATGCTAATAAAATAAAACATATGCTTAAAGTGAAAGAGTTTCCCTGGGATAGCATTTAGGAAATGTAAAGGTAGGGCAAAAATTCAATTGAGGAAAGAGAAACTCAATATACCTTTATGCCTTTCCAGTGTAACACAACACTCACTTTTTTGAAGAAGTCATGGGTGATTTGGTCTTTAAAATTCTCTCCAGGTACATTGGTTTTATCTGCTCTTATGGGTGCACCTTTTCTCTTCCATTTTTGCTCTCGTCGTATAAAATTCCAAATCCTTCACAGTGATGCACTTGACCTACTGAATTGGAAGCAAAGCCTCAGGGAGCCCATCGTTAACCATGTGGCAAATTGGTCCTTCCCACTGGCCTCACCTCCCTGAATTTTTAAGTGCTAAAGCAGTGGGAGACCTGCCCCAGCAGGGAGTTGCACTTCAACCAGCAGAAACCGATAACAGCAGAAGTATTTTGCTGTGTCAAATCCCTGGCACCACTGTAGCTGCATATTTTCCCGATGGTTATCTCATTTCCCAGGGTGCTCTGTGGGTGCAGCTCAGGGGAAACGTGTCTCACCAAGTCAGCGCCAACCAGCACCAACTTTAATTCAGCAGCACCTCTTCCAGCATCGCCTCCAGCAACCAGCCCTGGGTATCACCCACAGGAAAACAGAAACACAGCTCTGCCGCTGTCCGGCATGGGCTGGTGTGTCTTTTCTCTCCCCTACACCGTGCCTTGTGTTCCTGCTTTTCCCCAGGCTCCAGAGGAACAATCCTCGCCTTGTTCCCGCTCAGTGACCTGGCGCTGGGATTAACACGCATGAGCGGCTGCATCATCTGCACAGGGAAAGAATGCCGGGGCTGCGTCCGGGCGTAAGTGGCCATTTACACCCGTCCTCGGCCAGCTGCTGGGGTGGATGGAGATTTAACACAGCCCAGGAAAGACAATTAAAAAAACAAAATTCAAACCCAACCCACCCTGGTTTTTGAGAGGGTGAACTATGCAGTTTCTGGGCTCGAAAGGGCATCTGCAGGGAAAGCCTCATGTTGAATTGCTGGTGGGGCTGCAGGGAGGACTGCACAGAAGTGGGGGTCATGTAGGTGATATTTGGAGCAGCGGAGCCTCCAAATGATGACTTGCTAGACAGCTGTGAGCTTGATATTAATAATAGTAATAATATTAATAATAATATTATCGATAATATTAACATTGGCCCTTTGTAGAGTGCCGCCAAGAACCTCAGTTCTGCCTGAGGCTGTGTGGCCCAGGGAGACCTCCCACACTAGGAGTGGGACTTGGAGAATGCAATCACCAATTGGGGGAACATGTTAAGGACATCAAAGTGTTTTGCTCTGCCCACCAACCATGGAGCTGATGGGAACCATTTCCAGGCCCTACCTGGGCAGCAGCTGGGACCCCCAGTGAAGGAACCTGCCCTTTACCCTCTGCAATTTTCTCAGGACTGGGCTGTCTAGTACTTCCAAAGGCACTTTTCTTTTTTAGTTGCTGAAAAGATGATGTCAAAGTTTGAATGTCTAGAAATTTTTTTTAGAAATACTGTTTATACCTGTATGTAGTTTCTTGCAGACTTTGACAAGTCAGCCAGCCACAGCTGGATCTGACTTTCTACTCTGGCTGGAAGCTGAGGGTGGTTCTCCACTTGCCTTGCTGGAAAGCCCTAAGGGAAAGCAAGGGAGGCAATAGCATCCACCCACTGCTTCATTTGGCTGTCCCAGCACCACCATTTTCAAGTGCAAGCAGGATGCTGCTATTAGGCAGGATGAAGAAACATGGTTATGAATGCTCTCAGAGCCAAACACTGAAGCTGGAAGCAGAGGGAAGAGCGGTCCCACAACACAGGTCAGGTTACCTGCAGGTCCCCTGGTTCAGAGACTTGTGCCTGAGTGGACACACCTCAGAAAATCTCTCATAAGAACAACTTGGTGGTGCCAACCCCACAGAGGCCTTTAGGCATCAGAGCACACTTATAGAGAGTTCCTATTTCAGTCTATATCATTTTGTCTTAATCCTCAGGCACATTTTGGGAGCGCTTCTTCCCCCCGGGAGCAGGAGTGAGTCCTGCTGCTGTGGGCAGTGTTTGAGACCCCTGCCTGTCTGGGCAGCAGAGGGAGGGCTGCAAATATGTGCTCCATGGTGCTGCTCCTCCAGGGTCTGTGCCCACAGCCTGCCCATGATCCCTGCAGCCCAGCAGGATGGGAGCAATGGACAACCACCAAAAAGGACCCCTGAGACACCACGTGCATCCATGCTATTCGCTTTCAAGAGCTTCCACAGCAGATGTAGTTGTCACATGATTTTGTTCCTATCCATTATTTACTGTATCAAATTAGAAATCTCGGAATTGGTTACAGAAAAAGTGTCTGTTATTAGCTATCTAGTAATTTAAATAAGCTGCTCCCCCTTACTCTACTTTTTGTGGAGTTATGTTGACATTTGAAAAAAAATGTTCTGTTGCTATAGCTACCAAAAATGAGCTTCCAGCTATGAGATTGTGATCAATAAAACATGCCAGATGTGTCTCCAAGAGCTTTCATTAATAAAAAAACAACTGTGATGAGAATCTTCAGACTAATTCTAGGGGACATGAATGAAAAGCTTTTAAATAACTAATCTGATGAAAAGTAAAAAGCAACTAGCACCCGTAAGATTTTATCCCAAGCACTAACTGAAGCATTGCTCTCAGTGAGAACACATGCAGCAAAACAGCCTTTTCAAAAACACGCAGCCTGTAAAGCTGAGCACAAGTGAAAGGGGAACCCTGTGTTTTACCAGGCTGATGCCGGTCCTTTCCCTCCTGCAGAACTGCTGATGTGCAGAACAAAATCCTGGGGGACGTTGTAATAGTGAAGGCTGAATTTCCTGTCCTTGCAAAATCTTTTCTTCTTTGCAAGTTGTCTCAAAAAGCTCAGCATCTTGTTCCCTCTGGAGCATCTTCCCATATGTATTACAACTTCAAAAGAAAGCTGCATTCACTGTTGGGCCTAATGAAGGCCCACCAGCTATGCATCAGCAGGGGGGGACAAAGGCAGCAGAGGAGAAGCTGAGAGAGGAGCCTCAGAGCCAGGTCTTGCCCAAGGGCCAGCAGGTCCCTTCACAGCACCATGGCAGGATGCTGGGGGGCTCTGCTCATCATTCAGGCTTCACCAGCCCTTGGAGTCTCTCTCTGGTGGGTATCTGCTCTTGTTTGCTGCAGCTTTTTCATACAGTATTTTCCAAACATCTGTGGGTCACCTTGCCTTGTACTAGGTTGCCAACCTCTGACCAAGAACACGACAAAGCCAAACTCCACCATTCCCCAGGTTGGCAGCCCAATTTCTACCAGCTTTATCAGCAAAGCATATGAACCAAGGATCCTCTTCTTCATCTCCACTTGTCCTTACACTCCCACAGTCAGGTGTGCAAAGAGTCCTCCTCCCCTGACAGCTCCTGAGCAGGTTCCAGTTAAAGTGGGATGAAGAATAGAAGGAATTTTTTTATTAAAATTGCTTGGTTTTATGCCTTTTGGCACCTTTTTTTGTGTGTTTGTTTGTTTGGGTTTTTTAATGCATATTCTCTCATTTCCCAGTCCCCAGCTCATTTTCACCAGCATGTGACCAGGTTAATAAACTCACTCCAAGCTATGTGGATGCTCTGAGTCCAATTTGAACACTGCATCTCTGATTAGCATGTAACAGACAAAGTACTTGTTTGCTGCCATATTGTCATTGAATTATCCTGCCCTGGAACTGGATGCCAGTGTTTGTCACCATGGGAATGAAACATTAATTTAATGCTATCTGCATTTATTAAAGAGCAGGCCCATTGTACAGGCTGCCAAGGGAAACTGACAGTCCTCTACAATAATGACTGTGGGGGAAAAATATCCATTTCTCATCAGGAATGACTCTTCCCACCTCTCACGTGCTGCTCAAGTGTCTGTGGATCAGTGGAGACAAGTCAGCTGGAAATGAGAGAAAAATACAAAAATACCTCAAGCTTAACCTATGAGTTCATTTGATAATGATTCACCCACTGCAGAGGTCTGACCTTCTCCATCTTACACCACTATTTTGCAGTTCAAATAAAGAAACAAATTTTTGTGACACTTCCAAGTATTTTCCTGAGAAAAAAGAAAAAAAATTGAAATAAAGAGGGGAAAATGCCTAGGAGAATATTCTGCTACTTGTTCTGAAACATAACATGCAGCTTTTCACAGTATTTTGATGTAGGGATCCAATCCTATGCAGCTCGGCGGGAAGGAGCAGCACCGCCGGCTGTGGGAAAACGCGGTGCTTGGCGGGGGAGCAGGACACGGGAACACAAGCAGGGGGGCAGCGATGCCCGGGATGCCCGGGCTGATGACAGAGGGCGATGCGAGCGCCCGTCGCGGTGCCGAACGCCAGGAATCAAACGCGATCCCAAGGTATCCATAGGGGATCCCCCGCGCGCCCCGCGCGCCCCCTGGCGCTGAACGGGCACCGGATCCCGAACTGATCCAGGGCCCGCCTGCCAAAGCGGGATTCCAGACCAAAGGCAGCACAGAGGCTCGAGCCAAGGGAGGGAGCAGGGATCCCTGGATCGGTTGTTCCCGGTGCACGAGGCCCCATCTTTCCCCGTGCTCTCTCATGGCCGTGAGGTCTCGATACAGCGCCTACAGCAGGAGCTGCCATGAGCCAGGTTAGTCCTGGCTGTCACTCACCAGCTGGAACTTTAGTCCCAGATGGGAATTCCGGTTTTACTGCCCTGAGCAGTGAGATGACAAGTGTGGCTCATGCTTCATCACATCCATGTGGACTGAGCGACACAACGGTGCTTTGCTGGACGAGCTCAGCCACGGCAGGGGAAGAACTCGTCATTTGTTATTACAAACTGAACCTCAGACCTAGAAAGCGTCACACACCACACTCGAAACTTTTGTTACTCCACCACAGCCTGACCTGTGTTCCTTCCATTCGAGACTCGTGGCTCATCTCATCTCCTGTTGCATAGCCCCGAGCACATGGCCTCACGTTCCAGAGGAAATCAGACCTGTAGGAGCAGCAATACCAATTTCTTTCAGGAAAAGCAGGCAGCTTCTCCCTTTCCCCAGCACAGTGACAAGTCACTCAAGCCTGGGTCCCCAGGTGGGCAGGGGGGAGCCCTCCAGGCTGAAGAGGCAGAGGCACGCAGCGGCAAAACCAGGACTCCCTCAGCGCATGTGAGCAGCAGGAGCTGCGCTGCCTCTGCACCTCAACCCACCAGAATGAAGGAACCGGACAGGCCACAGCCCCCAGAGCACGTGTCAGAGAACACCCTCTCCCAAAGGAGCTTCCCTCCTCCATCAGCAGGAAGGGGCGGTCACTGCTGCAGCCCCTCTGCAAACCAGGCCCCGGACACCACAGTCACGGGGCAGCCGGCCCTACACACAGAGAGGCCGCGCAGTGGTTGAAACGAGCTTTCCTGGGCAGCAGACTTAAGTTCTGTCGTGGTTTCTGCTGAAGGGTATTTCCTGCAGTAAAATCGTTTAAAGAATCATTAACACCCTCTCAGGAGAGGATTAGCAAGAAATACTCTGCCAACACCCATTTGTTTATAGTATGCTGGGTGATCATGTAAAACATCTGTCCCAGCAGCATGAAACCCCCCTGGCTGATGAGAACTGGACCTGTTGATGTAGGCGATAAACAGACAGGATAACACGGACATTTACACTCTGCTTAGCTAATTTACCTTTAACCTTTTAATTTCCTTACAAAAGCCACATCAAGAATCCACTAAAACAGCAAGTGGCTTCTCAGGTATCTCCAATACGGTGTTATCAGCCGTGAAGTGTATTTGCCTCCAACTGCAGGAGACAATTCAGTTGTTCTACAGGAGTTCTCAGGCATTTGTTCCTCACAATAGAAGCTGTGGAAATAGCTCTTTAATACACTCCTGGGGGCACCTCCCCGTCATTTCCACGCCCAGTTTTGTGGATTTAGGAACGCAGAGAATGTGGGTTATGCTGCTCTCCCACTGCTGTTACTTGCTGCAGGTACAGAACAACACTTGCCTTGGTGCTGTAGGAGAAGCAGTCGATGGATTGAGCTCTGTTCCACAACAGAGAGCACACTACTGAAACGCACTCCTGGCAACACCCGTCTTTCCCCTTTAAAGTCACCAGCATCTTACTTCCTTTTCAAATTTAAATAGGCTCTTTTCTTTTACACTGTATTTGCCTTCATGTAATTTTACCTCTGCCCGTTATACTGGACAGCCGAGCTGACTGACACCCTCTGCACCTTCAGCTTTCACAACGGAACACTAAAAGGAGGCAGCAGCTCAAATTACCTTCCCTGCTCAGGCCCACATCATTCTCCCCAGCAAGGATTGCTTAAAGATAAAACGATGAACAGTCCTGAAGGGAATTTAGAAAGATTCATCAGCTCAAAACTCCCCAGGCAAAAATTCTGACATACCCATCAGTCTTCAAGTAATCATCTTCCAGACGTGATTTCTGTGTTATTTAGTGAGGTTCTATTACGTACTTAATAGGTACTTAAGTGACAGTTTTGCACATAGCACATGTTAAATAGAGTGATGCATTTTGACACTTCCTCAATTGGTGTTACAAGTTCTTGGTGCATTCAACAGGGAAGCCACTCAGGCCAGCCCAATGGAACAAACTTGTTCTGTCAGTTAATTCCATATCAGTTTTGTCAGTGCAGGTACCCACACCTTTTCCCTGACGGGAGATGTAATAATATTTTTTTCTTAATTTCAGAGGTAATTTCAGATCATACATTGCTCCCCAGAAACTTCATAGTGAAAGATTTACTTTCCTTTTGGTCACCCCTTAGTCATTATCTGCAATTAAAAAGGTGCCAGTTGGTCATCTCCCAGCAGCGAGGTAAATCCACTCAAAAGCCAGCACTGCACTGCTGTGACTGAGCCATCTTCTGTTAATAGGATACACCAGTTGATATTAAAAAACCAACCAACCAAACAACAAAACCACAAAAAAAATCAACCTCCCTCCTCCCCAAAAAACCCACCCAAACCAATCACAAACCAGAAACATTCACAGCAAAGAGAAGCCATTAAAAATCAACTACACAGCAAGTGTATCTTCGGGAAATCAAAGTAACCCCGGACTAGAGGGGTGCAAAGTCTGATGGATCATGGCTATAACTGATGTCTAACATTTCCATAAGCATCAATTAGGTGTTTTGTTTTTTTTTAATTTGATTTGAGATTTTTTGTGTTTGTGTGTCTTTTCTATTGTGAACAGTCTTCTGATGACTAAGACTTAAATATCAATATTCGTGTGGGGGAAAGCTTACTTGTATTAACTAACACAGGCATAAAAGGTTAACAGACATCCAGTGATCCCAACTTACAAAGACAAAAGTGGTTATGAGACCTATCAAGTGGAAAGTATTATATGGAGACACTGCAAAAAAACCAGGTGTAGAGATAATAGAATAAATGCACAAAGAAGTTCAAAGATTTTTCTTCTCTTTATTTAAACACAAATACATTTACAGCATGCGGGTAAGTTAAAACTAAATGGCGTCTTCCCCAAACCAATTGTTTTAATGCATCTTAAGTGTACTGAAGTTAAATCATATTCCACAGGTAGACTTGTCCTCATGTCAAATTTAGAGTTACACACAGTAGTGAGTCAGCATTTAAGTTATGTAAATAATTTAGTTGTTCACCAGAAATAAATATTATTTCACCAAGTTCCTATCCTAAACCATCTTTTAAAAATATGATCTAGAGGAACATAAAAATAAGAACCATTCAAAGACTGCAAGTTGAAATAGCAGTGTTGAACATTCCCCATATAGACTGAATATTTTAATTTACAAAATACAGTAACTGTCCTGTCTGGCTGACCTAAGACAGCCAAACCAGAAGCAAAGAAAGTTGTGTGTTTTTTCTTTAATTTTTTTACATTTTAAGAGGCAGTTCTTGGTAAACGTCATAGAAGGTTTAAAATAAAAAAAAAGTTTAAATATAAAAAGGTGATGTACACTGAGCTACACACTAGTTACTATTTAATCTAATTTTTTAAACACAGGAATTTTCAGCACCAAAACCCATGACAATTACCTACAGGAACGAAACCCCCCACTCACAGGCATGAGAAAAAAATCCTGCTTCATTTCAGTGTGTTGTTTTGTTTTTATGATTGCACATTGACAAATGAAGGTCTGAAAACCTGTAGTTAACATTGAGAAAAATAATGCTGTTTCCATTATGAGAAATTTAATTCAAAATAGTTTGCTGTTCCTTTATTTTTCTTTGCTCAGTATGCTGTCTTTAACTGTGCTCTAAAACAACTGCAAGTTTGGAGTGTTTGGCAGCCCTAATGAACAAAACTGTCTTAAAAGCTGAAAACTCCAAAACAGTGAGATTTCCAACTGATACACTCAACCTTTAAAAAAATCAAACTATTAAAAATTCAGACTACTGTAGAAATAGAAAAAAAAGTGGTTCAAGGTCTAAAATTTGACTATAATCCATCATAATATAAATACTTTGCCTATTTAAAATATAAAAGTTGAAAGTGATTTGCTGTCTGAACAGTCCCAGAGTTTCTACTATTTCCACAATAACTGATGAATACCCAACAAAAAAATTCAAGCCAGAACAAAAAGTGGTACCAACCAGGTCCGGAAAGCTCACCGAATTCTTCCAGTAATATTAAGTTCCTTTTCTCTCAAAGACCTGGTAGCCAGTTTCTATACAGAAGACGGCTGTTCTAAAAATTATAGTGGCTAAACCCTATGAATAAGTTAAGCAAATTATACTGTAAAATTTTAAACCCTGGATTCAGCTCAGTGGTAGTACTGGAGCTCAAAACAAAACAAAAAACCCCATGTTTCGTTTTGTTAGCCACTTTACAGGATTTTATTGCAAAGAGAAGAAAAATATTCAACAACTACTACTTTGGACATTTCATATACCTACTTACAAATGGATTACAAATACAATTCAAGGTAGCACTTTATTTTATTATTATTTTAAACACATGTCTCTGGGATTTCCAGATACATCAGTTTTAAAAAGTTGTGTCCTCTATTTATGCATGTGAATTCATTAGCCTGTTGCTGAAAAAGATTTTTTTAACTGAAAATTAAAATTTTAACCAAAAATTCCAGTATTGTATGTAGTGGAATATAAAGTTACATTTTAGATTGCGCCCACTTCGCTCTTACAAAACAGCGAAAGTGAACCATCACAGATACAGACAAATGGACAGACAGGCTCATCATAATGAAGCAGAATGTTTTCACTCCACCAGACTGTACTGTGTGCAGAATCAGGAACAGGACAGATGGGATAATCCATTGCCAGAGTCTTTGTTGTAAACGTAGGTTTACTCCTATTACTGTACAATATTTAATTCTAAGTCACCCGATAACCGGGCATTTAATCAGATAACAGTTATACAGCCGTGTTCATATTGAACTCTTGAGATCTGTGGTGTAGCGATCGCAGTGCCTCGTGGCAGTTGTCGTAAGCACTTCAGTATTCTTACACTGTACAATTAGATTTAGTTCCAATGCTCTATGTAGCATTCCAAAAGAAAACCGTGATGTAGAGTGCCGCCCTAGTTCAGTGGGACATGTAGTGTTATGTGAAGTGATAAAAATGAAAGTATACTTAAACACTGTTGCACATTCCCTAAGACAGTAAGATGTACACAAATTAAGCTAGAAAATTGGAACTAAGATTTTCTCAACATACATTCAGCTTGGCACAGTGCAGACTAAATTTAAGACATGAAAGACAAACTGTGTAATAAGCAGAGCTACACTTTAAGTAACATGTCGTTTTTCAAGACGCCAAAATTGCACTCTAGTTTTTTTTTTTTTTTTTGGGGAATCAGTTAGCAGAATTTGTAGAAGGGGGAAGAGCTGTACAGGCCAGGTATAATTTATACATTTTCAGAAAATAATCCTACAGTCCCCAAATGGAGAGATTATTGTCATGGAATGACTCCCTCTACACAATATCCGATACTCCTCACGCCGCATTTACTTTTCAGCAACTGTAAGTGAGAAAAATCACAGAGTTAAGTCAAAAATGCCAACTGACTTACATTTACAGTAGACCACATTGCTATTTACATAGATCTAAGAGCCCAGTTCTTAGATCACTCAGGTAAGTGCTAATAAAACATTTACTTTAAAATAAGGAATCACTCAACACAAAGCATTTACAGCACAACAAACCCACTGGGTGTGCAATCTTGACTGCATTAATGGAGTAAACCTTACAAAGAGAAACCACTCATAACCCAGCTCCATTTTCCATGACTGTTGCTGCTTTTTCAGGCTAGTGACAACTGCATGGATACCACCTACCAGTTATTGCAAAGTTCTGACTTTGCTATTTTGGAAAGATAGAATGGGAATTAAGAGATGATTTGGCATTAATGATTTTAATTTATCACCTCTGTACTTCTTTAATGTGTTCAGAATAATTTGTTAAATAGTGGTCTCCAAAAGTTAAACAGTATATCATGTTCTAACTATCCTTAAAGTTCTTCTCTAACCAGAAGTTCAGATGCTTATAATCTGTATTAATCCTCAAAAAAAGTATAGACATTACTACAGAGAAAAATGATCCTGGCCACCAGAGTATTCACAAGCTCAGAACAAGTTTATATTTAGTAGTAAAATAAGCTCTAAAAGTTTTGTTCCTTTGCTTCCATAAGAGACATGTTCTTCCAAGAATAAGATAGGAAAGTAGAAATGAATTATAAGTCTCCCGCCTTAAGTGCTAAACTGTACTTGCCTCTACGGCAGTAGGGGACATGATGTATATCAGCAAAATTACAGGAAAGCTCTGCAACTGATTCTGTGAGCATATTACGTGGGAGTGTTTTGGTTTGTTTGTTGAAAAGGTGTTTGTTGAAAAGTCCTTCTCCATTTTACATTCCTTCATGATTTATTTACACACAGTCCAAAAGTTGAAGTGCCAGGTCTCATATTTAAATTCTCTAGGAGCAACAGCGAAAGCTCTTGTTCACAGCAAGATACAAATTCCTATTTTAACTATTTATCACTGATTATATCTGGTCTTCTAAAGCTTGAACTGAGACTAAATAAGTTCTTTTCAGTTTACATTCTAGGCAGCATCAGAGCATGTGCAAACTCATGCTAATCAGGACAATTAAAATAACTGGGTCAATCATACCTTGAAATGGTATTTGGACAGCTGAGCTAGTCAAAGCAGCCATCTAAAGATTACTCTCAACATGTCCATGATCAAGGGTCCATGAACTGCCAGCTCCTTGGTCATTCAAGGTTAAAGCACCCATCACTTCAACCTCTTACTTATTAAGAAAGTCAGTCAGGTAACAAAAGGAAACTAATAGAAACAAGTTTAACATAAGCTGCCCTGGAGCCCTTCAGAATAGTAGCACTCAGGATTCAAGCACCCCACCATCATTTTAGTTGTACTTTCAGACTGAAGATGCCAACAACCTTAACTAAGCGAATGTCTAGAAGACATTTATAGACACGCTCAAAAGTGGAGATGACAATGGAGTTTAGGTGAGCAACAGACCAACTTCAGATCAGACATTAACTAAAAAATGTGGTTTTGTAAAGCAACTTCAGCATATCAAGTACCACACTGTGTAATTACTTTGGAGATTAGAGATCTGCACATTAATAAGTGATACTTTGGAGATTAAGAAGTGCATATATTAATTTCAGGTACTGTAACTGCATTTTAGCTAGGCTAACATTTTAAGTTTACTGGATGAAGACATGAGTTCTGCTATATAATTCCAAATCACTAACATATGAAGCAGTGTGCAAACACAGTAAGAAAAGCAAATAAGTAACATGTAAGAATAGGGTAATTTTTACTTTATCAATGAATCTTTTCCTCAACAAAACCATAATTAGAAAGATACTAGCAAGCCAAAAGAATTTATAAGTCCACTCCTTTCCCAAACAGCAGCTATTGTCTGTGACTGGTAACTATCTCCAACTGATTGTTTTCATGTTTTGTTCTACTCCAGCAGAACAACCCCAGAACTACTAGTTTACAACAAACACCAGTTTTATAAGACAAGCAGCAGCATCTTTCATCAGATGGACACATATACTGTTCCGCTAACCATAAAATTCTGTAAAAAAGAGAAGTTAACCTGACTATCCAAGGGACTTTATGACACAGAATGAACAGTAATAAACCTAGTACAAAGTAGTTTGATCACACATTTTAAAAAAATCCTACAAGACCAACTTACACTTTGTCTTGCCGTCCCCCTCCACGCAGTACAACTGGCTGGCTGTTCTGAGTGAACGCACCTCCACCACGAATTGCACTTGGATGAGTTGGAGAAGCTGCTGGATGCTGGCCAGGACGGATAGGCTTAGCTGCATGGAAAGAAACACAGCTTACAAATATATACATCAAAATTGTACCTTGGATTATTTAAATTTGCTGATGCTTTATTTACATTATCCAAATGAAACTGAATGCACTTTGAATATGAAAACAACTTTAGGGGATGGTATTCTGAGAACCTAACAGATTAGTGTCAACTGCAACAAGCCCTAGAAAATAGACAAGGTTTTGCTTTTATTGCCCCTACTAGAGTTAAAGCTTGCAAAGCTTCTAATAAAAATTCACATGAATTATCTGCTCCACCTAATCTATTACCCTCTGAGAATCCTATTTTTTGGCAATAAGAAATCAAATAAGACACAATGCTAGAGAGTCTCACAAGGGTTATGTTCCTGAAAGGAATCATTATACCTGCTGTACTCCCCACAGCTATTTGATTGGTAAGCCAGTAGCTACTCTGCTGTGCAAGTGGTTCTGCATACCAATTACTCCACAGATAACACTGCTTCGTCAACCAACACCACATAAAAACAAAATCTGCTTTATAACTGAAGTGAAAACCCAGCAGTTTTGACAGGTCATTCACAAGCTGCATACATTTAATAAACTGTATTTTCAATCAGTTTTGCACTTAGCTCTTAACAGAACATGCACAACTGTACGACTTTTCAAAGTTTTGCAATATTAAACAGAAGCATTTAAAGTTTCAGCAGGCAAGAGGGGATATAAAGCACCTGCAGCTGCATCAGAGAAACACTTCTCAATTTCTGCCTTATAGGAAGCTGATCTCCAGTAAGACGTGACTAGTTCATCTAGACATTTAAGCAGAAGAGGCTGTGTAAGCTCACTAGATAATATGTTTTTCTTGGAGACCACTTGAGAGAAAGGTAAGACAGAAAAGCATCTGTCTGCAAGCTGCCACCTCATGTGACCAAGAAAAAAATTATAACTATTTTGCAACAGCTCTTTGCAGACCTACAGAGTACGAGCAAAATTTAACTGCAACACTCACTTCAGTTGCATTAGCATTTAAGAGAAGTGTATTGATTACTGAAGTCCTTCAGTTCTACATTTAAAATGTAATATGCACAGTTAAGTCCTCCACAGGTCACACACGTTCTTGTTCCTCAGTACCTGACAGTGTAATGGCAGGTGGAGGACCCAGGGAATATGACTGTCTTGCCACCACCTTGCTACCCCCCTTTCCATTTCTCCAATATTTGTTCCTAGAGAGGGTGGTGGAGCACTGTATGTTTTGGAACAAAGAACTGAAAAGGTAATTAGAGATCTTAGGATGATGTGGGTTTCTGCCTGCTCCTCTCCCCCACAAGATCAAGACAATTCTGTTGTTGTTTCTACGGGTGACGGCTTAATCTTTCTCCTTGCCTTGAAATACTTCCTTAGTCTTAGAAACTAGATCATTCCAACTCCACTCCAACAGATTAAGACTCAAATTCAGTGTATTGTTTTGTTCTAGGAAATGCAACACACATTCAGCTAGAATTCTAGGTTGGTAAAGCCTTTCCCAGAGCCATTTAAAATAAATAAAAAGCCAAATAACCACACAGCATCACTTACACACCATTTTTGTTAAGCAAAATGTAACCCATGGTAGAAAGTACACACGCAATTGCAATGAGGGCTGAAAGATGCACATATGCACAAAGATTAAAAAAAAAAAAATGGAGACAGATAAAGCTTTGGGGGGTAAGGGATTCTTTACTAACCAATTTGCGCAGAATGTCCTCTTCTGGCCATGTTCTTGGATCTCACAGCTTCCTTTATACGATCTACTTCTTGCTGATACCGCTTGCGATCACGAGAAGCGTTCTCTTTGGCTTCCTTCAGTGCAGATTCCAAAGCTTTAACTCTTTCAGCTGTAGCTCTAAGTCGCTTCTCCAGTTTAGGAAGTTCACAGCGAAGATCAGCATTATCACGTACCAGCTGTAAAACCAGAACTGATTATTTTCTTGGTACCTTTTTCCATAGGGAGAGCTCACCAAACACCCTCCCACCCCCAAACAGGCAAAGCAGTAGGGCTACTGTATTAACTTTGCTCAAGCTTTTAGTCCATCTATTCTCCAGTGACAATAGGATCGTTATTTAAAAAATCAGCTACTGTGGAAGAACCTGCTATCCAACACAGGCACTTCTACATTCTTCTTCCATAAGGGACAGGCAAGAATCCCATAGACTTGGATCTTCTTCAATTTAAATGCAGCTACTTTGTTACACATGTACTTAAAAGAGCTAAAAAATTTAAATTATAAAACAGACTAAATTTTTCCTACATCAAGAGACACACTAAAGATATAGAAGTATTTAATTATACAATAGTTACTTTATGACCAATTGGTAGTTGTTTCTATAATAATGAACCTTAAGGAGTTTCTTTTTAATTAAAACATAAAACTAAGTCTCACTGTACCTGCTTGTGAACTTTTGTAAGCTGTTCAAGATTATTCTCAAGGAAGGAAATCTTCTGTTTTTGCGCAGCACTGCCTCCTGTATCATCCGAGTCAATCTCAGCACTCTGCAGTAACATGGGGAAGCAGAAAGAAGGCTGACTATCAATCTAGATATTAGAATTGAGCCAGAAAATTACACTGCATAAACATCAATTCCTAATTTAGCTCCCAACTGGAAGTTATGCAGCGTTCTCAGAAACAACAAGTGTTGCTACAGCACCACATTACCTTTTTCACTCTAGTAGCCAGATCTTGAACAAACAGCTTCCGAAGATTGTGAAGAGTCTGAAGTTCTTTTGCCTACAGTTAAGTATAAGAAGTTAACAAAACAACCCAAACAAACTCTGAAAGATTAAAAAAAAAAAAAGGAATTTATTCTGAGTATCTTACCACAGTCTCTTCCAACCCCTTTAAATCTTGTCTTGCTTGTTCCCGTCTGTCCTGCATAACCCTAAAAGAGAATAAATTCACCCTAAACATCCCAGCAAAACCAGAAATTGTAATGTTTTAGGAGACTAGGGTAGTAAACACTGTCTGGTACAAACAAAAAACATCTTTCAGTTGAAGTCCTAAATTAAAGATGGAACCAATGGATGGTATCACGCTCAGAAATCCATATGGGATGGATAGGGAGTGCGAGAGTTGCAAGAGGAAAAGAGGGAAGTACTTTTAATATTGAAGAAATACAAACAAGTACATTCAGGTGCATAAAAGTTTCTATAATAATGAAAGACAAGACTCTCAGAGTCAGCTTCAGAGTGAATATTTGGGGAGATCTTATCCTAAAAATGTTCTTAGTTCTGACCAGCTGAGAAAAGTATCACATGACAGATTAAGGATTTTTATTTTGTTGTTTATGAGGTGTTAGAACAAAATCTCAGTGTACAGGTATATAACCTAGTGATTGATGCTGTCTTCCCATGCAACATGGAAGTGTTTTCTGCACAGGTAAAAATGTTCTCTCTCAGAACTATAAGACTGCCATTACTAAGATGACAGAATACAGGAAAGGAATGTGGATTTCTTGTTTTATGACTCAAGGTTGGAATAGAAAGGCCAGGGACTGCATGAAAATCAAGTGTTTCTATTAAGTAGCCAAAAAACTTCTTCTGCTCTTAAAATATATCCTCAGTCAGCCAGTTTCACTGTTAGTTCACTGTTAAGGGAATAAACATTTGAGGTAGTAAAATATTCTAAACAATATCTCAGCATCCTATCCATTTTCCAGACCTCTCTGAAAAAGTAGTTCCAGGCATCTTATACAACTCTAAATGAAAAAAAAAATAAAATAAAAAAAATCTGCATTGTTTCTGATCTGTCATTTGGCATGCAATTAATCAATGAAGCATGCAACTGTTTTATTTTAAGAATAAGCCAGTCAGAACGACCTAACTACTTAAACTGTCTAAGAAACAAAAAAAGAATAAAGGAACTGTTACAAGCCTCTTCCAGTCTTGGAACATGCAACACTTAGCTGCAAACTGAAAAGTTAATTACTCCAGTCCTTTGTATATTGACAAAAAATAGTTGTGACCTTCCTGTCTTTCATAATTTTACTCTCAATTTTAAATATTCAGGCAGTGCAAAGGTTTTAAAAAAGTTAAGTTCAAGAAAGCCCTAGAATCCCTCCCCTTTAATAGGCATCCTATACAGGAAGAGCCATTTCATCATATTAGATCACTAGTTTATAGAATAAGTGTTCCCACACATGTTTGTTTTATGCATCACCATCACTTACGTAAGTTCATGCAGTTTTCTACTTTTTTCCTGATCAGTTGCTTTCAGCTTCTCATGCTCAACTCTCAGACGTTCCTGTTCAAGCATCATCTTCTGGTTTTGGCTGAACACAAAGTAAATATTTTATCAGGTGAAACTGTCAGACAACACATTCAATAACAACACAAACCAGGAAGACATTGCTGGAGGAAACCCTTGCCACTTCCTTCACATTGTATTTTGCTTCTGTACTCACACAGTGCAGAAACACTTGGCACTACTAAAATAATGGCAATTACTTACTCTTGAAGTTCAGTGATAAGCTTCTCCTTTGCATCAACTTCATCTCTTAGGCTACTGATTTGTTTCTGATGTGTCTCACGATGGCTCTGAATTTGCTGCTCCACAGCTTGCTATTAGAAAAAACCAGAATGTATTAAATGCTTTGAACTGCCATCAGACTTCACTTTGTGGGGATTTGGGTTCATTTGGGTTTTTTGTTTTAGACAATGAATTGAACTTACCTTGACTTCATTTGCAGTCTGAACCTTATTTAAGTGCTCTTTCTCCATCTCATGGACCTTTTCTAGTAGGGATAATAAAAACACATTTCAGCCAGGTAACTAGGCAATCCCATGGACGACAGAGTTAATTTCCCCTTTCCCTGGCAAGAACTTAAAATCTGGAAAAAGACCCCTCCCACCATAAAGATCAATTAAATCAGTAACATCTTCAATTTAATCCTCTCCATAGCAGTTCTTTCAAACAAATATGTTATCACTACATACTTAAAATGGTGGGGGTGGTGGGTGGGGTGTAGGGAAGCAAGTCCTACCCTGTGCTCGGAGTTGAACTAATTCTTCATTAAGGGAATCCACAGATTCTTCCAGCTGCCTCTTCTTCTGTTCCACGTTCTGAAGATATTCAGTCAATGACTTGATCTTGGCTTCATGCTTGTGGGATGAAAAGATTCATTTACTTTGGAACCAGGTATCATGGAATTACATCTGCATAAATGGTTCATACTTACTTTTAAACAAGAAGTAACCTCATCTCAAAACAAAAATGGTACCAACTAAAAACTCTACGAAGAATATGACTGTAGGGAACGTTTTGGGTAAAAGTGTCTCTGAACTGCCTGCATTCCATTGTGCTATCAATCTCCATGCTGTTATCCCCTGGCAAGGGAACCTCTGCCACATCAGGTGTACTTTCAAGTGGCGCGGAGGGGACGGTGACTGAACCCCCCCCCAAAATATGACTGCTCAAGTAGCTCTGTAACGTAGCCTACAAAATAATGTCTTTATTCAGGATTGGAATGAAATACATTTTTGGCTGGGAGATGTTTTGAATGTTAAATGAATGTCAAAGGCCCACTGTATTTAAAAGATTGCTCTGAAATGTGCATCCCCTGATTTAAAAAAAAGATGATCATCCATATGTAAAACAAAATATAGAAATATTAAACTGCATATGTGGATCACAATTTTCAGAGGTGTTAGGGGTCACATTACTATCTTACAATAATCACATTCAAATGGCCTTTCTTGCATTAGAGCTAAGTTAATCTGCTATGCAAGACTCCTGTAATTTTACTGTGCTTCCTGCTTCCAACTTGCAGCATTAGTACGCAAAGTGCTCACTAGCCACTGCTTCTGTAAGACTTGTATTTGTAGAGGATCCTGTGATGAAGAAAATAGGGACTCTAGTATTTACTGTAAGTGCTACAAAAGCATTATCAGGCTACAGATAGATTGCAGAAATTCTGACATCTTGTCACACTCAGAACAGTACTGAGGAAATAGCTGAACCTTCCGGCTGTTCACTTACAATGTGCTTCATTAGGAGCCAAAACCAAACTGCAACGTTTTTCCCTAATAGGTTAATGAATTTAATTTTTAAAGAATATCTAGGAAGTACACTGCAGAAAAACATTTACCTGTGAGATCCGGAGCTGGCAGGCAGCCAACTCCTTTTCGTTTTCTTCCATTTTCTTATTGCTTTCAGCTTGTGTGCCTTCTAACTGTTTGCAGCGTTTTACCATTGTTTTTACTTCTGATTTCATTTTGCTAATGTACAGCCTTGCAACTGTGAATTCTTCATCTATCATGCCAGTTCCCTCAGGCTGCTGAAAAGTGAGAAATGGTATAGTTAGAAAGCTCAGATAACGAAACGGAACTAAAGGTGCACTGGAGCAACTTAATGCCCAGAACACATCCCCCAACACTCCAGATAATCACATGAAATCAATGAAAAAAACCAAACATCCCTAACATTTTGGTTTTTAAGTTTTCTGATAGATTATTTAGAAGTTTGCACTAAGGTAATGAGTTGCCTGAAGAGGGAAATACAGTTCACCGTTGAATACTGCTTACATTCTGGCCCTGCAGTGATCCTCTAGATTTCTCTTTTGTTTCATTTCCTCATTCCATTTTTTATGTAAGTATCATGCTGATAGTCACTGTAGGTCAGTATTACATTTCCAAGACAATGCTGTTGATTAAGACCACTACATATAGCAGTTTCACAACAGGAAAGCGCTGCTACAATAAAAACATCATGCCTGCTCTTCCTTGGCTTTGCATAATCAAATTCTGTCTGGGACCCAATTCAGTCACAGTATAAGGAACGGATAAGGTTATGCCCATATTATTAATACAAATATGGCTTCCTATGGTGGTAATTTTTCCCACAGTAAGAAAATGACCCCACCTATCCACAATGTATGTGTTTCACACTTGGCATTAAAGATAGCACTGATAAATCCTTACCTTGACATCATTGTTTCCTACTGCAATTCCTATCTCTGCAAGATCTTTCAGTAAGGAGGCCATCATTTCTGTGGCTCGTTTCTTCTGATGGTTGGTCATTTCTTTAAGTTTCTGAAGCTCTGCATCTATACTGGCTAAAGTGACCTACAGTAAAAAAAAGTTACCCTTTAACAAACAAAACGCACTCTTGCTTTCGGAACTCATTTCACACTATTTACAGAGTGACAGCATTTCTTCTGAAAGAGCTAAAAAGTACTGGGGGCAGAGACCTTTAGCTCACAAAATATAATCTTACAACTGTGCAACAAAGTTAGCGTCCATATTGTTAGAGAGCATTCAAAGTTATATATAATTAAATATTGCAGAGAATTGTGTTTATAGAAAAAAGGTACATGGACAGCAAGTCTGACACTTTTCACCACATTTTGGTAAAGGAAAACAATTTATTTGCCTGCAGAGCTCTTAACTCTTCCCTACTTGCAAAGCAAAGAACTGCATCCACTACCGAGAGTTCCTGTGCACAACACAATCTAGAGCAGTTTTTCAGCAAGTCTGAGATGCTCTGGTTGCAATGGCTGCAGCTTAGCAGCTGCTTTGTTCTCCAGTTTTAAAACAGTGCCAGAAGTTTTACAGCAGGAAAGTTTCTGGCAGAGATGCCAAAGGATGGCTGGGTTATGTGTGACGGGGGACACCAAAATGTCTTAATTTTACGACATCTTAGAACAGTTGCTTTGTTACAGCTTGGATTATTCATGACACTCAGTGGATATCTAGTTATGATATCTAGAATTGTTATCTATAAACTAATTAAAAACAACATCAACAAAGCAAACAAAAACCAAAACACACACTTCAGATTCATATACACACAGAGCAAGCCTACTCCACCAAATTTTAAATGCTGCTCATAAGGAAACCAAAGATTCTCTGACTTTTGGCCAACCTTCAGGTGATGGAAGTTACCAATAAGGATTACTCAGCTCGGAACACTTAAAAGTTTAAAGAGAAATTTCATGATCTTGTGAACTTCAATTTTAGACTTAGTGTTCTATCAATCCAAATCTTACTAACTGAAAATTGAAAGCCACATTTACTAGAAGACCCAGACAAACTCAAATTTTATCTTTAAGAACAGAGAAGAATGAGACTTGTGCCATCAGATATTGTCTGCAACGCCAGCAAACATGCTGATCCTTTCCAGCACTTAGAATTTTAGGATAGTGAGGGAGTATTAACTGTTTAAAACTGTTTGAAATCTACCACCTAACTATCAGTCAGTTCAGAAACTTTGCAGGTACATAAAGAGCTGTATGGTATTCATCCTGTGGGCTGATGCTACATCTGTATTTTAAACAGGGCTGTTCTCTGGAATATGTCCTCAGTGTTCTTAAATACTCCTTTCAGAAGTAAACAGAACTGCTTATTTTTGAAGGCATAAAGGTAAATTATTTCACATGCCATAAATACAGTAGGCAAATATAGATTCCTTTCCAGAAAAGCTGTAACATGCTCACTGCAACTGCAAGATTGGAAGAAGCAGATTCTAAGGTCAGGATTACCCCAACTGCACCAAGAAGACAAATCAAACTGAATCAGATCACCAGCATGTCATGAAAGTGTTAACTTTTGACATCTAGGATATTTCTGAATACTCTTCAGGTATAAATGCCACAGACTCTAAATAGATAAGAGCTAACATGGTCAAGTCACATTGAAGACTGTCAGTAGTTTCTTATCCCAATTTCATACCGATTTTTGATTGAGTTCATCACTAAGCAGTTCATATTCCTTTGCTTTGTCTTCTACTTCCTGAGACTTCTGATCATAATTGACAGCTAATTCTTCAAGGGCTTGTAACACCTCTTTCACTTCCTCTTTAGAGGCATCATTTTCAGCCTGAAGGCGATTCAACTCTGCTTGCAGGTTGTCTTGGTCCCGTCTGGTTGACGCTAGAAGCTGAAACATTGATTCAGATTTAATAAAATTGCAACAACAAATAATCATGAATGAAATTCCATGTATAACTTGAATTTTATTGTGGCTTTTACTATAATAGTTTACATCTACATTTTTAGTGTACTGCATCATGCAATAAGGATGCCAAGGACAGATACAGTGAGAATGAATAATTAAATTTACCTCTTATATTCACAGTTCTTTAAACTATCTTCAAAATGGAAGCGATTACAAATCAAGACACATAGGGACAGCAACTGGAAACGCACATGGAATACAGCAAGTTCTCAGAAAAGCCACTGAACAGTACTCACGAAATTGTCAGCAGGCCAGGGACTAAACTTCCAGTGTTTTAATACCATTAGCTGCTGAAGAATAACTAGTCAAAGCATACAGCCGCTAAAGAATCTGATTTATTTATTTAAATAAGATTAAACAGTAGCTTCAACTTCCTGAGTTCTCAACCCACTTCCTTCCTACCATGTACACGAGGATTATTATTTTTTAGATCTTTGTGCTGTGAAGAAATATTTTTCCTAGTATCTCGGCTAAATGAAATTAACATTTTCATTATTAATAGTAATTTGTCCCCACTTAATTAAGTTACATCTCTGGCAACATGTGCATACAAATCCTTTGACTATTCTAGCAAGTATGGCCTGAAATAAACACAGACACTTCCTTTTTCATTTCCCTCCTCTCCCTTCCCTCTCTGTACAGCAACTGACTGAAAGTAAACCTTACAACAGATTTCTTACAGTAACTCAAGTTACCTTCAGTTTTGACAAACTGCTGACTTTGCACGGGGAAACAAACTGCTGCTGTCTTTGCATAAAATACTTCAATTCTTTCACTCTTCATGGATACTTAAGATTCAAGTAAACTGGTTTAAGCTTAGCGATTAGCACTGTATAAGTAGGAGGAATGAATAGGCAGAGCATTTAGATAAGGCATAAAAGAGAACTATTGTGCAGTAGTAAGCTGCCATTCTCCCTGGTCACTGTGACCCATTCAGAACACTTCCAATTTCTTTAAAGAAAATACAAACAAAAAAAAGCAAAACTCACCTCTTCCTGATCCAACATCTGTGTCTTCAGTTTTTCTACTAACTGGCTCTGCTGATTAATTTCTTCATCCTGCAGTTGAAATAAGACTGTGTTCATTAAACTGACAAACACCACTCAGAAAAAAATAATCTAAGAGACATCACATGTTCAGCATCTAACTTTTCCCTATTCTGAGACAATTACACAACTGCAAGCAATCGAAGTAAAAAGAAAATACTTTTTATTTTACTGCCTGATCCAGCAGGCTCTTAACCTGGCATGTAGGTGTAACACACCATGCTTCAAAGACAAAAGTCTTATATCTGTGCTTTTGCAAGTCTTCTCCAAGTTGTTCTAGCTTTCAAGAAACAATTAAGAATTAAAAGATTTTTTTCTCTCCGAATATATTGCTGCTTAAATTTGATATTATAGTCAAATAAAATAGGCATAACCCCAAAAGAAAAAATTGCTGTCTTCAAATTACTCTTTATCCCACTTTCTCATTATCGCTAAGAAAGGATACTCACTTAGTACCAGGTAAGGCAAGTTTGATTTCTCTTAATCAGAATTAAGAGTAGGCACTCTCAGCAAATATTTAAACAAGCTGAACTAACAAATGAATACTGGCAAATTAAATATTACACAATAATACAGTTCAAGATATAACTTCAAGAGGTCTTACATTAAATAATGATACCATACCTTGTCATCCAGTTGTTTATATAGTTTAGCAATTTCTTCCTCACACTTCCTTCTCTCAGCATCAGTGAAATTGCCAGTTACTCCAATTGTGGTAGCTGGTTTATCATTAATAACAGTAATATCCTTGTCCACTGCAAAAGCTTCCAGGTTGGCCTTCTCCTTGTCAAACTGTTCATCAACTGGCACAGTCTCTCCTTAAAGAATACACTTAATTTTAGTACAGTCAGACATAAAGGGTCTCCTGCAAAGTTAGCCTTGAGAAGTATTACATACTTCCTACTAACAGTATCGTTCCACATCTAGTAAGCAATTGAGTTCATGTTATTACTTGGCAAAAAAAAAGACCACTAGATCATCCAAACTATCTCCCGCCTACCACAGAACATTATATTTCACCCAGGTATGAGCTATGAGCTACATCAAACCTTATCTTCTAGAAAGTCACCGAACTTGCCCAAAAGATAGAAAATCCTTCTTTCCTTGGTAGACTGTTCTGCTAGGTAGCCATAATTACTTTTAAATTACTTTGCTTCTAATTTAAAATACTTTTTCAGTTACAGTTTTAACTTCTATGTTCATAAAGCTTTTCTTCATGGGAACACTAACTTCACATAGAAAAAAATATCACATGCTAACTAAAGCACTTCTTTGACAAGTTAAACTAAATTCCTTAGTGCTTTGTTCAAAACATTTTATGCAGTCCTTGGAAGGCACAGGCTAATTCCAACACTCCAGTATCTCACGTCAATATTCTGAAAGAACTATACTTGACATTTCAGGTGTGGCCTCATACCATATCTATAAAAGAACAAAAAAACCACCTTGAAAAACAAAAAAACCTCCCCATCCTACTAAACTTATTTCAGTGAACCCATTTTTTTCAGATTTATATCAGGATGTGGTGCAGTTGTCCACAATATTGCAAAATCATCTTCTATAGCTGCCAAACTCCATAATTACACCTGTAATTATGACCTATGTTACTCTTTTCCTGAATTTATGGCTTCATTATTAACTTGCATTTTGCAGAAACTACAATTGATAAGAAGTTAATTATTCAGGAAGACTGAACAGGCACACATCCTGCACTGTCAGCAGTTTTGGGTGGGCTTTTTGCCTATTAACACGTTTGAGTTTTAAATGAGGGCAAGACCCCATGATGTTGACTTGAATTAGAAAACCAAACCAGAGGAAACATTTAACTCAGTTTCTGCACTTACAATTAAAAACAGTTTTTTCTCTCCCAAAATAAGAATTTTACAATGTAACTCCAGCTCTACTAGTAAACCAAGTGTTGAACAATCCAACACAAATACATTTTCAGACTTTTTCGCCATTATGAGTGAAAAGCATGAAGTTCCAAAGTCAACTTAATATCCTAAATTTAATATTCTTAATATTGTCTTGCATAGTGGTATCTTTAAGACTTAGTGTCTGTTGTCTTGACCAAAGTTTGCATAATAAAAATCTAATTGTTTCTCACCATTCCGCCACCTGTTGAGTTCATTCTCCAGCCACTGGATGGTGTTACGCAGAGTCTTGTTCTTCTCCTTTTCCTTCTCGTACTTTTTCTTCCACTGTTCTGCTGTGAGCTCCACGTTGACACAAACTGTGTTCTTAATGGTCTTTGCTCTGCATAGAAAAAGCAAAAAGCTCTGAAACTTCATTTTTAAAGAAAGGAATCAAAGGTTATTACATAAAATTTCCACAGATCACTGGTGAAAGTGTAAACATTCCCACCTCTTCCAAAAGTTTATTTCTATTCCCCGTCAAGTTCCTATTCTTTCAGTTCAATTCAGTTAATGGACAGAGCAACACAACAAACTTTGAGAAGGCTGAAAAATCTCAAACTGATTGAGTCGGAAAAATTCAGCTGCATACCTTCACCTGAAAGAATTCAGGTCATGACAGTTGTGCACAACTTTGAACAAAGGATAGTATTCACATCTAGCTGTACAATGGAGAGCATAATACTTCTAGGGTGCAAACCATCTGGCTTATCTAACAAACAGCTCATTTCAACCAAAAAAATCCAGTTACTAGGTCTCCACTAACCAAAAAGGTGTTACAAGCCAATTAGAGAATTTCTGATGGGTTTATTTACATTCACTCAGGTGAATCCCATCCAATTAACCAATTAGAGCTTTGGAGATAAAATTACAGGCACTAATAACACATCCATGAAGTTAATGTCTGGTTTTTACTTTGGTGCCATACATCACTTATCTCAGTAGTTTTCCTGTATAGTCTCCTCCTACCAAACACCCCACCCCAAGAGATCAGAACAGGAAAAAAGCTTTATGGCAGTTAAAGGTTTCCCCAGCCCCACAGTACAACTCCTATAAGTACCTTTCAGCAAATCTTAGTGAGACATTACTACCAAAAGACTCATGATTTTTTTACTGTGTTATATGACATTTACATAACCTTCAGTTACTACAGCTGAGGGTTTCAGCATAAATTTGAACAACCTTAGAAGGTTGAATCAATATTTAGGAGTAACTATGGTGGCTGAGACAGAAGTGTAGTCTGTTAACTCCTGAAGAAGTCAAGAGCACAAGGCAGTGAAACTACACAGCTGCAGCTGGGAAACACTTTCCAGTAGCTCATTCAATAAATACTAAAGGAAAAGTTCCCCTAACTTCTAAAAGAAGACCAAAAGCCTTCATTGTTGTAAAATTCAGTCATTACTCCACACTATTTATATTCTGCCAGATTTCTAAGAAGTTCTGAATTCATCTAGTCTACTTTCCAAAATACAAAGCTTATCAGAGAGCACCAGTAGGAAACTATCTTACTGAACTAGAGTGGAAGAGGTACACTAACATCAAAGATCAGATGGACTAGCAAAACATTGACTGCTTTTGTAATGTGCTCCAGTAAATGCAGTGATTCAATCAAGTGGTCAGGAACTGCAGTATAACAACAAAGCATTAATAGTAGAATGATGAAGAGCTACCTAACAGAATATCAAATTTGAAATGGGTACTCAAATTCAGTTACAAATGACACAGGAATTTACAAGTATTAACTCAAATGTTACTGGAATGCTAGTGGAGGACAGGCTCCCCTGGCAAATTAAGGATTCAACTTAACAGGAGTGAACTTCTTCCTCCCTCCTTTCACTTCAGGGGGAAAAAAAAAACCAACAACTTATTACCCTCCAAGACTATATATTAAACCACATTTTGAACCCAATATATGCTGTCCTCCTGGAAATGCAGTCTTGAGGATCCTGCCCAATTTAAGGATTTTTATATAATACGAGATAAGGTAGATCAACACTTAGCCATACATACAATAAAAAAATTACAGAAAGTAAACATTCTAATTAATTTGGTTGAGGAATCTTAATGGAGTAACTCGCTTATTTCTCATTCTGCATTTATTTCTAATAAGTCATTTACTCACCTTTGGCCAAACAGAAGAGTAGACTTAGTTTCAGATTCATTGTAAGAAGATGGAGAACAGCAAATAACAATAGTGGTTCTGCAATTACCCCCTAGTGAATCTTGAAGGATTCTGGTCATTTTGCTATCACGATATGGAACATATGTCTACCAAGAAAATGGTTAAAGGATCAGTTATGATTTCTCAGACACATTTAATTTGTTGAAATATGAGCTATGCTTTTGCTAGGTGTAACTTCATTAGAAAAACATCAAATCCTACTTTAATTCACAGATAGTAGGACTGAAGATGCACAGGATGACACAAAATTGTACTTCTATGTTTGGCAACTTTGAGAGCCCAGGAAGACTTTCAGTATGATGCTCGGGTCCGTCAGCATTAAATGTAACTTATTAATCTTCACTGTCAACACAGTATAAGACCAATGGCCATCTGCAATGCACTGATGCAACTGGAGTAATTAAAAAGACTCCAGGCATATCACAGAGACTGGTAAGGATTTCTGTGTAATACCATATTCAGAAATGCAAACCTTTACTCTCCAAGTATAAAAGTACAAAAGAGGATACTTACACTGCTTTCAGCCAGTGCCGAGATGACGTTTCCTAGAGCAGACAAAGACTTGTTGATGTTCTTGGCCTCATCCAGCACCGCACCTTCTGCTCCAGTTTTACTAACCTATACAATATTTCAGTACATTACTAAATGCATCTTCAAAAAAACACCTTTTATGTTTAAGATAAAAGTGGAATAATTACTTGAGTCAGTCTCCCTGACTTTAAGAGATGCTCATAAGCAAGTTGCATTAGAATAAGTAAACTCTTCCTCACACTCTTTCCCAAATTCATTATCAATTTCTCATTCAGAAGTCAGTGTTTGCAAATGTTTCTGATATTTTACACTGCAGTGAATTTTCTCCTTGCAAAGGAGGGCTTTTTGCAGAAGATAAACATACAGTTGAAAACTCCTGTCAAATGAACAACTTCAAAACTAGTTTGAAGTTTGTCAAAAAGATAGAATTCCTTACAAGTAAAAAAAGCATTATGAGGTCACCCTTAAACCAAACCACCACCACATCCCCCAAAAAAGCAAACCATAGAAAACAAACTACAAAACCCAAACCACATATCACCACTACCCCTGGAAAACACAGAGTCTTCGTTAGAAGAAATTGATGAGAACAGATTTCAGAGGCTGAATCTGACCTACATGAGTGATCTAGGAACTTAAACAAATATCACCAGAAATGTGAAAAAAAAACCAAAAACCAAAAAACAAAAAAAAACCCCAAACAAACAAACAAAAAAACCCCCACAAAACAAACAAAAAACCAACAACAACAACAAAAAAAACCCCAACCAAAAAAACTCTGACATCATTCCATTTACCTTAGCTCTTCTGCCTCAAGGGCATCATTTGACTAACAGTTCTATAACCCTCCCTTTACTATTTTCACCAGGCTGTGATCATGACTACGACTAAACAATTCTATTTCCCTGTGTTTAAAGCAACTCAAGACATGGCATTAGCAAACTTTATGTATTTCAAAAGACTGGGGAAACACACAAAAGTTTGAAATAAACAGTGAAAGGAACTACAGAGAAAGGAGACCTGCAACCCAGCCCTTAAAAGGAAAAAAAGACTATGACTGAAGAAGGACATTTCAAAATAAACACAGGATCAGAGACAATAATAAGGTCATGTAAGGAAAGACAACAGCCAGCAGAAACAAATGAAAAAAACCGAAGACAAAGACAGGGATAAAGCCAGAAGCAAAGATGAAAAGAATGTAAAAAATCCAGCTCTTGAAAAGGTAATTGTTTCCTTTCTTTTAGCCACTGACATAGGAAAGCAAGCCATCATTTTAACCAATGTTAATTACAATTTCAAGTTAAGAAACTTGGTATCACTATATGAGAAAATTCAGATATTCCACATCTAGAGAACTCTTTTTTAGCCAGTACCTGGCTAACCTACACACGTGTAGACTTTTTCTGTGCTCTCAGATATTGAAACTGAACTCTACCCTATTTCCCCACCCTAGTCCATATTTACAAACCCTCACTGGAGAAATGCAGATCAGCATAAAGTAGTAGTATCTAACAGACAACCCAGCCTAGGATTCAGAACCACATTTTAAAGTCAAAATTAACACACCTCAGAGACGACAACTGAAAAATCAGTATTACACTAAGGTAAAATAATTGATTGAAAAGAAAAAAAAGTTTTTCAGAGCAGAAAAAGAAACTTATAATTACCTTCTCACTACCTGCCAAGTCCACAAGGTAAAGTTTTCCACTTAGTTTCTGTTCTGTTTGAGTATTCTCTTGTTTTACATTAATAAGAAAAATACTATGGCTTCGGGAGCTGTGTTCATTCATATCTATAATTCAAAATATACACATTGTCAGAAAGATTTGCACAACCAAACTCACTTAGAACAGCACCTTCCCACAGTGCAGTGAGAGATAAAAAGCTAATGCAAGTGTATAATGTAATCCCTCAATGACAACAGAACTAGAGGCAGCAACACCAGCAGCAGCATCTAATTCTGTAACAAAGATCCAGTTTCCCTTGGGCTTCTATTAATACCCCATAAGCTCACTGATCAGGTTTGCTGGCCCATCAGCCATGGAGTTCACACTTCCAATTTACTTTATTAGAACTGAAAGCATATTTAGGTTTTAATACCAGAATGCTTTTTCATAGACTTCCAGTGTATCACATTTTATCCTTTTGTGATAATTTGAACTAGATGGCCATAACCTCTCAGCCCTTTCTTGTACTGCCCCCTCTGCCAGGAAACTTGCAGAGCAAACAAGACTTATTGAATTTAAAGAATTATTTTAATTCATTGACAAGATTTAAGCAGATCTGAATGAGAATATCTATGTCTTCTTCCAACTCTAAATTCCTCACAGACCTAGAAGGACTGGTTTACTGATGCTACAGAAGCAGCTCAACACAGAATAATACCCTTCTATCCAAATTTCTGCTACTTCTCCTTTACTTAGTGTGGTCCCCACTTCAGAACCTTACTATCTAGGAGCAATGAAGTGGAAGTGCAAGGCAATAATTCCTTAAAAGGAACATCATATTTCTAATTTTGATCTTTAATCAAAGAAATGAGAAGGAAAACCTTTTTTTCTTAATGACTGTATATTCTTTTTTGAATAAAGAACTAGACACAGGAAGACTGTGAAACATCCTCAATTTGGCTCTCAGACATTTCTGGCAGTCACCTCAGTTGTGAAGAACTCAAGTAATATTTTGTATGCACCTCATCTTTCCTCGTCTTTTTTCAACCCCTCTGTCAGTTCTAATTCTGCTACTGTGGGAATTTGGAGACCCATGACAGGGCTCCTCGCAACTCAATTGCACACTACTGCCAAAAATCTTGGGATGTTGGGATGCTGCTTAAGTTTGCAGCACATCTGAATATACATTCCAACCAGCTGCTCTGGGAACATGTGACAGAATGGTTAAACTGTCAGTGAGCAACGGTGCCTTATTTATGGATTTCCAGGTTAACTGAAACAGATTCCACAAACTGGGATTTTGCACTGTTACTAAAGCAGAACTACATGTTTTTCTCCAGTGATTCAGAGCTCCTCACTGACCACTTACTGTCTCCTTTCAATCCAAGTCTAAGCAGTCATCTGACAAGCAATTAATTGAAATACTTGTTTCGGAAAGACACGTTGAAACTACTTATGCCAGACCCTTTCAGAAACCTGAATTATTTAGCTAACTATTTTTGTCTTCCATACTTCCATACTATTTTTGTACTTCCACACTAGAAGCAACTTAATAAAGCACTAAAAGGAAACAAAAGATAATACTTACTTGTAACCGCTACATGTCGATTTGATTTTCCTTCATCTATAGTATCCATAACTTCTTCTGGACTACAAACAAAACGCTCTGTGCAACCCTTTGGAAAACAAAGGCAAGGGAAGAGGGGTTGTAAAATAACACCACACCAACAATCCAGAAGTAAATGGTGTACACCAGGAGTGCAAGATGGAGATGTATCAGACTGATGCTCACCTTTACATAGGGAACTCTATTTTTGTCCTCATGAACAGATAAATTGGTCTTTGAAACTGGAAGAGAAAAAGTTCCAAAGCTAAGGCACATATGATTTCATTGCAAAATGAATGCACTATGTACAATGCATGGCCAAGTCATAAATGTTACCTCTCAGCAACACTTCATAAAAACTTAATATACAAGAAAGCACCACTACTGCAGCTTTGGTAATATTATAAAGATGAGCTCCATGCTTTCCCATTTTGATGTACCCTTATCACGTATGGGCTATTAGCATAACACATACTTAAGAATCATAAGGGTTTGGGTTTTTTTTTTAACAGCTCTCTCCAAAACAATTTACTTTCTATGTTCAATACAAATAAAAGCCTTACCATCCAAAAGGTCCCTTATTTTATCCAAGTATATTTCAAAATATGACACCTAGAAGTAGGAAGAGGAAAAAGAGATACATCATCAGAAAGAAAAAATGGTTTGCTTTTTGATCACAAGGATCCAGTATAATTACTGTGACCTCCCACATAACACCACATCCAGCTCAAGTTCTTACAGCTGAACTAAATACACCTTAAAGAAGAAAGGGGTTTGATCAAAAGCTTTAAACACTATCAGCACTGCCATAGGTTATCAGGATAGCTACCATCAATGTTCAGTGGAAACAAAAGTAAACTGTTAACATAATTCTCTAAAAAGAATCAGGTACTTCAGAAACAACTCAAGTTATCACGTTTCCATATTACAGGTATTTGAAACAGATACAGAATATCCATTTACCCACAGATTATCTTCCAGTTTTAATACAGAGTAAATAAGTAAAAATGAAGAAAAGTTTACCTTAATATGAAACTCAAGATTCTCATCCATGGAGTAAATATAATTAAAAATATCTTGCACTATTCTTGGAATAATGCCCATTCCATCTGGGTCATGAAGCTTCCCCTTATTAAGAAAAGATACAATAAACATTCATATTGAATTCACCATCACAAACAGTATAGAAAGGCAAAGCAACCGGTTCCACTTAACAAATTAAGTTCTGGCAGACATGATGCACTTATTCTGTCTATAAAGGAAAGTCCTGACCATCCATTTAGCCCTAGCATTTGCCAGAAGTGAAAACAACAGCCTCAGAACACTCCCACACTACTACAAGTGAAAATACGTTATTAATATCATTCTTGCAATTCTCATCTTTCTATTGAGGGAGGGCTGAAAAAAAATACACTAATTGCCACTCTCAGTTCTAAGAACAATAACGGGGTATAAAAATGTTGTAGTGGAAAGGGAAAGAAAATTAAAATTGGAAGAAGAAAACAAGCAGACATCTTATTTCTAGAAAGGTAAGACTACTGTCATGCAATGATGTGACGGTGACATTAAAATAAAATTGTTTTAGTATTTCTTACTTCCATAGTGTGTGTCTTTCCAGATGATGTTTGCCCATAAGCAAAGATTGTTCCATTGTATCCCTCGAGTACATCTAAAGGGAAGGAATATTTTCATTAGCATTCATTTCCTTCTTCTAAAGATAAGTCAAATGAAACAGAATGCAAGCAGGCAGTTCCTAAAACATCCGGCAAGTTAAATCACTCGAGGTTTGGGAACCCTGTGCTAGAGTTAGGGGGAGGGGGCATGTTTCTCCCTACCCCTTTTAATGAATTACGCCATCATTAACAGTCTTAGAAGTTTCCTGTATTAGAAGCACCTGTTTCCTCAACCATAAAATTCAGGAATTCAAAGTCAGGGACAAAAAAGGAAATTCATACAATTGCCAGGCTGAACAAATATCTTAGAAGAAGAAACCACGAGAATGCCATCATATTTTCTGCCTGGAAAGTTTAATTGTTCAGTTGTGATGAGAATGAGCTATGCCCTAAGTGTCAAGCATATTACTCTTAGGCTTCTCTTCCAAATGATGAATGAACCAAGCCAAAGGTTTATATTGAGACGTGATGGGCTGGTGGGTTGCCTTGTTCATGAAACAGTTACTGTAGCATCACATCCTGCAGGTAAACTTTAATTTTCCAAAAACAAGTATGAGAAGATACTCCCAATGGGGAGGTCTTTGCCATTCCAGACCTGTAAATCCATTTGTCCCACCACCAGAGTTCATTTGCCGTTTGATGTAGCACAGCCTAGAAATGCCACACAGAAATCAGAGTTTTACACTGAGAAAAGAGGCAGCATTACAATTTTTAGTCCAATTCCAGTTTTTAAATGAGCAGACTTTTGATCTAATCCTGATTACTATTTAACTGATTAAAGGATTCAATACTTGCAGCAGCATGGATTTTCCACAGCAATCCGCTCTTCTAATGATCAAAACTTTGGTACATTTACCAAATATTCTCCTGTCACTAGCAGTTGATATTTCAGGGGTTTCTGACAAGACTTTGTAAAGCCGTTTTAAAAGTTGTGTCAACTATTACTGACGATTCATTTCCTGAGGACAATGTTACTTGCAAGAAAAGTACCTACTTGTTTACCACAGGAACTTACTGTGGCGTATCCTTCTTTGTGATAAGACTTGATTTTCTACAGGTACTAGGCCAGTTTTGACAATTCATCTGTGGAGAAACTGTACACCCTGACACACGCAGCAAAAACTTGTATTTCACAAGTTTCATTTCCACTTATATTCCTGCAAACAATCTTACGTAGGATGTTTCTCACCAATAAATTTTTGGTGGGACAGATGGACAACACACCTCAAAGCTATTAAAAAGTGTTATTTTGATTAATTTCAGACAAAATGTTTTAAACAATTATTGCACAGAACTGTAAAAAAAACTCAACCCAAAACACAACAGGTAAACGTTATCAAGTGTTGCAATTGACTGAAACAGCAGGTTAAGCATTGACAGGATTTATTAGCTCAACTGCAGGATGGTTTTATACTGCTACAATCCATGTTGGCACTTATTAAACATGCAGAAGATAAAAGGCAGCAATAGAAGTATCAGTTTTCAACACTGAAACCCACATGAACATGAGACATTTTCTTATGGTAAAACTGCTCTTCCACCTTACCTTTGACAATCTTTTTAGCACAGTCATTGTACACTTGTTCCTGTGATGTGTTTGACTGGAATACACGGTCAAATATATATGGCTTGGACTGCAAAAAAATAAAAAGAGAGAGAAGAGTCATTAAGATGCTTTAAGCGGAACTCGAAGGTGTTTGTTCATATAGTTTGGAAGCATCCTATACTGTCTCAGCCCAATCCTCTATTTTAAGCACATGAAGACTGTAACAAGGAAATCAGCTTATACAGTGTTGCCTAAATCTTCATACACTTGCTTACAAGTAAGGCCTTGAATTAAATACATTTGGTTTCAAAGTGTTATCTAAATAGTTCTCCAAAATACTCTGCCACATGACCTCAAGGTACTTGATTTACAAGGTTAGCCAGTGCATGGTCTGTACATCCAAGAACCTCTTATTCTCTTCTACTCTTGTGGCAGGTTTACTATGGTAAACCCAAACTATCAAAAACAGTGTAAATCCCATGACACAGAGCACCTGTCTGGGTAATATTTGTTAAAAAAACACCAAAAAGAAACATTCAGCACAAGAACTCTTTTTGCCATACACAATATCATTAAAATAAAGCTCCCCAAAACAGAAGAAAAGGCAATGCTGGAGGAAGGGAACCTTTCATGAAAGACTCCTTTTGGAAAAGCTATATGGTCAGGAAGCTCTGACAAAATTTTGAGAGGAATGTCAGATATTGCTTTTTTAAAAAAAAAGATTTTCATAACAGTTCTAAGCAGCTGACAGTCCATTAGGATAAACTATTATGCTCTTATAAAGACTATTATATCTTACAAAGTTCAAATTTTTGTAGCACTTTCAGAGCTTGACTTTGTAAGTAGCCAAGCAGATGGGCAAAGTTTACAAAAAACCTAGGTCAGTTACCACTGTTCAACTCCCTGAAACAGTTAAGTGTTCCATTTTGCCTAAATTTAATTCATTGTCATCCTCCCCCAAGGATATTCTGGAACTGCCTCTCTAGCAAAGGAACATGTATAGTTTCCACCTTTCATCCACCCACCACATTTCCCTTCCCCAGCCTGACCTTCCATTTGTCTTTTAACAACGTCTAGCACCACACCAAACAAAGCTTTTTTAGATTCAATACATATTTATCTATGCAGAGGTCTGGAATTCAGATGGAGGAGCTCCCTCTTGGAAAAAAACAATTAAGTGTTCACTATATAAATATGTTCAAGAAACCACAAGACTCAGTAGGCAGAAACCATCCCTAAGGTGCTGAAGTTCGTCAGAACACTTGTTTCACAGCAGGGAAAGCACAAACCTCCTCAATTACTCATTTCAGGTTCAAATACACCTCAAATCCCTCTGTTCTACAGGCAGAATTGAGGCCATTACATACACCAGGAGACAAACAACTAACAAGTTCTAGTAACCCTGAGGTAAGAAAATGAAGACTGAGAACACATTACACAAGAAGGAAGTCACTGTAGAAAGGAGGACACCAGCTACACATTTTCTTTCTCAGTAGAAGCCTCAGCTTCAAAAAGCCTCCAATTTCACAGATATCAATCACCCACATCACAAAACATTAATCAGATCTGTTTCATGCTCAAGTGCATATTTATATGCACTGAAATAATTCCATTTTGGAACATCATATTTACCACTGTACATTGGAAAAATATACTGAGAAAAGCAATACTGTTCAATGTCACTACAAACAAATATTTGTTAATTAGAAATTTGTGTGTTTGTACTTGTCAGATTTAAACCCTCCTTCAAATTATTGCTCTAGAAAGTACATAGATGAAAATTATTTCAATTAAATTGATTTTAGAAGAATTAGTGAAAGCTCCTGGATACAATCTTCTGACAGTCTATGGAGCAACTGTTAACAATACTCACTATTTCTCATAGATCCCAACATATCTATCTTTGCTGTTGCAGCAAAGCATGACAACAACGGGAGTGGAAAGGTGTATCAAAATGTCAACATTATTTTCCACAGTATGTGCTTGAATGTATACAGACACATCATTGTGTATTAATATATTACTACTAAATACTTCTGATGCCAAAGAGCAGGAAGAAGGAACTGTAGGCATAACCTGCACTAACCTGCAACCATCCTGCAATCTACAGATATTTGCAGCAGGTTCTAAAAAAAGCTTCCCTTCTCTACATTTTTAAACAACATTTAGAGGGTTTCTTTTGTTTTTAATTCTTCTGCCAAGCAAAGGCTGATTGAATTGAACTATTCTTTTTATGTGTTAAAAAAGTGTTACTTATGTGAGAGCAATCTGCAGACATGGAATACTTTTACACTATCTACTCTCCAATTGCCACTAAAATGCTTCCATAAGAGAAGAGTCAAATCACAGCATCTCATACAATCAGTCTCTTTTGTTTTACATAATGTTAATACAAAGAATTACACATATGATGATGCCATGGACTAATAAGTACAGGAAATCAAGCTGCAAGAACTTTGCTCAGGCAGTAATGCCTTTAATTGATCTAGTTTATTTATACAGCGAAAGCTGTTAGGCACATGGCAAACTCAAAGTTCCCTCAAGATAACAACTGCTGCAAAAATAGCCAGAAAATTTAATAATTCTGCCCAAAAGTATCCTCAGGAGGAGTCCTGTTGTCACTTGTCACTTCTCCATCACTTTCAGGTGGAAAGTGTTTGTTTACATGCCCTCAGTATTACAGCTTCTTAGATGAAGCCACAATACAACCTCAAAGGACTCAAAAATGCCATTACATATTTCCCTCCCAGGTCACAGTACTTTTATCACACCTATGAAAATCCATATTAGACATGTTTCTGTTTCATCATCACTGAATCAATATCTAACCAAGTAGGTTTAGACAAGCAGGTTCCAGGATGATTATGTTTTAAGAATACAAATTACACCCACTCAGCATGATTTCACATCTTTGACATCTGCAATGCTATGTCTTATCACTTCTCTTTACAGTCTACTTTCTGCTGTAAACAAAGCTAAAACAGTATTACAGATTACCGTGCCCTAGAAAGCCTCCTCATTACCTTTAAGAGATTAATCAAGAAAGATTAAAGTGGCAGATATTTTTTCTATACCAGATGCCTTTTCTTCCCCAAGCAGTAAACAATCAAATCTAATGATGAACTGAAGACACAAAAGGTCCAAGCAACGTTACCACACGGTAACCACAACAGGCACAGTAGCAGTGTCACTACCATGGTATGAGGCTGCTTCAACACATTCCAGAAATCTTCAGCAGGTGTTGCTCAAATTCTATTAAATACTTAACACAAATGGCCTATAAGTAACGTATAAAACACCAAGCAAATGAGCAGAGCTTCTGACTTCCTCTCTGCAATTAAGTTAGCTCTTTGCCTAGCATTTCTTCTGTCAGCAGTCAACCACAAGACAACTTCAGCTCCTACAGCTGCCTGAACTGAAGGGATGTGGCCTCCCAGCAAAAACTTTGCATGTGTTCTAACAGCCCTCAAAAAAGTACATTTACCAACATGATTTAGCAGGAGTTAAGCTGAATTTTAATAAAGGGCTTATGTAGAAGTACAGTTCCACAATTATCTTAAAGACTAGTTACCCATTATACTCATAAAAGGATGCTCAACCCACCTAAATTATACAGAATTTAAAGCATGCATGAGTTTCTTTGGAACTGTTTTAAAGTCAATACCTTCAACGAGAACTACGGAAAAATCTGCAATCAAAACTATACTGAAAGCTTACCTCAAAAGTCAGAGAAATACTTAAACTTATTTCCAGAGAAGAAATTGTAAAAAACCTTCAAATTGCTATTGCAGCTTTCCATGAACTACAGAACTGGTTATTCCTAAGAACACCTGAGTTCACCTTACTTTTTATGCATTAATGTCTGAAGCGAAGTCAGCAGTGAAAATTTACTTCAAAAAACCCAGTAGAATATTTTTCTACCACAATATATCCAGCAGCTCTTCACTGCTTTTTGCTGGAACAGTTAAACCCATGTCATACCCACAAGTGAAAGGCTGAAGCAGTACACAATGGGGCTACTTTCCCTTTAAGTTCTGCATCTTTATCAAAGAATGTTCTCTCCATTAGTGCAAAATATGTTAAAAGAATAATCCCACATGGAATAATTTCTGGAAAGTATGATGCCAAATACCTGACTCAGTTCTTCCTGTTCTAAGCTAAGGTATTGCTGCTTTGACACACCTATCTGAGTCCAACACTGCAAATGGGTGAAAAGGCACAGTTACAAATTAGTATTTTATTTTTTGCATAAGGAAAGGGGATTTTCTTCTTGTCCTAGCTCCATGCACACAAAAGTGCAGCTGATACAGAACAGTTAGTGGATCTCAGTTCTCTTTGTCCTATTTTCTTTATTTCTGTGCAAATACTACAACTCAAGTATCACTTTTACAGCAGTTATTTATTGTTACAGAATGACTAAAATGTGATTTTATTTAAAATATTGTGATGAGAAACTCAATTTCCAGCATCAAAATAGGGAATAATTTTGGAGCAAGAGTTTCAGCCAAACTTTGCTTTAGTAAAAAGTTTTTTCTAAATAGAAAAGCAAGCACTCCTGTCATAAAAATGGTCACTGAAATTCAAAACAACAACAAAAAATAAACCCCAAAACCAAACAAGTACGAGTGAGGTGTTTCTAAGCAAGTGGCAGAGCAGACAGGGAAAACAGCTCTCCCCTTACAGATTACTGTAACATAGAATATTTGCTTTCTGTTAAATCACCATACCAGTGTCATCTGAAGAACATCTTTGTTATTTACCACTTAATGGAATGAAGTTAGAAAAAAAATATAGCGAATAACTCTGGAAGAATAGTATTATTTCTGCTACAGATTGCAATTCCTCATTCATGATTAAGGTTGCTAAATAGACATGAAGCATTTTTATCTGGGTGTCTCTACCAAAGCAGTGCTTTCCTTCACGTTAGCAAATAATAGTAACTAAAAAGTTGCTTTAAGAAGGCATTTTGTTTCTTGCATTTATACAGTCCAGCACAGCCTTCAGAGCACATAATTTACCTTTCCCTTTTGAAAAATCTGCTGCCAAAAGTTGCAGTAGTAGCAAGTGATCTTCATTACCTGATTCTAACATAACTTACAACTAGCCTTGCTCTCTTTTATGATTCAAAACTAGTTTAAAAGACCATGAAAAAGAAATCTAAGTGTCTCGAGATCTTTTCAGGATCACAGGAGTTACATCGTAAATTAAAGAAAAAACCCAGTACTCTAAACAAATATGAAAATACAGACAGGTAGCCATGATTCTTTCTTAAAAGTCACAGAAATAAGGAATATACTGTGATCAGTACTCTGGACATCTGGACAACAGAGGAATACTGCCCATTTTTGCAAATGCCCGTAGCACCTCGTCACTTCAGCCACTGGATAGTACTGAGTTTGGTTTAGGCTTCAGTCAGAAATCCCTGAGTATTCCGTAGCCTACCTTTGGGGCAGTTTTAAGATGAGCAAGACTAGGTACAGATGTTTTTAAAGATTTACAGATGTGCTATGCAGAACTATAAAGCTTCTCAGTTGCAAGTAGTTTTATATTTGAAAAAATAAAGCACATGATCCTGTATCAGATTGCTATTCCTCCCTGTTACATCTTACTGAAACCCATGAGCAAATTGCTATCAGTTTTTGTATACAAGCATATTTCTAATGTTTAACATCAAAGTCATATACTCATGAGTCACCCTACTATCTATTTTTAAAAAATCCTTATATTTAATTACAGGAAGAGATATTAAGAAAAAAAAAACAGTTAATAGACTATTAATATAGAAAAAAGGCACCTTGAATTAATAATTTATAAGTTCTTTACTAGTTAAAAAAGTTTCACAGTCTAATCTTTAAAACAGACCAATACCATCTGTGCCCTCAAATTGCTGTTACACACTTAGTTACAGTTCCACAAGTATTTTATCTAACACAAATCAAAATGACTCACTTGCCCAGAAAGACAATGATGACATTAATTACATAGGAGCTAGGAAGAGAAGGGAGGATAGCTAGCTCAGAGATGACAGAAAGGAGGAGGGTTTGGTTATAGTCACTGATTTTCCTCCACACCCTTCTCCAGAGGAATCGAATCTGCAGTCTGGGATAAGCCCTGCTTCCGCTGCCTCCCAGTTTTCACCTCCCATCTACCATTACAGGCAACTCCCAAGTATTATTAAAGCAGCCTTCACTGTTCCAGACCCAGACAACACAGAAGGTGTAAGTCCTCCAGGAAGCTGAGGAAAGCAGCTATAAAAAACCAGAAGTGGCTTAATTACTGTTCAACAGGCAGCCAATAAGGGCAGAAACGAAACAGCTGAAGTAACCAAACAAAGCTTATCAAGGAATGTTTTTAGAAACTGTTTCATGAGGACTGTTTCTGTTACTATCCTTCCTTGGGCAATTCTGCAACACAGAAAGACAAAGTGACTCAGGTTAGAAGGTCTCTAAACTTGTAAAAAGTTAGCTTACTGAAAAACAAAACAAAACAAAGAAACCCAAATTAAAGTAATTGTCTCAACAGTTTTAGAGAATTCAGTAATGTTTTTGAGAACATTGACTTTGTCCTATAACCACCACTATAAAAACAAAATCACAGATTATCAATATTTCATTAAGTTTTTGTGAACCAGGACACAAATACTGTCACTGCTACCTAATCTAATAATTTTGGGGCATTTTTCCCCTAAGTCAGACGAAGGATGTACTGGACCCAGGACCACTGGGGAATTTTTTGCTGTGATTTTTGACAATGCAGAAGTCACCAAAATTAGAGCTGGCAACAATAAACATTAACCCTGAGCAGAAAGCCCCACGTGATCCCTCAGAAGCACACCATCAGACTGTTCTACTCAGACATAGTACCATCTTGGCATAGTTCAGGTAATTTTAAAGCATACTTAAAGAGTATTTTTAAAATATAAGCTTTTGTTTATACTAGGACTAATGAAAAAAAAAATAAATTTTCCACATTTTCTTAAGTCAGAAAACATCAAGGTTTCTAAACTTGGGGTTTTAAACAGATTATGCAGTGTCACAATGAATGGGCACTCACTGATGGAATGAGATCATTTGTTCTAGTTAAATTTTCCATTTTCCAGGATTGGTTCCTTACTCTGAATTTACCTGTACAACCTCAGGAAGAAGATATATACTCCAAGATAGTAACTTGCCAGCTGAAATAAGCCCAAATTACCTCATTGCAAAAGCATGCTATCGTTCTTGTTGCTCCAGACTCAAGGAATTCCATATTTTATTGACAAATTCATCGGAATATTAACAGACTAAAGCACTAGTATTTACTAACTCATACAAAAAAAAAAGTATTTTATTAGATGACCTCCTGCAATTTCAGATAGTTTGCAAAAAAGTTATTATTGGCAGCCTCAAAAAAAAAACAAAAAACCCACCAAAATTTGAAGACAGATAACTGGCACTTAGATTACTTTCAGCAATGCAGAACCAGCACTATCTCCCTCTAGAAAAATATTTACACGAAAACAAAGTTAACAAAAATAAAACAAGCATTAGACTAATGTTTGTTTAAACAACACCAACCGAACGAGGCAATTAACTACTGTACTTTATTTTTATATTCCAGTTCCACTTCGTAGCTAAATATGACCCACTGAACAAAAAGCAGAGGATTATCTTTTCCGCTGTTACATCCAGATTGTTTTATAACAGGCCTCGTACCTTGCAAGGAGACTTCAGTTAAAACACATTTACAACCGTGCAGTAAGGCAAATAATCTGTTTATTCTGATTTAACAATAACAAGAAAAAGTTGTTAGCTGAAGGCTGAGGTACAAATCGCAAGCACCAGTCCGCTGGAGCCTGCATTGTTGTGCAGCATTTCTTCCCCAAAATCTCTCCGCAGACCATCACCCGGCGGCAGCTCCCACGCGTGCATTTGGAGCGGGATTTAGCGGTCACACATCCCCGGACAGCCCGGGGGTAGCCCAGCAGGGAGAATCATCGCAGGACCCGCCTTCACTCCTCACCTCGTACCTCAGCCTCTCACAGGAGCCTTTGTCAAAGGTCTCCGGACCCTTCCCCCCGCCGCCGTGTCCCGGCAGCCCCACAGCCCTCAGCCCCCACCGCGCCTCGCCCGGCCGTGCCCACATCCCGACCAGCCCACCCC